>JASFAT010001398.1:0-550019 GCA_031353405.1 Baronia brevicornis | reverse complement strand
GGGATGTTTTATGTTTAGAATGCCTCTTGGTGATATAAATACTTTTAATTCAGAATACCTTAAAGCCATGTTATGTACCTATGTATGTTTTGATGCTGTTTGTTAGTTAGTTGGCTTTTGTAACATGTCAGAATATTATCAGTGGCTGAATTGTATGATTCTTTTCAGATACCTTTAAAACTGACTTTATACAATTTTCAGATGACTTTGAAATTATGGAAAAGCTGGTAGAAATAGTATTGAATGCTACTCATGGAATAGATTATCAACTTGTAGAAAACTATTTTCCATCCACTATACATACTCTTATTGCTATTGTTAATAAAATAACGAAAAACATAAATTTGAAGATGGCTAGGATGACAATGTTGATTGTAAAAAATTTAATAGAAATGTTGATTAACTGGTTTAAAGTACATGAAAATAATGTAAGTATTAGTAATAATATTGGATTTTTATATTGGATAAGATTTTCTTGCTTTTCATTACTAAAAGCAACCCCCAAGACTTTTCCACATTCATGCTACAGACAAATAATATGCCATTCTTGACAAACTATTCATCTGCACCATGGCTCTACCAATATAAAGTTCTATAAAGGCTCTATCACTAAGTAGGCTTTTTTATGTTTCTTGTATATCTGGTCATAACATGTTATATGAGTCACTTCTATATTGGTAATTGTTACTTAGTTTATGTTTTTTTTTTCAGAGAAATCAAGACTTGAATGTTATAGACAAAATTCTTGAGGCTTTGAATTCTTTTCTTAAAATTGAAGTTTATACAAATTTGAAATCATTATTAGTAGAGGTATTTATAGAATTTACAAAATTTCTTAGAAGAGATAATAAAGTAGAAAATGGCTGGCTCAATATGATAAACAATATTTTAGGCCAAAATGAAAATAATAGTGAGCACGGTATTTTAAGGTCAATTGAAGTAAATGATCTTACAAATAAAGAAATAGGAAAAATATCAAAATCAAAGCAACAGATTAAGTTTTCTACTCCTGATAATAAAGGACTAAATAAAAAAGGTACAAGTATTGTTAATACAGTTGTGGAAAATGGAGAAGAGTATGTTGTTGTCAAATCAGACTGGAAATTTAACCCAAAAAAATTAACAGATAATCAAAAAGAAAAGATGCAAAGAAAACGAGAAGATATACCTGCTTTGTATCAAGATTTATCTCAATCGCAAGATGAATTTAAATCAACTCTGTGGAGACAAGAGTCAGTAGATTCAAGTAGCAGTAAATCCACAAGTATGTCGGAAAAAGTAGATACTTCAACAATTATTAACAATATGCCTAGTTCAGACATTGTTCCCAAAATTATGGAATGTATTTTAATTGAAAATGGAAAAAACGGTAGTGATGATACAATAATAAATGAAAAACATGAAAGTGACATTAGTAATACACAAAGAAAAACGAACACAAATGATCCCAAATCACCTCGCATTACTTTAAAAGATCGTATTTGTAGAAATCTTAGAAATTTGATTGAGAAATCAAGTTTGTTAAATGATAAACCTGATGTAATGGGAACTAATGAAAATGTACTAAAGACACCTACCACTGAGCACAATTTGAATGAAAAGGTTAATTCTATTTCTACGGAAATTAACCTTGAACGACCATCAAGGATGAAAAGAAAACCGAAGAAATTTGATGATGTTATAACATTACCTGTTAAGAAAAGGCGGAGCTCAAGCAATAAAAATGATTCTCCAACTCCATACAGAAAGAATGTTGACTCTCAAAACTCAAATGTTTCAGAAGAAGAAGATAAGAATATTAGTAACACTATAAAATTTGATACTCCTGTAGGCATGAATAATGGAAATTGTAACGAACAGAATTTGGAAATAAATACATTTAATTTAAATGTTACTTCTGATATTCATTGTGAAAATATAAACACATCTCAAAGTAGCCACAGTCATAACACTATCAGTATTGATAAACAAAAACATGATGATAAAATTTTGGAAGAAAAACAGAATCCCTTGTCGATAGGGCTGAAAAATGAAAATAATGGCAATGATTCAAAGAGTGATGAAAAGTTATCAACACCCAAGTTAGATAAATCAATAGTTAACAATGAGTCACAGAAAGTATCTAATAAAAAAGGGAAAAGAATGTCTCGTATTGAAAATGAACTAGCAATTGATATGGTGGAAGGTCATCCATTTTTAAAAATACAATCTGAAAAACGATTAACAAGGCAAAAAATTATGGAAATTTCGCCTAGCACATTGAAAAGAAATTCATTGGAAGAAAATTTAAATAAAGCGAAAGCTGGCAAAAGTAAACCAAAGTCTGATAAAAAATCAAATAATCTAAGGAATGAAAAAGAAAGTAATTTGTGTGAAGATTCTTCATATCAGTCTCAAGATTTTATTGAAAGTTCTCAAGAAACTACTATAACACCATTATCGGTTAAAACTACTAAAAAAACAAGAAAAATACCTATTGTTTCTAAGAAAAACATTAAAGAATCATTGAAAAGTAATATTGATGTTTTAGAAAAAGAAAAAAATACACTTCCATCTCTCGATAAACTAACCAATGGCTCTGAAACATTAATACATACTTCTTGTAAAAAATCTATTAATGATGACATTGAATTACCCCAAAATAAAATTGTAGGTGAAGAGCAAGATCAGTTTTATTTAACAGAAAATATGGATACTCAGCCTGTGGGAGATCAAATCACTTCTGGTAAAATATCTCCAATAGAAAATGACGAATCTCCAACAGTCGTTAATACTTGTGAAATATTAGATCTATATAATACAGCTACTATGGATACGCAGCCTACTACATATCCTAGTGAATTTTCACAAGTGATAAAATCCCTAGAGTTACTGCCTACATCTGCCATTAATCAATCTCTTTCAGGAAAACTCCCTAATGAGCAAAATGTTGTGTGCAGTATCTCTTCTGATCAAATAGAACAAATACAAACATCTGATTCAATCACTTTTCCTAAAAGCAAAGATACAGATAGTAATTGCTCTCCTGTTAAAGATGAAGCACAAAGAAAAAAAGATTTTATGAACAATACATTAGAGATATCACCAATTAAAACGTTAAGTCCAGTCCACGAAGAAAAAAAATCACCAGCTGAAACTAGTGGTGATTTTGTAGTCATAAAATTGTCATCCCCAGTGCAGAGTAATGGAGAACCATTCGAAAATTCTGGTTCTCCTGAAATTTTTACAAATGATAAATTATCACCAGATAAAAGAGATCAATCACCACCTAGAGAGGAAGTTATAATTAATAATTCAAGCCCAAGTTCTCTGTCTTTAAAGAAAAATCGGCCACAAGTTAGAACATATGGTAGGACAGCACATATGATAAGTCTTTGCGTACCTGACAAGTCAGAAGAAAGTAAAAGATCTACATTGTTAAATACATCTGCTAGGAGAAATTTATATAATTCAACAAATGAAAATAATGAAACATCAGATGAAAATGAAGAAAATGATTTTCTTAAGTTAAAAAGAGCACTTCCCACAGCTGAATGCAGTCCCTCTGGTCCAATTTTGAAAAGAAAGCTAAGTGACATTCTTGATGAAGTGTCCATTTCTCCAGCATCCAAAGTAAGATATTTTTTGTCTCGTACATATTAATTTTCGAACGTTTGATATAATAATAGGTTTTGTTTTATGTATTACAGAGGAAAAGGGTTAGTTTCCATGATCCACCAGTATCCACGACAGTTTGCGTTAAAAAATATATAGAACCTACCGGTATTAGATCACCTCAAAACTCTTCAATGAGACGACAAGAAAGACAGATACGTGCCCAGGTTAACATGAAATCACAAAAGAGATTAGACAGTGTGTATAAATTAGATAATGTGTTAACTAAAACCATAGAAAGTTTTACTGAAAGTGACAAAAATACTTCTCTCAGCGATAATACTGAGTTGAGTTCGTTTGAATCAACATCTGTAGTGGAGGTTGTCAAATCCAGTGACCTTAATGACAGTGACCCTATTTACTTAGCATTAGTTGATTGCAAAGATCCTATAGTCAATATTGCTGAGCAATTGTCGTCTCCTGCTATGAAACTGTTACTAATTAGGGAGTTTGAAGGGAAAATAGAAACTATAGCAGATCTTGCAAAAATGACCGAACACGATGTTAATAGACTGTGCATAAAAGCTCCTAAAGTTAAAGTTGTTAAAAAAGTATTAGCCGATTACGAAGCGAAATTGAAAAATAATACACATGTTTTAATAAAAGAAGATGACACAGCGGAAATGGAAATGGTAACAACTGATTCTCTAACACAAACTGAAACCATTTTTTCAAAATGTGGAACGTCACAAACTGATGAAACTTCACGAGCAATAGCGTTTACACAAACGAATATTGCAAAATTACAGAACAGTAGTTCACAAACCAAAGAATCTGGGGAGAATTCCACAGCACAAATAATTTCATCGTGTTTATTAGAAGTAAGTATAATATAGCAATTATTTTCTTTTTTAACTAAGACTCGCGTACCGTATTCACGAAATTAAACCAGTATTAGTAGCCACATCTCAAATGTTTCTGATTTGTTTTTGTTCGATTAGCACAAATTTTTTTCTTGAAAACGTACCGTGTATTCTTTTCTTCGTGAAAAAACTAATAAAAACTATATATGAACAAAGTTAAGATAATAACATAATAAAATACAGTCAACTATTGATTATTCAAATCTCTCTATAAATCCTAGTCTCTAGCAAAACTCGTTCAATCAAATAAATTCATTGGTTTTGAATGCTCATACTCAGTAACTCGAAAAAAAAAACAATCTAAAATTATCAAAAACACGCGGTATTTCCAAATTCTTTCACGCAGACTCGATAAATCGAAATATGGACGTGGTGAAACTTGTATACACACAAACGATCATGTATGCTTATGCGATTTGCAGTTTAGCTATTAGTATGGACATATTTAATCGACGTGACGTTGTAATATAAATAAATACTACATTTAACATTTCAATAAATACTACTTTTAATAATTTGAAGTATAAGAAAGGTTCCTTCAACTACGAATTATCGAGAGTAAATGCTTTACAAGTTTTTTAAAAATATTTTTTAAAATTTTGTTTGAAACTAATGATTTGTGGGCGTATCATGACAATAATGTTGTGTTTATACTAAAAGGTCTATCCTTATACTAGGATTCCCTGTTTCATGTTCATTATTACAACAAACGTAATAAAATAGGCAAACATACAGAGAACATACAGAGAAACATACAGAGATGTTACATGAATTTAATCAGAGTCTAACATGTGCAGTTAATACTTATAGTTTCTGAGAAACGGTTGTCGTAGCATTTTCCGCATATAAAAAAATCACTATCTTTGTTTTCAAATTTTTTTTACGGTATTGGTAGGTAAACGGGCAAGCGTATCACCTCATGAAAAACAATTAATGCTACCCATAGACATCTGCAACACTAGAGGCATTACAGTAATCACAGGCAACTTTATTTTTTCTATATGTTTTAAAATTAAATTTTATTTTCAGAGACAAGACTTTTTAAGTCGGCTTTGTGAACAGCTTGACGAGGCTTCCAAACAGAAAGTCGCCGATGAAATGTCGTACAATGCACTTCTAGAGCTTTTAATTAAAAAAAACAATAATTCCAACTCGCATGATATTCTACAAACATTTTTGGAACATGAGTGCGAAAGAAATCCATCGGAAGAAGACCCAAAGAATATACAATTATCAATATTAAAAAAATATTTAATGGATAGATTCAACTCCAAGGATTTGATTTTATTTTGTAGTGAATTGCTTAAGAATACATATGAAAAACTTGTGTAGATGATGAATTAATTGATCTGTATCTGTACAGAATTATGTTTTATTTTCTATTGTGATCCTATTTTCTGTATTTATTATTAAGTGTTTATGTTTACAGTTGATTTTTGCAATTTGCAATTTGAATTATATGTAATTTATATGTTGAATGTGACAGTGATACCCTATTTTATGGACACCTAAGTTACACACAATTATTTTAAGTTACACCAGATGTAACACATTATATATGTGAAGTAAATAAAACTAGCAAATATATAAAACTAATTTTATTTAATATAAAACAAATATTTACATTATTCAGTCATGAGCAGTGGCCATTGAGGTCACAAATATCATACTTTAAATTTCATTCATAACTTGTGTAACATAATGACAAAAAATGCGGTATTTTAGATACCAATTAGCGTTATTCGCCTTAACACGTTGGCTGCATTGTCATTTTCAAATAACTCTTAGGTAGTGCATTAGAAACCTATGAGAAATGTTGACCTTTATTGTAGTGCGTATGAGACCTAATCAATCTCCTAGATAACTGTTTCATGTATATCGATAAAATAAATACGTTTATAGGTTTGCTGAGTGTTACAAATAATTCACTGCTCCATAATTAGATGATTTTGCACGCAGTTATGATATACAAATTATTTATTATAAATACATTAATTATTAATTGCATTGTAAAAATTTAGATGTGTACCGATTGAAGGACGCCTACGAGATGTTTTAGACCCCTTTACGCATTGAACGTGTTAAGGCGCTGTACCTAATTAAGTAATGAAATATTGAAGTAGCATATGGTATTTCTCTTCAATGGACTTCCCAATGTAAAGTGCTGGTGACATATCAGAGTTTAAGACACTCGAAATAATTTTCGATATAAACAAAGACACGTTTGGCTGTACTTGAAATAAGTTACTATACAGTAAACCCTCTTATAACGCGATTTCATATCCCACGTAGGACGCGGGGATTTCCCAAGTCATATATTTGTACTGTGAAATTTATAACGATTTGACAGTTCATAATCAACTTTGTTACGTTGACACATTTTGTTCATATAAAATTAAATTATTCAGTTTTAGTTTTAAGTTTTTGAGATTTTAGGAACATTGATTATACATACAGTGATCCCTCGTTTAACGCATTTTCGTATAACGCGATAGATGGGTTCGGGGTTTACTGTACTTGAAAAAAAAATAAAATCTAGATTATCCCTTTATTTTTTATTGACAGATCGCTGTGATACTAGCAGTTCGCAGAGTGACGTATGTGCGGTGCTAATGGGTTTTATACGCGCTACTACAAATAATTAACTTAAATATAATGCAATGGGTGACAAGTTACGCAGTCTTACCATTTGATAGATCACGCGTCGCGTTACTTGGGTAGGCACAGAATCTAAATACGCAAATTCGTTTTATGGGATACACATGACATGTCTTTATTTTAATACAGATACACTGATTGTGCATTTGCTTTCTGATTTATTTTTTATAAAAGCCTACTCCTGATTTTATCCCAAAAGATAGGAGGTATTTAGAGATCTCTGAGCGGTTATCACTATTTGAATTGCAATGAATGAACCGTCATCAGTTTTGAAAAGGACGAATAATATGAAGTTAGTTTAATTTGCTCATAGTGGACCTAAAACGGAAATATGTATTTTTATATAGGCACATGGCAGCAGGAATGTATCACAATTAATATTTACATTGTTTTAAGACGTACATGTAACATTAAAGCTTTAAATATAAATGGAAGCATAACTTTAAATACACACATATGTACACATTTAGGATACACATCACCCATCATATAATTATCACACTATTCATTACGAATAAACTTAACAAGAGGTTTAGCCTTTTACACTTAGCCAGATACGAGTATAATAGCTCAGCTCAGCGAGCAATAATTGACTGAATACAGTACATTAAAGTACTTTGATTTATAAAGATTGTAGGAAGTAGTAAATATGTTCAAATAAATTATTATGAAATCTTGCTCACTATTTCCTCGCTCTGATAAAGTGTTCGGGTGTTTATACTATGATATTCTTATTTCCTATATTAACTTATATTTACCACAAATGGAACTGGGATCTTAATGTTATTGTAGGATGCTAACATTGAAGTCATTGTGAGACCATTAAACTTACTAATTTGGCGCATAAAATGGATGTCTAGGTAAATATTTTAATGTAATAAACGTTTTATTTTATTCTCCTTAAAAAGATCCCTTATTTCTAAACGAAACAGTTTCGTTATTATTTTCGTCTTTGCGTAGTTTATAGCCAGAGCATGACGGAATGTCATTACATTAATTGCAACCATATCCTCCATTTACACATTTGACAGTTATATTGTATCTCTGTGAGTGTGGAAAAGATATCATATTTTCTATTTCATGTTAAACTTTGCTAATTAAATCCAGTTGGAATCATCGCGATTGATATTTTTAATTTCCACGGGGATAACGGGTAATATAAAACTTTGGTCCAGATATTGAGCACTCGGTAGCTACCTTAAATGTACACTTATACGATATATAATGAGGTTCTGTTACTATCAAGGGAAACGCATTTCTGCTACATAGTCCAAATGTTCTAGATTTTGATGTGAATTGGACCTTTTAGGTGCTCGAGGCCTGTGTAGATTGTGATGTGAGTGAGTTCGTGTTACTCTGTAAGGAACTTCGCGCCTTGGTCCCGCATCACTTGTCTTACGCCTAGCCACCCATTCTTCATCCTTATGTTCTGAGCATTTACGATAATTATCGAATGCATGTCGATTTTCTTCGTGGCGTTGTCTTGGCCAATTTCTGTCTCCTTTATGCCCATACAAGTCTAGTTCTCCAGAAGGCTGGAACTGGCTTGTGCTTTGCGAGTAACTAGATCTCTTCCAACCGTCCTCGTATTTTTTCTTTGTGTGTACATCGTTCCCAATTTGTTTTCTCTGTGATTGATTCGAACTACTTTCACTTGTGTCCTCACCGGAGGTCCCTATGCCTAAATCTTTATCATCTCCATAAATCTTATAAACACCATTAGGATTAATGTTTTTTCCATTGAAGATCTGATCATTCAGTACCAGTTGAGGATGTGGTAGACAATATGGATGTGGGAAACATTTTTCTACTTTAGACATTTTGATGTCCTCCGTTCTCTTTGAGCAAGATCCAGGTCCGAAAAGTGATAGAAGGACAGGCAAAAGAAATAGACCGTGCATCGCACCAAAGAATATTACCATGAAAACCATTTTGAAGAAAACTGAAAAGATGTAACTGTCTGCTAGTAGCAAGGCAACAACTCCCAAAATTGTACTAAAAGATCCCTGAACTATAGGGAGGCCTAGAGAGTACAAACACTCACTTACTCTTTCATTGGGAGATTTAGCTTTCGACGCCATATAAGCGTAACATATATGTGCTGTAAAATCAACAGAGAAGCCGATGCACATGATCAAATTGATCATAGATATTGAGTCAAGATTAATGTCCCATAGCGCCATGTATCCAACGACACCCAGTTCTATTGATATTATACTAAAAGCTACCCAAAGTGAGCACAAAATATTAGGAATGAAAATAAATGAAGTAATCATCATCATAAGTGCTCCGTAGCAAAGATTTTGAATAGATGTCGGTCGCACAAGCTCGAACTGAAAAAGACAAAAAAATAGGTTTATAATTTTAGTATTCTTATCAGATAAACAATTCAATGAAAAGCTATATTGGTCAGTTTGGCTTTGGCGGACTTTATCATTTTCAATTTTGTTCACTAATTATAGCACTCCTTTTCTTAGTTTTACGAGTGGCAAAGCTTATGGAACTGGTGCATATTCGATAGTGTAAGGGAGTATCATTTAATTACGTGAGCTATTTTTCTTTAAATTTAGACCACTCCTCTCCCTTCCCCTTTTTGAGATTAAGTGAAATTTGGCAGGCTCCCGTACCTCCTCATGTGATATTTATGTTACAGTTGTTAAAAGACTACATTACTATGACTAATATAACTTAAGCTAAATAAACTAAAGCCATACTATTATTTGTTTTCTTTTAAAAATTTTGAACGTTTTATTTTATTTTTACTTTCTCTTTAAATAAATGTTTTTTATAATAGTCACGAGATTCTTTGAGTGGCAAAAATGGTTTACTCCAAAAGAATGAAAAGTTTTCTAAAAATTATCTGTACTCTATATTCTTCAAAAATTGACTTGAGATTTTCACTTATGCCTTGCACTCCTTTATGATTTTATGTAATTAATGGATGCCCTCTAAGTATTCAACATTCGTACGGATCTAAGTTATGGAATTCAAGAAATATTGAGGATAATTTTAATTTAAATTCTCGTATTTTATTTAATATGTAGTAAATGTTACCTGATCGAAAAAGACGAAATATGGATGGAAGACTGATGCGTTTAGTGGCGATCCAGCCACAACCTCTCTGAGTGCTTTAACCATTTCTTTTTCATGATTAGTACCGCTGATATTAACGGCTTGAATCAAAAATCTTGATGCAATAATTTTATTTCCAGCTTTGTCAAATTTAACGTCTAGAGAGAATGGATTCGCAGGAAATAGCCATAGCTGAAAAAACATTGTAACATTAAGAAATATTTTTAAAACGTAGGTATATATATTTATACAATTCGTATGACTTATTTACCTCTTTAAGATTGTGTATAAAGTCGTTTTCGTTGTCAATGGTAACGTTTAAATAATCGTTATTTCGTGATACGTAATTCACAAAGGTCCGCAGCCACGACTCTGTGTACAATGAATTTGATATGTACGATGTATTTTCCAATCTTTGTGTTAATGTTTCAACTTCGTCTTGTACTTGCGGGTCAGAGTAATTGTAGTTTCCACTAATAACTACCTGTAACAAAAAGTAACAAAAGGGTCTAAATTTTAACCACAATACATTCTTTAAGTTTTGTTTGCATTACATTGCACGACTTTACCTGTATACGGTAAGGGAATTCTCTGTAGTAAAGGTCTTCACGATCGAAGAATTCCACAGAATATGAATCTACTTTAGACAATTTACGTCTTTCCAAACCCTCGTTAAGATTAGTTACACCGTACCCAGCTCCGCCGAGGTAAGCCAAAAAAATAACTATAATTAATGCTTTAACCAAACTATTATTAATCAAGTTTGCCATGGTGGTTTTGAAGAAAGCCATGATACAGTGTTCTCTATTATCGATTGGATTGTCCGGGTCAGCAATATCTATTCCTCCACTGCAGAATATACGGTACAGCCATGATTTTTCTTCTGTAACAAATAATTTTATGTGGGTGTTGGTGAAAGAACCGGTCGAGTGAGAATCAAAATTGTTATCATATTTTCTTGTAGGACTCTATGTATATTTTGTTTTCTATAAATTTGTTTCAATACTATCTGAAAATGATGCTAGATAAAATAATAATGAGCTATGTTGTGCTGATCTCATGATAAGATTGGTCGTAGTATTGGTAAATTTAAAAACTTAATCTTATGATTGCGTTAATAAGTTATACAAAAAAGTTTTGTTTAATTAATACGTTGATTATATTTTAAACAATATTGCGGACATGTGATAGTTAAAAAATAAACATACTTCTAAAAACACAATATATATTTACACTAAATTATAGTAATTTTTACCTTTTCGTGCTCTAGATTCTGGCAGAACTTTTAACCAAGTAATAGTGTGTCTATTTTGTTTCTCTCGGTATCCTGAAATGGCCACACATCCAGCAAAAAATGTAAGATGCCACACGAACGTGAAGCAAACGGCTAACCCTGAATAAACGAACAAATAAAATAAAAAACAATAAATAAAAAATTAAACAAGAGAAAAAATTAAAAAAGAAAACATTATAATCAATTTCCTTACCAGAATACATGCAGAATATTTGTACAGAAGGAAATGGAGAGAATATGCCAATAAAGAAGGAAAGCATGTCCGTGACCGATGTGATAGTGATAGATACTGCAGCTTCAGAAAGCATCGTTGCCATTCTCTCTGGCACTGGAAGTTTCGGCGAGGTACGCCGCCACGCCGCTAGCATTACAAAGGTATCGTCAATACCAATGCCTGCAAAACAGTAGCATAAGTTTATATGTTTTCTCTATATAGAGATCATTTCTATTATTAATGGAGTCAGGCGTTAATTTGCGGAAATCCATCACTATGTGGACAGTCAAAAGATTTACTGAGCTAAGATCCGCGACAAGCAAAACAATAACAGAAAATTAATAATGTTGACACACACTACCACTTTTCCACCTTGTAAAGTTTACAAGGTGGAAAAGTGGTAGTGTGTGTTTGTTGTGTATAGTGGTTGGTGGGTGGAGAGTTGATGACCGATTTTCGGAGAAGTTTTTGGTTTAATTTCCAAATAAATTCACTTCATCCAGCAGGAAAACACACAGTATTAATTTTCTGTAATTATTTTGCTTGTTGCGGATCTTAGCTAAGGAAAACTTAAGTGTCCACATATCATTTCTATTCTTCTTGTTAGGGTACAAATATGTCTAACATTTGAAGTAATCCTGCATGCTGGATAATAATTGATTGACATCATACATTTCATCATCATTATTATCATCAATATAGTCTACTGTTGGATATTGGCCTCCCTCACAATTGAGAGGTGTTTCCGTATTCCCCATGCTGAGCGGGTGGAATGGGGATCGCTAATGGGTTCTATTACTAAGCTGGATACTGCTGCCCTTTGCGGTATTTGTTCTTATAGCCGCCTCGTAAGACGCCTACATATGTTTTGGCTCTACTCTATACCGGGCAAATAAACATACTCGTATATATAATATTATATTTATCTGTTACTTTAAACTTACCGATCATTAGGAATGGTGCGGCCAAGTTGATTCCAATAAAAGAAATACCCAAATATATTGCACAACCAAAGGCAGCGATTGTTGCCATAACAGCTGAAATGTTACCGAGTAAACCCAACCACGGCTTAGAACGGACCCAGTCACCCATCATGCAAGTAACTATAGAGAATATCCCCATCAATATGAATGTTGAACTAAAGAAGGGAACGACGGTCCTAGTGTTCTTTTCAAGTTCGTGATCCAGTGTTCGGGAGGCGAAGCGTGAAACAGAGATATGTTTGAAGCGTCCCGTATCTTCTGCAATTCCAACTCCATCGAGAAATGCGTCTTCCCACGCTGCACCTCTGTAAATTTAATTAAAATACATATTATTTTATCTTAATAAATTAATGATAAGGGACGACTAATTGGCTAAGTCAATAGTCGCTGGTTTGATCCCTGCATCGGAATAAATATATGTATGGATTACAATTCGCATTGGATAAGCATGGTGGGTTAACGTCCGTTCCTCTAGAAATGGGTAGCCCCGTGCTCAGCAGTGGGACATATATGGGCTGTTAAAAAAATGAAAAGGGTTGTAAGGTGGATGCTATAGATAAGCAAATGAGGCAGCAGGTAATCTGCTGATAAGCAATCAGCCTCTACCTCGCCTACCTTTTCATGGGATATGGAGGCAAATGAGCAAGCATGTCGGCTGACGGAACGTAATCAATGATGCCAATAAACATACGCAACACTAAAAGCATTGCAGAGGCTTTATTGGCCTTTGAAGTGTGTGTAGGCTTCTTTTTTGAAGGTTCCAATGTCGTATCGGAAATATCTGTTAACGATTCTACAGAGTGGTGGTGCGAAAAAAAAATGATATGTTATATTCAAATTCTTACCTTAGGATAAGAATGTCTATAATGACAATATTATGATGATGATGTACCTAATAGTTTATAAAAACATGTTTCTATTATAAAAGTACGACATTATTTCTGTATACTGTCACATACCTATACTCAAATATTCTTAAATGGTATTCAAATATATTTTAATATAGCTTGAATATAAATAAAAAGTATATTGAAATTAGTCTTATGCTGTATTGACCTAAACATTGGTTAATCCATTTGGACCTTTCTATTCTTAACTAATATTACGCAGTGTTTTAGTATTCGAAACGATTTCCCCAAACCGTGTCAAGTTCGATGGTCATTATTTTAGTTAAAGTTACTCGTTAAAGTTAGTATTTAACTTGAAAACAAGTCGTATAATGTCGACTGTTCCAAAATGAACAAACAAAGAATCTATACAATCGTTCAAATGTTTTCCTTCGAAAACATAATTGCGTCTACTTACAATTATAGCTTCCTCGTGTTGCGTGTATGGCTCAAACAACTGGTCTTTTTTATCTCCTTTGTATAAGTCATTGCCTACTATTAGGTTAATTTTAGTTGTTCGTATTTCAATTGTTCGTAATGCTTATGCGTAACATAGTTTTTAAACGTAATCTGGTTTTAAGAGAATTCTATGTATAAAATGTTCTATTTTACAAAAAAAAAAATGCATTCTACATTACAAATATCTATGTTATTATTAAACCAAAAGAAAAAATTATCTAAGATGGATAAAACACAATAACAGACCTATAGACAGACTTTTTTTAACAGCCCATATATGTCCCTCTGCTGAGCACGAGCCTCTCCATTTCTGGAAGAACGGACATTAACCCACCACGGTGATTTAGTGCGGATTGGCGGGGTTACCAGACTCGGAATAAATATCAGTAATCCATACATATATTTATTCCGATGCGGGGATCGAACCCGCGACCATTGACTCCGCGGGCGGAGGGCACCGCCACTGAGCCAATATACATATTATAAGTTGTGAAAATCATATTTTGAGTTTTAGTGACGTCCAAATAAGCATACGAGCTAAGGAAGATATATTTCTACATATTTATTACACATCGAGACTTAATATTTATGGTATAACATATACCTATCCAGATTACAAAGTCTAATAAATAAAAATCTAGTCTAAATAAAAATCTTAATTTCAAAACATAAGATTAAACTCGGATTCAGATTCGAAGAAATGTGAGGTAAACCTAAATATAATATTATTGGTGTACTCTATAAACAAAATTTGTCGAATAGATTCAGGCATTATTACGCGGAATACACTATATAATAATAATATATATGCATGAACTAATTTTTCTTAGATCCATCATACACCTCCCCGTTTTGGATTATGACGTGTCAAGGCTCGTTACACATTAAGTATATCTATGTATGTAGGTATTAATGCAGGGGCATACTGTGAGCATAAAGTGAGCTATGTGAAGCATGGCTCACTTTATACGCTGTTTAAAGTTTCACTCAGAATACATAACGTACAAAAAAATACCTGCATAAAGTACAAAAAAAAATTAATTGAAAACGCTCAACATCTTTGCATCATGATTGAAATGAACTATGTTCTATTCATAATTCTCACCTTTCTTGTTGCAATTTCGTGTCTGTTCTCACGAACCACACGAGCTGCACAGCGGGTACTGACATGATGACATCGTCCACCACTTTAGAACCCCCAAAGAAGACGGGAAACGCGTGAGCCTCCCATGTTACGGGGTTGAACATTATAGGAAATGTCAAATTGAGCTCGCCTCTTTCCACCTGCAATATTATATTTTTAGTAGATAAATAATAATTTTAAAAATGTAACGTACAATAAAAATAAAAAAAGGATATGTATTCTACTGCCATTAAATTTTTTATCATCGTGTTAAAGTACTGGCATGTTGCTTTTTAAGGCAGGCGTTTTCGTAGTATAGTAATAGTAGTGTAAATGTATTGAGTAGGACAATCGTACCTTGACTTACTCATATAGACTCACTTTAACCGCAGTTAACGATCTGCGGTTAGTGTGGATTTCGATGACTAATAAATTGTCCAGAGTAATGTTTTTCCATAATAGTTTTTCATTGTTAAATTTCTTGGTATAAAAAACGTCGCAGGCTTCACGTGACAATTGTTAGACACGGAAAAGTTTTAAATATTAAAAACATTGAACTCAATTTAAACATTTCAACTACGACTACGATTGGTAGATTTTAAAACCAAATTTTAGAAATAGAAAAACTTTATTTATGACACCATTTTTACAATAACTAAAATGAAAGCCTTAATAATATTATATATACAAATAAATATACAAAACAAAAATAAAATAATTTTAATCTAGCGAGTGTCATAAAATGGTTCTTGCTCAGCATATGCCGGGCCCTCCATTAGAGCACCCGGTGCTGGTTTTTAGCAAGAACCAACGCCGGGTTATAAATTAATATTTAGTATAATTAAGTCTTAATTCATTTTCATCACACTTGTCCCGCATTATGATTGGGGCAAATGAAGGGCAAGGAGTGATGATTTGCGCAGGATTGATGCAGATGCAGATGAAGATGAATAAATTGGATGAACTGTTATGAACTGTAATGAAGGCTATAAGATTTAAGTTTTTAGTTTAAGTTAAAAGTTTTAAGATTTAAAAGTTTGATGCCTTGTCCATCAAATCGTAGATGAATTGGGATAAATCAGAGAATGCTTACCTCACCAATTATTTTGTCTAGATTGAGGATATCGTTGACGAAGCATTGTCCTTCCCACCGTGCGCATTCCTCCTTGTACGTGAAGGTTTCTCCAGTTGGTAAGGTGACTGTTATGTTCTGTACGAGCTCGTCCAACTGCCGAAGTTCCTTCCATACCTCTGTGCGCAGCATGTTGGTGTTGTTGTCTTTGGCCACGATGATCACTCGCCCAAATCTACCTGTTATAATAATTCTAAATTGATAAGATACATTTTAAAGGGACATAGAGTTTACATGAAATTAAGTCTTCCCGAAGGTGTTATCTAGTTTGATCTATGATATAATATATCCATCTTTTAAATGAAACAAATTTTAAGATTGATGAAAGTATTTGTCTCACGTAAGTTGTCAATGATTTGGCGATTTATGTACTACGGAACACATACCAAAAATTAACAGGGTAGTTAAGTTCCATAACGGAATTAAAGAGTAACTGTAGAGTGTATTGCTGGTCTTTCTTGGAAATATCAACTTTCCAAACCGGTTGTAGAATTATTTTCGTTGTTAAAACCTTCTAATTTTTTTTAATAACATCCCAAACGTAATTGATTCATTGAATCCAGATCAAGGCGATCGAAAACTGCGTGGTAACTTTTCACTTTATATAACGATGAAATAATGCAAGGCTAGTAATATGTTAAGAGACTTTATAATCAACGGCAAGGTTGCAGTTTGTTGTCTAAATATATAAAGTTATTGATTTATGTCCCTTTGTAGCTCAGTTGTTTGTACCTATGTTCAATTTTAGTTTCACAGAATGCAAGTGAACCGTTTGAAATTCTGTAATTTTCGTTTATCTAGTCTTATTTAAGAAGAAAAAAATAATAACCCTTTTTCCCCTATTACCTATAGTAATCAATATGAACCATTAATATACATAGCTGTAACAATCCACTGCAGGACATTGGCTTTTCTCGAAATTGAGAGATGTTGTCGGCTGTCGGGCGGATTGAGTTCGTAAATTGGTTTTTATTACTCAAGTAAAAGATGTTTCTAATCTACTGACATAGTCACCTCGTTCGATATCTATGAAGACATACTATTGATTCTGTTCTATACCGGCAACCACTCAACAAACTAGCAATAATAAGTTGCCTTAATGTACCCGTTAGAACATATTTGAAAAATTTAGTTTTGACGGGAATATGCACACACCTGCTCTTGTAATTCTTCCAACGTTGAATCTATGAGAATAATTGACTTTGAAGTGTTCTTCAACGATTCTCCTTTCCAACTTCCCTTGGCCGCTGACTGGTGAAAACAGGTACTCCGGGTCCATTTCATAGTGGACTCGTTGGTAACCAGTTACCATGAGCAGTGTGAGTAGTATTGGGATAATAATGAAGTAACCTGGCTGCTTGCCGACCACTAGGCCAAGTTTGTAGAAGGATCGATTCAGTATATCGTCGACAAATGTCAGTTTGCAACCCATCTGTAACAAAAAGAGAACAGTTGTTATTTAGTTTCGACAAAAAAAATAATACATTTTAAATTGTCACTGTATCTATAAATGATGTTATGAATAAGTGCAAACTGATAGGTGAAATAATATCGCAAGCCATAAGAGGGTATAGCGTTACCAAAGAGAAATACTTTAAGACTGAATCACCATTGCATTCATAGCAAATTAATAGCTTCAAATTAAAACTATCTATTTTATTGTAAAAGACTTATTATTTATTGTAAGTGCACGATGTGTTAAGCGGGATTCCGCCTAAACAATACACGTCCTCATCATTATATTCACCTTCAAAACCTTTAGAACTTTAAGAAAAACAATATGCAATTTAAAACAATATTGTTATATATTAATGTGGGGTAAAAGAAGGTGCATATAGAGAGGATGGATAAAAGACGACTGGCAAAAGAAATTTACCTTGCGAAGGTGGATGGTAGGGTCGGAAGAGGAAGACCACGAAAAACATACCTTGACCAAATTGCTGAACTTTTTAGGAAGGGCCAGGTCAAGAATACCCTCAATCGGCGGGCTTGCATGAACAGAATAATGAGTGTGGAGGAAGCAAGGGAAGTATGCTGAGATCGTAGCAGATGGAGATCTGTTGTCTCTGCCTACCCCTACGGGAGACAGGCGTGACGATATGTATGTATGTATGTTATATACCATATATATAATTTTAAATTGCATATTTTTTGGAAAGTGAAAATTAACAATCTTCTATTCAGTGGGTAAGAATGCTCAATGTAATTTTAATTGTACCTTGTAAAATAAGGCGTATAGTTTTCCTGGATAAAAAGTTTGCGTTCATTTTTACGTAAGAACCGACATCGCATAAAACGAGCCGATGTTTGTGATTTTTTAACTGCTTAAACAATTTTAGTCTGTTTCGGGGAATACACAAGAAATTTTAACGTACGCAACGTACATATGTATAGTTAAAGCAAACAAAACTGTTTTACTAGCGTTTAACTTGAAATAATTTTAAGTTTACTTTAGTAATGGGAGTAATAGCTTAATTAGTTTTCAAATAATAAATTGTTTCGTGTTAACATTCCATGGGTCATAAAGATGTTTTAAAAACCGTATAATTATGTTTTAATGCGTCTTTCCGTGGTCCTCGTATACGAAAGCAGACAATTTTCTTTCGCCATTTAGTGCTTGAGCTAGATGTAATGCACAGCCTTAGTTGACAGTTGAAGCATTAAATTTCCTGTATCAGTATGTCGTTTATATTATAAATGCTTTTGAATAATAGATTTGGAATGAGTTCAATTCTATTAAAAAAACTTTCAAATCCATCGTCTACAAAAAAATATTAAAAAAATACAAAAAACCTACAAAAAATATTATGATATATTTTTTTCATATTCCATATACGTTACACAGCTCGGTACAGATCATTCAATTTCTGGTAGAATTGACACTATTATACATTATGCCATGTAAATTCGGAATAAATACCTGAAGGTATTTATATAAATACCAGAAGTTATTTATTCTAAATTTACATGCCATCGTTTCCGGCATCAGAAAAAATATATGTATGATATATATTAATTCTGATATCGGAAACGAACTTGCGACCATTGACCCCGAAAGCGGTAGTATTGCCTGCCAATTAGGTCGGTACGTCTCTATATTGTATAAATATAATAATGGCATTTATCGCGGAAATATACATATTCATCATGTAATTCACAAATCTTCGATACGCGTGTATGGGTAGGAACTATTTCTGCTTGATTAGTCAATGTCGCACACTCGGTGTTGTAATGTCTACAGTTAGTTGACAATTTATATTGATTTTTTATTATGGGATAGGAAGCCAAACGTGCAGGCGTGTCACCTGATGGAAGGCAATCAACGCCGCCCATAGACATCCGCAGTGCCATAGGCAGTGCAGAAGCATTGCCGGCCTTTAAAAAAGTATCATAATGGGAAGGGGGCGGGAGAGGGAGGAGGGGGAGGAGGGTTGTTGAGTGTTGAAAAATTAGAGTAAACAAGTCAATGGAAGGCGTTAATTCTTTCCCATCAGGCGACACTGCTCTGAGTCTGGAGTCTGCTCGATTGCCTTCCTATCTCATAAAAAAACAGAATCCTGCTTATGACACAAAAGGGTCGGCTTGATCAGGAAAACTTTCATAAAATAACGACATGAAAGTGGTGAGATTTTTCTGTTACTGCATTTCTAACGGTCAGTGCTGGGTCTAGAGGTGTGACTCTCTTCCCCTTTCCCTTACTTCTTTCTTTCTCTCCCATTTACTGCCTTTTCTCCTCCCATTACTCATATCTTCGCTCTTAATTAGGCAATGAACCTGCTACCCTTAATATTGCAAATGTCCATAGCCGATGCTGATTATTTACCATCAGATGATTCGCTTGTTCGTTTGTCGTACCTCTTACATAAAAAAATAACACACCTACTTATTTCGTTATTAGATAGCATGCAGGAATTCATGCTTTACTCCCTTGATGCGTATTTGTTCGGCCTTTGGCATATGTCCAGGCGAAACAGGTGTTTAAAATGTGCACTTGACAACTAGAAGCGTCTATATTGTACGTATACATTTTTAAACACGACACAAGAATGGAGACTTTTCCCGCCAACTTACATCAGTGATGTTGTTTTTATTTCATTTCTATAACCTTATATTATAATAAGTTATATTGTTTACTTATGGTGGCATATTATGCAGTATAGTTCGATTAAGGCGTATAAGTGAAATTATATGAAATAGTTGACTGAAAACGTCCATAGAATGTTTTTTGATAAAATAGCCAAGATTTTATCAAGACTTTTTGTGTTGTGACAAGCATATTAGTATATTCCAAGATTATTGATATTATTATATTTTTCTTGACACTGGTATAATAGTTATAACTAATTGCCATCAAAGTATATAGAGAATACAAACACCACACAAGAAGTAACAGAATAAATATTAAATAACTGTTGTCTCGGCCTTAACTACTTTACATGAATTTTTCAGGGATCCTAAGACTCAAATTTATATCCTTTACTTCGTCCTTTCCCTCCCATTACTGTTTCTTCTTCACCTCGCATTGTTCACATAGTAACCCTTCTTCATAACAAACACGTATTAATGTGTGGGTGAGTGTACGTGATTGCGTGGGTGAGTGTTGGCGTTGACGGTACTATTTCAGAAACCTTCACGCAGGTGCCAATCATAATTATACAAACTTGCATTGCTATAGGATGAACAATACGCAAACGCCTATAGATTTCCTATGGAATGAACAAATATTAATTTTTTATAGATGTGATTTTATGTAATTGAATAAGGGACTTTTATTTTATTTTATAAAGTATATTCAATTTTGACCAGATGATACATGTATATAAGGGTTTACAAAAATTAAATTAAGGTTTTAGTAATGTTTTTTTATCCTTGGACAATAAGTCTTCTGTGACAACTTTTTAATTAATTAGCTATTATATGGACAGTCAAAAGTTTTACTTAGCTAAGATCCGCGACAAGCAAAACAATAACAGAAAATAATAATGTGTGTTTATCCGTTGGGTTTAGTGGATTTATTTGGAACTTAAACCAAAAACTTACCGAAAATCGGCCATCAACTCTCCACCCACCAACCACTATACACAACACCAAACACACATTATCACTTTTCTATCTTGTAAACGACACGTGTTTCGCCCCAACACGAGGCATCTTCAGGTATAGTAGACTCTACGGAAGACAACCGAAAAGACGGTTGTCTTCCGTAGAGAGATTAATTTTCTGTTATTGTTTTGCTTGTCGCGGATCTTAGCTAAGTAAAACTTTTGATTGTCCATAAGTGTATTTATTAAGATAGTAAAGTGATGAGGAAGCCACCAAGATTCCATCTTGTTATTTATTTAAATAATGATTTATAACGCGATGACCAAGATTCACCCACGTCTAAAGCATCACCAATGTCAAGAGAGCACGTGGGAAGACGCATCCGGTGGGTCATTAGTATATGTATAATCACTTCATATTATATATACTTACTCATATGTATACAACTAACAGACTATAAGAAAAATGTAATTAGATAAATGTAACATTGAGCTTAATTACAATGATTTAAATTCCGTATTATTTTCTGTTTGAAATATGTTATAATTTTATTTTGTTTGGAATCTATTTTTGATCCTAAGGTAACCTCGGAAGTACTCGACCTCGGAACCTGGATGATCCACTTTCCGAGGTTCAGTCCATACTGGAGTAAACGACGATGATATAATATTCGGCGACGAGGCTGCTTAAAGCCCCTAAAACGATGAAAAACATAGAGATTCAGAATTGCAGGTGGGATTGAGACCCTTTTATAGTATAAATATATTGAAAATTATTATGCTAATGTCAAATACAAAGGTTTTCATGTTCTTGTTAATAATCTATACATTATAAGGCAAAGTTTAATCATTTTTATCACAACCCATACCTTTCCCATTGCTGGACTAAGTTTCTTCCGTCGGTCGTTTTTCGGTAAGATTTAGTATAAGTTCCCCGTAAATCCACTTCATCCAGTAGAAATACACACATTATTAATTTTCTGTTTTTGTTTGCTTGTCGCGGATCTTAACTAAGTAAAAGTTTTAACTGTCCACAGACAATAGATAAGTTACAATGGTAATTTGTCAAAAACAAATCAAATCAATCTGGGCGCGCCGGTCACTGGTGACCCCCATGGCGTCACTGCTAAGTTGAGTGCCGGTCATCACTGACCCCCGTGGCATTCAACGTGTTAACTGTATGACTAGTGGATTAGGTTTGAAAAAGTGTTTCACATATTTGCATATTTGTTATATATTCCATACGGAACGTGTTGTTTATAACGCAAATGAAAGATAATTTATTAAAATGCACTCTTCATTCCAATTGTAGACTACTTGAGCGCGATGTCTGTGAAAGTAAACACTCGGTCGTCGACTCGACGAGTTCTGATGATTTATTGACGACAACACTCATATATACCGCTACATTGATTGTATTTGCTGTGTAAATTGATTTTTTTGTTTCTAATGTTGCTAAAAAGACGGTATTGTACTTTGTTATTTCTTCTGTTATATTTACTTCGCTTCTTACTGTTATATTTACTTTTGCTTCGCCAATGAAATACTTTCGAAATTAATGAACAAAAATTAAGAGTTAGTTACACGGTTTGAAACAAGAAAAGTAGCATATTTCGGACATGTTTATCGATACGAGAAATACAATTTAGTAAAAGTCATTATTGAGAGTAGAAGAGGCCGAGGTAGAAAAATACTTTCAGAAAAAAAAAGATTGGTTCTAGGTGGAAAGCACAGAAAAGTTGATTTGCATGACCGAGGATAGGGAGGGATAAATACGGACATATGTTCGCTGACCTCCGAGATAGAGGTGGCAAATAAAGAAGAAGAACTTCACCACAGCCATTTACAATGTTAATGATAATGGTTTAGAAATTTCTATAGACATAAAATTGCAGAACGCACAATAACAGTAAAAGTAATGAAACGTATTTAATATGTGATAGAAAATTGTTCCTCCTTCCTCGTGGGAGGGCACCGATGCGCCGGACCGAACTAATCAGATCTGCTATAGGTGGTTCCGTGCATGACTGTACCAAAATGACTGCTGATAGAGAAAAGTGGCCTGGTACTGTAGGCAGGTTTTTATATAGGATAGGAAGGCAAACAAGCAGGCGTGTCACCTGATGTAAAGCAATCAACGCCACCCATAAACATCCACAGTACCATAGGCAGTGCAGAAATGTTGCCGGCCTTTAAGAAAACTGTCATTATAGGAGGTAGGAAGGGGAGGGAAAGCGGAAAGGGGGGTTAGGCTAAGCTAGGTTTTCTCCGGGAGTGTGGTATTTCCCCGGGCTAACCGGCCCATTCAAGCTACAGACAAATAATATGCCATTCTTGACAAAGTATTCGTCTGCAGCGTAGCTCTATCACTAAGATCACATTAGCTCCTCTAAAATTTAACAAGTTATGGTGACGACCAGCTTTTTTTTTTTTTTTTTTTATGGGATAGGAGGGCAAACGAGCAAGCGTGTCGCCTGATGGAAAGCAATCAACGCCGCCCACGGGCAACCACGACACCGCAGGAGTCGCGGAAGCGTTGCCGGCCTTTTAGGTATGTATAGGCTTGTTTTTTGAAGGTTCCAATGTCGTAACGGTTCGGAAAGACCGCCGAGGGTAACTGATTCCACAAACTGGTGGTGCGTGGAAAGAAGTTACGAGCGAAACGCACCGTAGTAGATCGCCACTCATCCAGGTGGTGGGGATGAAATTTTTCTTTACGGCGAGTTGTGCGGTTGTGGAATTCCGCGGCGGGAATTATTCCAAACAATTCCTCAGAGCACTCCCCATGATAAAGGCGGTAAAAAATGCTGAGAGATGAGACATCTCTCCGCAGCGCTAGAGAATCAAGCCGATCGGTGAGATCTTGGTCATCGACGATTCGGATCGCACGACTTTGAATGCGATCAAAAGGAAGAAGTTGATACTGGGGAGCCCCGGCCCAGAGGTGAGAACAGTATTCCATGTGTGGCCTGACTTGTGCCTTGTATAGTTGGAGGCAATGGCCAGATGTGAAATATTGTCTCGCTCTACTGAGCACACCCAGCTTTTTCGAGGCCAGCTTGGCCTTTTCTTCCAGATGGCCGCGGAACTGGACATCATGCGATATGTCAACTCCAAGAATTCCGATATATGGCTTAAGATTGAGGGGAGTGTCTCCAAAGCGAGGAGCTACGACAAAGGGAATTTTTTGGTGGAAAACGCGCAAACTTGTGTCTTATTGGGGTTGAATTCGATTAGATTACGCTGACCCCAATTCGAGACCTGGTCTAATGAGGTCTGTATTTCAGACACAAGTTTGTTCCGACACTCATCGGTATGTGCCCGAGAAATGTTAGCACGGCCGGAGTATAAGGCATCACCTGTGGTGTCATCTGCATAACAGCGTATGCTACTAATTTGTAACATGTCGTTGATATGCAGAAGAAACAAAGTAGGTGAAAGCACACAGCCTTGCGGAACACCAGCATTCACGGGCTTCGTGTCCGAGCAAAAACCGTCTAAAACGACTTTTATGCTCCGATCCGTCAGGAAGCTGGTGATCCATTTGCATAATTTATCGGGCAACCCATAGCACGGAAGTTTAGCTAGAAGAGCCTTGTGCCACACCCGATCGAAGGCCTTCGCTATATCCAGGCTTGCTGCTAAGGCTTCCCCTTTGCACTCCACCGCTTCTGCCCATCGGTGTGTCAAATAAGTGAGAAGATCACCAGCTGAGCGACCCTGACGAAATCCGTATTGACGGTCACTAATCAGCTGATGCTCCTCAAGATACCGTAAGAGCTGGCAGTTAATAACAGATTCCATTATTTTGGAGAACAAAGACGTGATGGCAATTGGCCTGTAGTTAGCTGGATCAGAGCGGTCACCTTTTTTTGGGATTGGATGTATTAAGGCTGTCTTCCATGAGATCGGGACCATACCTGAGTTGTAGGAGTGCCGGAAGAGGCGCGTGAGAACTGGAGCCAACTCTGGAGCACATATCTTAAGCACAATTGGGGGGATGCCATCTGGCCCACTCGACTTATTGATGTCAAGAGAAAAGAGTGCTTTACGCACCGAGTTTTGAGTAAATCGGATTTCTGGCATAGAGCACACACGCCGGAGGATGGTTGGCGGTGGTCTTTCTCTGTCATCAAGAGTCGAGTTTGATGCAAAAAGAGAGCCCAGAAGATCGGCTTTCTCCTTTGCAGTGTGGGCCAACGAGTCATCCGCCCTACGCAGAGGTGGACGGCGTTAAGGTTGGTATGTATCCCCCTAATATTACAGAAATTCATGCAAAGCATGGTAGGGGGTGCTTTGGATCTGCTGCTCTTGCCTTGGGTAGAATGGAAAACAAGCGGGATTTTGCCCTCCCCAGAGTACGCAGGGCAGCCTGAGCAGGGACGCTCAGGGAGGGATTCTCCAGAACGGGTAGTGCTGGTACCCTCCTGGGGTACTCCTATGTTAAATGCCGCTGTCATTGTGGCAGGGGGGGGGGGTTGGGCCTTACTTGAGCTTACCAAGAGCGTAACGATTGAGAAGAGAAACAATTGTCCCCTTAGTCGCCTATGCTGATGACATTTATAGGAAGAACGGGATGGCCATTCTGTGCCGGTAACCACGAAAAGCCTTAAAGTTTTTATATTTTTCGGTTTAAACCAAATAACAGACTGTCTATTCAATTCATACAACTTTTATCATACAATGTATTTAGCGATTCGTTAAGGCACATTGGTCTGTAATTTCGGAGAACACCATTTATGCGTATGGCGTGAATTTCACAAGTAACGGTGAATACATGTTTGACGTTACAAGTTAAATAATTTGCTTAACAATAGAGATACTTACTGTTTACTTTTCAAAAATGTCACACTTCTATTATCATTAATTTTACCTATATCGATTTTCAAATATTTTATTTATTAAAAATTTAATGTAATATTAAAGATGTAGATGAATCTATGGAACTATTTGTGACCACTGAGCTATTTGTCGTCGTTACTAAAAATACCACAGATGGCAAATCGCAGATGGCCAGTGAACGCATTCAATATATAATCGAGCAAAAATAAAAACTAAAAGTTCAACGTGCTCTCTGTAGCCGGTGATGGTCGAAATGAATGTCAATAGAACGATAAGGCCGCGAATTAGGAACAGTGGCGAGCACAACGCGTCCAAGCGTTAATTGCACGTGAAGCCCTCGATTGCCAAACGGAGCGTGTTTTTTTTTACCGCGACCATCGATCGCATTATTTTAAAAGATAGGAATTTATATGCATATGTACTGCTTTATTTTTTTTAAGTAACGGCAAAGGAACTTGGTCAATAAAAAAATAAGCTTTTAGTGTTTACTACAGTATTTAATCATTATACGATTTTTGTACAAACTGATTTTTGTTTAACTGGTGACATTATATGTTGTTTGTATTTTATAAATGTGCCTAAAATATTTTTATTATTTTTTTATAGAAGAGAGAGGAATAGGCAACGAGTAAACAGATCACCTGATTTTAATCATCCATGAACATCCGAATATTAAGGGCGTGCAAATGCATTGCCTACTTTTGGGTAAGGATATGAATACGTAAATATTTATTAGGAAGGGAACGAAATAAATAAAAGAAGGAGCAGAGTAAAATGCTACTACTCAACACCGATATTCTGTGTGGGTGTGTATCTCTGTGTATCATCGCAAATAAATATATAAATAATGCTTTAAGCTTTTGGTGGTATCAGCAGTGGGAGGTATGCATATGGACTGTGAAAAAAATTGATATATATTTATAATCATTAACTTTAAATCGATCTCAATTTTTCTTATTTTTTAAATTTTATGCTAAATTAAAGTTTTCCAAACATAAAAACCACATGCTTGTATGCGAACTATGCCTAACTCAACCATAAAAAATATATTGATTTATATAACTATAAAGTATCTATAACTATAACTTTAAAGTAATTACAATCAATAAATATTTATATATATATATATATATATATATATATATATATATATATATATATATATATATATATATATATATATATATATTCACGCCTATCCCCCGCAGGGGTTGGCAGAGACCACAGAGCTCCATCCGCTGCCATTCATCGCAGCGAAACGGCTCGTCATTGGTCGCTTTTCGCCCTCGTGAGAATCAAGACGTGACGGGTGGCGAACCACGTCGCCGTCATTTTCGACAAATTAGGTATATTAAATTCGTCTTTAGTGAATCCTACGAGCCGCAAGGGAGGATGGAGGTCAGCCCCAGCAGAGCCCTGCATGCTGAGGTAAGGCACCATAGTCCCCGGGGGAGCCCGACCCCGGGACGATCGGCACGCTTACGACTAGGCTCGCCCCTAGCCACGCATCCATTGGCACGGCAGACCGTGGATTGGCGGAGAGGAAGGGAAAGGATGAAGAAGAAAGGAAGGGACAGGAAAGGAAATGGGGATTGGGGGGGTTACCAGACTCGGAATAAACATTTAAAAATCCATATAAATATTTATTCCGATGCGGGAATCGAACCCGCATCGGACCCGAACCCGAATAAATATTTTCAATTTGGGTTTTAAAATGATTTCATTCGAAAATAAAGGCGATGAAATCATATTTTTTGTTTAACATAAGCAACTGCGTGAAACGTTCTTAATATAACAAGCCGTTTTAACAATCTCGTTGTTTAAAAAGAAAACCGCCATGCCAAAAATGTTTTTCGGGGGATTTAAGAATGCGGAGAATTATGTATTCGTAATGCCTGCATGTGAAATGTTGACGTAACAACAATTCACTCACTGGTGGCGGAACAAAGTAGCAGTTTTGTTTTATTATAAGCCGCAAACAACACAATATACTTATATTACGACATGGAATTGTAATAGCTCAAGGGAATGTTAAGATTTGGATTATTTTAGAGCATAGGTAACTTTTTATTGACTTCTTTAATAAGATAACATTTTAGACGCTATAAAAAATGTGTTATATATATAATGTGTATCTATATAATATGTGTTATATTTGCCTTTGGACCCGCTATCCCCATGAAAGGCTCCAGCCCCCACTAGGGGGCGGAACCGCCCCTGTTGGGAACTGTTTTAGAGACATTTAGAAAAATTTAACAATTCTCTCGCTATCGCGCCGGAGTTGTTACATCTTTTTAAAGCAGAGTAGGCAAGCGACCATGTAGGTCACCTAATGGTTAGTTATCATTGCTGCTCACATACATTCGCAACATAAAACGCTTTACAAATAGTCTATAATTGTTTGTCTTTTATGGACATATTCGCTTGTATATAGAAGAGTATACGCGGGTCCATAAATATCATAATTGTTCTGGAACATCGTAGGTGATAGGATAGAATATACATAGGTAGGATGATCCAGAATTGCAAAAAAAGGAGTGACGCTTCTTGTTTTTACCGGGGATAGTCCGATTGTGCAATTATGCAACTAGCTAGAGGCCGGGACATTGCTTCTGGTGTTGGGGATATTTCTTCTACACTGCTTCTGGTGTTAAGGATATTTGTTGATTGCTTTCTATTAGGCGATACATTTGAAGTGCATTTTTATCCCAAAAACTATAACTCCCCAGAAAATATTTCATAATTGATTTCATATAGAATAGTACCGAAAGAGACGAAAGATATATTACGTGATTTGAAATACAAACTAATTATTTCAGAATATGGCAAAATCGTTGAATTGCATTTTCTATGTCAGGCCGAATTTGCTGTCACTGTAATGAACATCGTGCCATCCCAGTGGGGCGTCTGGGACACATTCTCCCAAATTAGAACATATTTATCGGAAAACCGACGACCGTTGAACAAGTAAAGGCCGTATTATGGCAAACATTGTGTGCGGCTGGATGCGTGTAGTCGAAGATCAGCTAGGCAGTGGGCTTTGGAAGGTATATGTACAGCAGTAGACAGCTATGTGTTTGTGATATTTATATATATATATATATATATATACACATATATAATGTGAAAGTTGTATCGTACATTAACGTTCCCAATTCCAAGCAAAGTGTTATATTGACCTCGTTATAGGCGTCGGTGTTTACATCATATCTATTCGTAACGAAAAAATATCATTAGCCGCAGTCGACGCCGGTGCTGATGTTACGCAAAAATCATTAAATTGCACCTTAATAGACGAGTTCATTATAGCAATAAATAAATTTGCATTTGCACTGTCATGGACGAATCTATTGTGACAATAAAAAAAATAGTTTATTTTAATAAACTAAAGAAAAAAAACAAAGAAGAATTAATATGTAAAAGAAAAAACTATGTATATTTAAGAGACTTTATTAAGTTTGCTCAATTCAAGGCGGCTATTTCATAAAACGTATTTAAACTAACTAACTAAACTAACTTGAATCCCCGATTTAGTCTGCGTAGTCTCAATAATAGTCAAACGTGGAATATATTTTCTCTGGAATAATTTAACCTCACGTAATGAAATAAGTACCATTTGTTTTTAAGTTGTACGAAAACCTGTACCACAACCGTTTGAGTAATTGTTGCGTATTTTTAGATAGGACAAACACACACAGAAAAAAACAATGATAGAAAAAAAGAAAATTTTCGTCTATTTGTATCCTGGATTTTTGTTCTTTAGTAGCTATAACTCTTATTTATTATAGAATAGATAACGTATATGGATTTTAATAACAGTCAAGCAAAACTTGGCCATCTGTCAGAATAAACAAAAAAAAAAATAATGTTATTAAGTGTCTGATACGTCGAAACGGTTCAACACTAAACAGTGAAACTGAAAATTAAAATAATATAAAACAAAACACGACCATTGGCTAAGTGGCAGGGCCCTCCGCCCGCGGAGTTAATAGTCGCGGGTTCGATCCCCGCATCGGAATAAATATATGTATTGATTTACAAATATTTATTCCGAAGTCTGGTAACCCCGCCAATACGCATTTAAAAAGCGTGGTGGGTTAACGTCTGTTCCTCCAGAAATGGAGAGGCCTGTGCTCAGCAGTGGGACATCTATGGGCTGTTAAAAAAAAAACAAAACGTTACTAATATTAATTGGCGTGAAAAGCCTTATTCGTATCTATTGCATTAATGTCGAAAACAATTTTCTTCTAAAATGTGATCTTTTTACGTAACTCCTTGATAAGGCTTCGATACCAAATCGTTTAAAAAAGGCAATGGTGTGTATCCATCCATAAGTTAGGTGCCCGTCACTTGTCGATGTAGTAATTTAATGGCGTGTAAAGATATAAAAAATATTGAAATTCGTAGTAGCTATGGATTTATTATTACGTTATTTTTTTATAAGCGCTTAAATAAAAATATCATAGAATAAACTAAATTTAACAAGTAAACATATTTTTCCCATACATAATGTTAACAATGATAATAATTATTATTGGAAGTCTTTCATCTTATAAATTAAAAAAAAAATTAATTGCTATTTTAGATATTTACCAAGTAAAAATTCATGTTTATATTGAGTAGTTAGGATAAGTAAAATAGTGCCACAACGGCATGATATTCTATTTTCCTATTTCTTCGACGATGATATCTACTTATTGCATTGATAACTTATACATTCTCTTGACGACTCTTGTCTGAAACACTAATTATTCGATATATTTTTTATTTTAACAACTGTATAGTTTTAAGTACAAAAAGTCAGAGCATGTGACTATCAGTAAGGTACAGTTAAAAAAATAATATAAAAAATGAGGAAGTAACAAAAAAGTACATATAGAACACTTGAGGTACAAGTAGTACTATACAAAAGTTTGTAATTAATCGATAGTAACGTGATTACCTTGAAATTTATCAAGGAAATTGACATATATAAAAAAATATATTAATGTTCATATTCGTACATTTAAAGCTTGTTATTTTATACGAAGTGTTGTTGTACTACAGTTTAGTGTTTAATGTAGTTATTGGCGAGGCACAATTATTTAATAAAATCTCGCCTAAAATAATTTTTTTTGAGATCTGTAAAATAAGTTCTGTAAAAAAGGATTTTTTGGTTTGTTAATTTATTGAAATTATTAATCTCGGTTGCTGGAGAGAAAGAGCGCTTATCTCAAGTTTTTGCCTCGGTTCAAAAAAATCGTAGATTCGATACTAAACTCTCTGATATCTTGCCGGGAAAACCTTGTGAAATTGATACATTCAATACTTAATACTGTAACATTGATCTTTATTATCAGCCTGGAAATTCACGGTTGAACATAGCACGTTTGCTTTTTTTTACATATCATTTAGGATATGAGATTTATTAAAAAAAATAAAAAGTCTATTTAGAATATGTTTATATGTTCAGGTTAAGCTTAGACGCGACAAGAATATTGTGACGAAAACTTTCTAAAAGATTGTAGAGAATGATTTATGCAAGTCTTTAATAGTTACATATACAAAGTCTCATAGGATCGCAGACTAAAATTTAATTGAAAGTTTTTTTTTTTTTTTTTTTATATATTCACGCCTATCCCCCGCAGGAGTTGGCAGAGACCACAGAGCTCCATCCGCTGCCATTCATCGCAGCGAAACAGCTCGTCATTGATCGCTTTTCGCCCTCGTGAGAATCAGGACGTGACGGGTGGCGAACCACGTCGCCGTCATTTTCGACAAATTAGGTATATTAAATTCGTCTTAGTGAATCCCACGAGCGGCAAGGGAGGATGGAGGTCAGCCCCAGCAGAGCCCTGCATGCTGAAGTAAGGCACCATAGTCCCCGGGGGAGCCCGACCCCGGGACGATCGGCATGTTTTACGACTAGGCTCGCCCCTAGCCACGCATCCATTGGCACGGCAGACCGTGGATTGGCGAAGAGGAAGGGAAAGGATAAAGAAGAAAGGAAGGGGCAGGAAAGGAAATGCGGATTGGGGGGGTTACCAGACTCGGAATAAACATTTATAAATCCATATAAATATTTAATCCGATGCGGGAATTGAACCCGCGACCATTGACTCCGCGGACGGAGGGCCCCGCCACTGAGCCAATCGGTCGTCGTGAAAGTTTTTCATTAAATAATATTATACGAAATCGAAGTGTCCATAATTTGAATTAGCTTCATTTTTCGCAGAGATGCTTATTTATGAAAACTCAACTGAAAAACCCTCTTTTCACACCTTTCATCTATCTGTATGTTTACCTTTTTGTACTTTTACTGGTAAGTAAATACTGAAGAATAATTGATGCTTTTAAGCTTTTAGGTTTTTAGCCCGAAAATATTTTGAATGTTTTAAAAGTTGGAAATTCTTTAAAAATAAGGATGTAGACGATTACGAGTAAATAAATTTGTTCCGAAATTAGAATTATTTAGTAGAAAAAAAAATGACATACAAGGATGGTTTAAAACCGAGTCATTCGTAATCATAATGTGTTTGTTGCACTATCAAGTATAAATATTTATTCTCAGTCATGAGGTACTTAAATAACAATTAATGTGTAAGCTTGTATAACCTGAATACTTATCCGTAGAGAACATACCTATACGGTCTTATAATATGATTGTTGGTTGAATCAAGTAGTGATTACCCACGTACACTGTTGTAAATTTAACTGTTATACAATATATATATATATATATATATATATATATATATATATATATATATATATATATATATATATATATGGGGTGCACATAATAATGGTGATGTTGATAATATGACGTGGATTAGAAGTTCGAACCGTTACGACACTCGAACCTTCAAAAAACAAGCCTATATATACATAAAGGCCGGCAACGTTGTCCATGGGCGGCGTTGATTGCTTTCCATCAGGCGACACGCTTGCTCGTTTGCCCTCCTATCCCATAAAAAAAACACGAACAATAACGAGTATAATAAACGAATAAGAAAAGGATGAATCATCAACAAACTTAATTATTATCTACAACAGACAATTGAATGCATGAGTGATAGATACAGTTTATGTTAAAAAAACTACCATGACCTATAAATAAATACAGTCAATCGTTGTTTTTAAATAATCAACACGCGGACACCGCATGATAATAATCAACACATATTATTTTTCTCCATTTTTAGTAAATTACTTAAATCTCAGGGTACATTACTTAAAAAAAAGGTCAGGGAGTATCTTTGCCTAGCCGCTTGTCCGGTATTTATGGTATTAGTACACTGGTACGCGACCCCGGCCTCCCAAGCTACTACCGTATCACTCCTCGTCTTCCGTTGCGGTAGTATCATATCTCTATCATCCTGTCTAAACCCATCTTTTCTTTCCCATGCCTTGTCCTTTCTTCTCTATCCTTTTCCCTTACTCTCCTCCAATTCACGGTCTGCCGTGCCAAAAAATGCGTGGCCAGGGGCGAGCTTAGTCGCAAGCGTGCCGACCGCCCCGGGATCGAGCTCCCCCGGGTACTATAGTGCCTTAACTCAGCATGCGGGACTCTGCTGGGACTGACCTCCACCCTCCCTTGCGGTTCGTGGGTTTCACTATGACAAATCACTAACTAACTTTGTTGCCGCAGAGACTCAAAATGGATCTTGGCCTCCGAACAGATTTTACGCCACCGTGCCCCGTCCTATGCAACCTGCTGCCGGTTGCAGATTTGATAGCTGCGCAAGTTTTCCTCCACCATAGCTCTTCAGCGGTATCTGGGGCGCCCCACAGGACGTCGTCCAGTTGGGCGACCCACATACGCTCTCTTGACTGCGCGATCTATCCCCATCCTCTCAGGGGCCCCAGCCAACGAAGTCAATAAGCCTTAGTCTCTCCTATTATATTGGGATAGTACAAAGTACATTAAATAAATAAATGTATATGTACATTATTTGTTATTTAAACCCTAAAACATAATGTTTGAACTACATCGTTAAGTTGTGGTTACAAAATTATTATATGTACGCCTGAGTAATGAATCGTAAACGTAGAGTTCAACGTTATATTTAATAAACACGTAAGTTACAGGTAAGTTTTTGTAATTTATATGCGAGTCATTGCAGTATAGTTAGTTACAAAACCATCGACATGGCTCAAGAGATAAATAAACTAATGTGACAATAGGCCGGCTTTATAGCCCTTACTGTCGACCGATGGGGAAGGAAGCCACACAAGGTACAATTTCTTGGTAACAAACGAGAAAGTTTATTAGATTATCTACTTGGATCGGTGATCGAGTCTCCGATTTCGGACTCAAACGATCGCGAGTTTGATTCTCACATTGCGATAAATATAGTATGTATGGGCTGGACTAATTGATAAATTAACAGAGAACGTCTTAGTCTTTAAGTACACATATATTATTAAATGGCTTCTTGACCCACGATATTTCGAATTTTTTGAATACTATTAAAAATTATGTTAGATAATCACGTCTCAATGTTAAATGTAGTATAATGATTTTTCACGTGAATAATGTGCCTTTAAATTATTTTTCTTTACGTAAACTATTGCATATTTATAAATGATGTCATTAATAATACATAAAATATTTCTGTTAAATATGCAGCGAAAGTGAATAATCTGGATGTTTTAAAAATATATTTTATATTATTTAAATAATTAAGAAATATTTATATGAACATGTGTTGGGAACATAAGACGGCTCGAACACATTTTATCAACTACTTACGCTTGCTACGTCGAAATAGTAGCTGGCAACTGCTTTACCACTTTGGTCTTAGTATAAGCAAATTCTTTTTGATTGTGAGTTACCGTACCCATTAGCGAACATACAACAAACACCTGAAGATCACTGACATGTATGAATGTAGGCAGTCAGTAATAAATCAGTTCTAGTGTACGACGGTTGTGTTGTTATTTGTCAAATACCTATCAGTGACGACGAGGATGGGATTCGAACCCGCGCGTGCAATGCACATCGATTGAACCCAGAACTCTTGGCTTAAAAGCCATATATTTTAACCGAACAGCTATTTAAGCAATTAAGAAAACCTCAATAATATTAAGCCTGTAAGAATCAATCATAATTCACCCTGTTATATTCACAGCATCCTATTATATATACACCTAATTATGTAGATATACATACATACAAATTTATCTATACATACATATAGTTGTATATATAATCATAATTTATTTTATTGATTTTCAACGCTTAAAAGTAATAGCAATTTTTATATAACTGAAATGGTGTTATGAATACAGCACGTTATCAAATCGTTTAAGCTAATTAATTTCAAAATTATATATTTATAGCCATATAAAAATAGTCTTATTTCTCTGTTTTGATTCAAATAAAGGATTTCGAGTAGTTTTTAACAAATATTTTCAGACATTATTGTGCCATCTTTTTAGTCAAGATAAGTATTAGACCAATTTTCGAACATGAACCTGCGTCCATTGCTACGCCGTGGCGAATCCCTGTCGATCTCTAAACCTTTGCTTAAGTCGCTAAAAAATTATGAGATCTGTACAGGTATTAGGCGTCAGGGCTGATCTCCATTATCTGGATTTCGGCTAAGGGGGCGACAGCTCTCGTGGTTATTCTCTGCCATTTTTTGACCATTTTGTTGATCTTCATCATCAATCCTATTAAATTCTTACGCCATGATTCCAACAACGTATTACTCAAATGTTAAGATTTTAAGTGTTAAAATTAGCGAAGCATTAATTAAATTTTATTGATGTTCTGACGAAATATTTTTTATGTCCTTATCTTAAATAGACGTGACAAAAGCTAAGGTTATAAAATGGTTAAAGGTGTTGTTAACTTTCAATTTATATCCACTGGTACCTAAATGTCAAGGGTCAACCTCTACCTGCCTTTTATTCCTCGCTATATCCAAGCATTTAAAATTACGACAATATTTTTACTTATGCCCTTGTCACGCCGATTCAATAAAATAACAGAAGGTGTGAAATTTCTAAATATGAGATGTGTTGTGAATTTTTCAATGTATTATTAATTATGTATCACTTAATAAATTTACTTCAATTAGCACCGCACAAGGAATTTACATAAAAAAATAAATTTAAATATTTCATTTATTATTTACATATATGTTAAATAAGTTTAAGTCTATATAAGTAACGTATACAATACTAACTTAGTGTGACCTGAAAAGTGCTTAGATATAAATTGAACTTACGTATTTCTTCACATTTGTCTATATTTCTTTCATGTTAAGTAAGATTTAGCATCAATTAATTTAATATATCTACTTACATATGTAATTGCCTAGGAAACATGACCATAATATTGTAGAGCCTAGTCAGTAATGATTAGGAAATAAAATTCTTTGAAATATGACTCTCTATTGATAATAATTGCTTGTCAACTTGGTTAAATGTGGGAGTATTTACTATAATTGCTATATTTCTTAAACAAAATGCTCGAGTAGATATTGTTGTGTAAAATAAAGTATAGGTTTTTTAACATAAATTGTATCACTCATGTATTCATTTGTCTTTTATAGATAATAATTAAGTTTGTTGATGATTCATTCATTTCTTATTCGTTTTGTGTACGAAACTAAAATTCTTCCGACAACTCCTTTCTAGCCTAGTGAGTTTGCAATTTCTTCATCATTTACAGATACTAGTTTTTGGTAAATAACTAGTAAATATTTGTCTTCAAAAGTAGCTTTGTCTGGAAAGCCTCACCTATTGAGTTTTGTTCATTAATAAAAAAATTGATGAAAGCTAACTACACTTTCATTTACGCCGATCTTTAGGTCATTAATTATGCATGCAGTTATGATCTAATTATTAAGAGTTCGTGAAGACTCAATGAGAGGAATAGGACGGGGTCACAGTGAAGGCCGCGCCGCGGTCAGGTGAAGGCAAATGGATGTGCTTCGAGGTTAGAACGAGGTTAAATGGGCGCTGTGTGCTTTCCTCGTGTGACATGCGTTTCCGTATTCACAGCTTACAATGATATTTGATACGGTTTAGTTTTTATTTATATTTTAAACATACTACAAACAATAAAAAAATGTATTCTGTTGATTTACTCACAAAATGTGTTAAATAAATTCAATTAATTAGTGTAAGATAGGTCTGCTGTCGATATTCCGCCTGTCCCGCCTGGTGTCATACAGGCAAATCTTTTCATCTTGGAAGACCCATACATATTAGGCTATATGTATATATTTAAAAAAATACATAAATTATTTCACTTAACTATTTTAGGAAACTCGTAAATTAATTAATACACTGAGAATTATGGTCGTTGAATTAGTTGCAGTCATATTTAGAAAAAAATAAAGCCACATTTAAAAAATACAAACCTTTCAAACTCGCTCGTTAATTCCTTTTATTTCGTTTGTTTTACGTGTGTTACCTTTTAGAATGTATGTATCGTTTTATTACCTTGAAAGACTAACAGTTATATAATTTGATAAAGTTTTTATCCTTAATTAAAAAAACATGACCGAAATATAATTCACATTAACATGTTAAAAATAGGGAACAAAAAAAAACTTACCGAATCAGGAAGTAATGATATATTTTACCCATTAATAAATTGAATTATATGATTGACATTTTAGAAACCCTTATCTCGTATCTGTAGATAAGATTATATTAAAATAAATATCTGTAGAATAAATTTAAATATTCTATTTTTGTCCGGTTACAACGTAAAATACAATTTTATTTAATTCTAGAACTTACGAGTACATTAATTTATCGTGTGATAAGTTTTTGGCGTAGGTACGTTTTACAATTTAAATTAAGGCAAATGTTGTACGCCATTTGTTAAGATTATATCCGTTATTCTTAAGTATATCGGCCAAGATAAAAATAAAATAAATATTAACTATGTTAATTCTTATGGAGCTATTATGTTTCAAAACATTGCGTAATCTTCTCCTGCGATCATTATTTCTTTTATTTTTAATCAATGCATGAATTTCATCTTCGGAGTAACTACGGCTATAAGCCATCCCAGTATGCCTCATAAATTTCAATCCAGGTTGCCAATTTTGTAAAACGATCTACTACGGTGCGCTTCTCTCGAAACTTCTTTCCACGTACCTCCACTCTGTGTGGAATCAACACTCGCTAAAATAAATTGTAGTAGTAAAGCTATATGTATATATATATATATATATATATATATATATATATATATATATATATATATATATATATATATATATATATATATATATATATATATATATATATATATATATATATATATATATATATATATATATATATATATATATCTGCTGAGGTAAGCATTAATGCTCAAGTCCAAAAATGATGAGCCATCTGTAATCGATTAATTGCAATCGATTTCTCGTAAACTTGCTTAGACGGTCACTCTATCTAAGCGTCGTCGGTATTACATCAGCTATGTCTAACTGCAAGCTTATCGTGTGTTTGTAAATACGGGGCCGGCACTTGAGAACTATTCTTCCCTATCGTTGTTTGTTAACGAGCTTTTTGGCTGAAGTTTCGCTATTTCAGTTAACTAATTGAGCCTAGTTTGATAACTGAATGAGATTTTTTGATATGTGGCAGAGAGAGAAAATTTCTTATGTTACATAATGTTTGTATTGAATTTTTAAAAACAAAATTATAAATGTATATCTTTTTTTAGATTTTTCTCTATTGTATGGATGGGCTGGTTTATCTGGGGAAGTACTACAAACTTCCAGAAAACGACTTCACAATAGTAGTTGCAACTGCTTTCTCAAATTATCTTCCTCTTTCTTCCCATTGTCCAACATCTTTCCTAAAGAGAGGTAAAGCATCGGCAGTTCCCATGGTTTTGTAGATGTGTAAGGGTGGCGTTACGATAACCCACTTACTCGTAGGCAAACGAGATTGGTTTTCCTTGGGTTCTTTTCTATGAAAGATTAAAAAAGAAGTTTAAGTTTGACCCATTAGCTCTATCAATTTCTTAAGCGGATTTGACAAATAAATAAAAATAATATCATATTATTCGATGGTACATCCCTTTTGCTTATTATAATATTATTAATGAATTTATTGTGCTTAGTAATTAATTTAACTGAATAAAGATGATAAAGAATAAATTTAAGTTCATAAATATTTCTACGAACGATGTCATTATTGTTATTACACACAGTATTCAAATTTTTATCGATAATCAATCCTTCTGGACTTATCATGTCAATTGAATATATTATTTAAATGACTATGATGAATTTGTTACATACGCGTAATTGTTCCATGTTGAAATAACTACCCAACCAAAAGTACATCCATGTTGAAATAACTTACATACGGAAAAACCATATATATTATATTACTTCGCTCGCAAAGTTTATTAATTAAAAGTAAAGAGAAAGTACTTTATTCTTAAGAGTCTTGGATTCATTAAGGGATCCTTGCCTTCTCTGTAACGTGTGAGAAATGTATTTATTTGTCTGTAAGGAAATATATCAGTAAAAAAACCGGCGGGTTTACGTGAGGAAAATAATGAGTGTGGAGGAAGCAAGGGAAATATGCCGAGATCGTAGCAGATGGAGATCTGTGGGCCTTCCCCTACGGGAGACAAGTGTGACGATATGTTTATACGTATGTATGTAAAAAAAACGAGCTGACCTACTTCTAACTGTTCGTTCTTCTCTACCTTCCTCTTATTATTATTATTATATCCTCGTTACTATTTCTAATGTAAAGCAACACCATCCGATGTTTGAAATGCAACGATTGATTCAGCAAGCTGACAAAATCCTAAGTTGGTAAAAAGATTTTTGTCGGGATTGATACTTCTGCAATTGCATATGATATTATAATAAGGTTTTAGATTAACGGTTAAAACAATGTTTTAGTAATCTAACTTATTTTCCAAAAGACAAATTCTGTATTAAAAATATCCAAATGCTGGTTAAGCTTAATTTCTTTATTAGTTGATAGTCATTTCAATCGAAAAGTGTTACTAAAGTAAATTTGTTACGGTTATAGGCAAATCTATTTGAAGGTAATTGTCAAGACTAATATTATAATTATATTTTTGTTTTTACGAAATCTTTTCAGACTAGAGATACATTTTCTTAAGTCTTAAAAGATATAAACGGATGCTTTTAATTTAAATGGAATAGAATAGGAAAAATATACATCGCAAATCGCATGATTTAATTACGTACGCAATAAATCAGCAAAGAGCTGAATAACCGGGTATAGGAAAGTAATTGCATTCAACAAGGTCGCTTTCTCTGCTCCGCGTAAATATACATCATATTTACGCTGAGTAGAGAATAAACACACAAAATAAATATACAATCATCTAGTTTTTGCTCCCATCTCATAGTAGTATAGTACTTACGATAATCGTGAAGAAAGGGAGAAATAAAAGTAGCCAAACACCAAATTATATTATATTATTTCTGTTGAGAAGCAAAGAGAGTATAATGCAAGAGGGTACAATTACAGCATTTCAACCAAACTGTCAACTTGTCAACGTCAATGTCAACCGAGCAATTAAGGTTTATTTTATGGTATAGGAAGGCAAACGAGCAGACGTGTCGCCTAATGGAAAGCAATCGGCTGCTCATAGACATCCGCAATGCCATAAGCGTTGCCGGCCTTTAAGAAATATGTAGGCCTGTGTTTTGAAAGTCGTATCGGTTCGGAAAAACCGCAGGAGGTTCACTGGGTAGTGGTGCGTGGAAATAAGTAATAAGGTGTAATTTTACAACCCATAAGTCCCACTGCTGGTCACAGGCCCTTTCCATTTATAAGGTATAAGAACAAACATAAATCCATCTCGCTTCTCCATGTTAGTAGGAATGTTGGTATACCAGATTTGGAATACATATACTTATCCCGATGGGTATAACTATTACAAACTTTATAGCTGAAAGCAAATGAGACAAGCCAATGTCTAACAGATGGAGCGATCACCTACACAGCTTAAATTCTAACTGGGTGGTGCGCCATGGGAGAATACTGTGTCGAAAACTGACTGTTATAGGCTGATGCTCATGATTTTTTATTTTAGGGCAACCGATCATTTATTAGCGAAGGATTTGATTTTAGCCAAAAATATTAACAAATAATTTAGAGGCAAAATTATAATATCGTATAGGTGTCTTCAAGGTGCTATTTCAAAGCGGACAAACAAACAATAATGTGCGCCATCCGAAGCGAATCGAGTCCACACTTGTTATGCTACACGTATTTCACACACTTAAGTGTACCAGCTAGTGACATAGTCATAAGTCATTCTGCTGTTATACTGCATCGGCTCGTTTCCAGTAGACAAGTATAGTAATGTTTTGATATTACTAGAATTCTTGTTAGTCGATCTAACTAAACTAATAGTGCTTGTGCAAGGAAAATGGCTATCAATAAATAATCCAATGGTAAAATCGAACTCACAATCTTAAATCGTGAACGCAATTCTCGACAACTGATTGATTGCTGCTTAAACTAATTAAGGCGAAATAAAATGGTAGGTACTGTATAAGAAAGTTTTTCTTCACAGATTTTTTATTTCTGTTCCAGAGATGATTATTATGAGTTTTAATTTTAATTGTAAGCTTTAGAAGTTTACGCACCTGGTGCATCCATTAGATGAATGGACGGGGCTTACAAGATGCGTATGTTTAGTTAAGGCCAGGGTGAAATCATCACGGGCAGCTGATGACTGATTGCGTCTCCGGTGTGCCATATTCTTGGCACTGCGTTCATCAACCTGTGTTTGCTAGCATGATGTCTGCTAGACTGATGAGTTACGCACACCCATGTATCTTCTCAGAGGATTGAACTGTAAGTGACGAATATTATGGCCTTTTCTTTCTAATGGTAAATGACAACTAACGAGGTATAATTAATTGTTTTTAAAGCCAAAAGTCGCGTGTTATATTATAATATTATATTACCGCATTAGAATAAAATATTTATTTGACTTAGGAATGTTTATTTTGAGTTAGAGTGTTTGCTTATGTTATTTTTGTGTTTCAATAGCACCCTTAATACTATAATAAAAAACATATTTGGAGTTGTGAATATTGATTTCATTTCTAAATAATATCAGCAACTTAAAACAACTGAAATAATTAGCATACGTTTAAAGTAATCTTCTAAAAATTTGTTCTTTGTGCTATACTTTGTACAATTGAAAATAAAACGCTATAAAATCTTTTGTACCTGGTACCTTACTTGGATCGTTGTCTATGCATATGATATCGAAATTATCCAAAGTACAAGTTGGGTTTTGGATATGTGAAAGGCCATATTTTTTATGAAATATGATTTATATGCCTTGTGATTTATATGCTTTGTGATTTATATGCCTTGTAATTTATATGCCTTGTGATTTATACAAGGTATAAAATTTTGTTATATTACACTGGAATAAATTAAAATCTGGTACGAAATATATGGCATTGGTTCTACTTTAAATATTTCTTTGAATATAATATTTCTATAAAATATAACATAAAAATTAGTTACAATGTCATGGGGTGAAAAATAATGGTATAAAACCATTAAGGTGACCATAATAACCATTCAGCAACTTAAAACGTTTGGACATCTTGAACTATTTTCATAATTAATTGTTATTCAAAATAAAAATCTATCAATAAGAAATACGTCTTATTCATAACATTAACTAACTGTAGGAATTATTAAACTCAGTTTTTACACACACACACACATATATATATATATATATATATATATATATATATATATATATATATATATATATATATATATATATATATATATACATAACTTATATTGTTATATATTTTTATACCAAAATAAAATCCTATGTATTTAATATCACTTTTGATTCAACATGTCAGTATAGTAATACTGTAGATAACTAAATATTTTAAGTTAATTTTAATTTTTAATATTTTTTTTTTGAGTAATGTTTTTCTATTACTTTATATTTATTTAAATACTCTTAAACTATTTGAAAACCATAATTCGTTGCCACTGTTTAAAATCATGCTCTTTAAATAGACAATAAAATAAAAAGAATAGTAAACATCTATATAAGCTTTTTTCCGACCTTTTATCGACCACATGTAACAAATTTTTCATCATTTTAGTTTTGGATTTTATAGAAGATATGTATGTACGTTCACTGTACATGATTTAATAATGTTTGTATCTACCCACATATGTGTACTACATACATACGTTAGTGTGTGGAGAACGTAACACATACGCTTGTCAGAACCCTCGTATGAATAATTAGTGTAATTTTTAAACATTATAACTGTTTCGAAATATGTCTTTATATTTTGTATACTTCTTGTGCAAGCATTACCTTCTCATATGCTGTTAATAAGGCGCACGTGAAACGTTGTATTTAATATTTATCTAAGTAGAATCTAAGTAGCAAAAAATTATTTATACCTATTTTGAAATTGCTTTTTCTAATCCATATTAATAAGAAATTTTTCACCTCATTTGTGATCAGACGAGTCAAAAATACTTTAGACAAGGTAGGTAAGGTTGAGGTAAAATTAGAGCAATTTGGAAAGTAGATGTATTTGATTACATATCTATTCATCGTTCTTGAAGAAAATAATAATTTTAAATTTAAAAAGAATCCTTACTGTTTATGGAAAAAAATAATGTGAATAGTTTAAATAGGAAAATATTAAAATTAAGCGTAAATATATATATAGGTACTTTCATACTATTAATTTTTATTAATTCAATAATTAATTAAAATATATTCTGTGGCATAGGTAAAACTATCAGAAATTCAATCGCCAAAAATGCAAGAAGAGGTATATGTTTATTCATTGTGTCGAAGCGTGTTTTACGTATGCTATATGAAAGTTCATCATAATTTTTTCTAATTATTTTTATCAATAATACCTCAATATGTGTTACTATGTAAACTATACAACGGGATCTACAAACGTACTTATTGTAAAACAAAATATTAGAGTTCACAAAGACGGTCATAAAAGGTATTCACGTTTAACGATGAAGAATTAACGAAGAGGAAACAAAAAAAAAGGACTTCTTATTTATTATATAACTACTACTTTTAGATAATTTTTAAGTTTTTTTCTAAATTGCCTTTTTCTATCGTAGTGAATAGCTAACACGTTTTAATTGCTTTTAATCAATCACACTAAGAAATGATTAATTTTTTCTTTTGATTTATTTGGCGACTCAACTATTGGCTGCCAGTTAATATATAATAAGGTTTTAATTCTCATCGTCTATACAATCAGGCTTATTGTTAGATAATCTGTACTATTGGTGGTAGTACACGAACGTTTAGGATGGTATTATGAGAAGTTTTTTTTTATAACAGAACTGGCAAACGAGTGTTAGAGTCAAGTTACTGCGATCACAGCTAGTTTCTTTTTATAAATAAAAATATTTTCTAAATCATTAATAACTTGTAGGCAACGACAGGTGAGAGTGTGAGACGACGCGTGGGATGTGAACGGTATTGTGAATACAGACGTAAGAGTACCGTCTGCCATCTGATCCGTATTGTATCCATTTACAAGTGGATTAGAAATTAAAACCTTGAATGCAGGTGCTTTAAAACTTCGTGTTCAGAAAACAAGTGCCACTTTTTAAAATGCCACAGTTAAAATGCGTTCAATATTTTTTAATCCATCCAAATCGCGCAGTGACGGAGTTGAACTTACGTTATTTAACCTAAGGGTACGACCCTTAGGTTAAAAAGCATATAAGCGTTCGATTACCTAGTCAGAATAAGTAATTGTTGGTTTAACTGGTCTACAGCTATTTATTATGGGTTTGAGTGTATATTTTCATATCATTTATCTATTTAAAACGGCAGCCACGACACAGATACCTAGTAAATAAAGATAATTGTAACATATTTTTAATTTATTTTGTCAGTTCTAAAATTTTATATTAAAGTAAAAGGAGCAAATTCGGTTTAGTACCGCTAGATAAACATGTCGTCTACGATTACTGCAAATATAGGAAAGCGACTCTCGCACTTGACCTATTTATCAATTAGAAAACGTGTGTGAAGAAAAGTTTATGCTTGAAACGTGATTTTTAGACGACAAAACTCGTTTCAAGTGTAATTTTTAAAAAAATCACTGTTTTAAATTTAATACTGGCCAGTAAAATTTTAAAACGACTAAAATTAAAAAAGAAAACGTAATCGTCATATAATGTCCTTGACATGTTGCAATTCTCATTTAGTATTTCAGGTGGCAACGATCCTTCACAGCACCTTACGTGTTTACAGTTTGACAATAGAACCTTCCTTCTTGTGTTGATTCACCGAACCGTGTCAGCCTTAATAAGTGGTCGTGATTTGATATTACTGCCGCCATAGTTTAGCTTCCGTTTTTTCACTTTTTGTTTCGTTATGATTGTGAATTATTTCTATAAAATAAATCGATTTTATACTAGGTATTCTAGTAACCCCTTATAAACAATCTAAATATTTTGAAGAATCTCTAAACATTAAAGATAAAGTAAAGTAGGAATTAAATAATTTTAAGACTAAACATTAAATTTATATTTACGTAACAGATCCATTTATAATATTAATTATTAATAATTAATATTATAAATGGATTATTATCCATATCCAATATCTTTAATATTTTATGTCGTTTTCGCTTTAAAATATTCCAATTTGCTGTAGCTTTTCATTCGTTAATAAGTCCACGGAGTCTATAAATTTTTATTGTTATAAGTTTGAATTATTCTAAAAAGTTTTGTGAAAAGTATTACAATGAATATCCAAAAATTATCTAAGTTAGTCAATTAACTCGAACTTATAGGTAATTTTGGAGATACCACTAAAGCTAAAAGCTCTTTTTACAGCGATAATCTTATAAAATGCACCGTTTTTAATTAATGAACTTCGTGATATCACTGTTAGTATTTTTAATGCCACTTCATCGAAAGAATATGATGGCTCATCATATACTGTATCTTTTATCTGCATCTGATAAGAAATATTATCATACAATAATGCAAAAAAACGCTTTAAAGTCAAGTAATGTTTTGATATTATTATAATTCTTTTTAAGTATATAACTAAGCTTGGATAATATGGTTCATATTAATAGTTCAATTGTGGAATAGAATCAGTGACCTTAGATTGTAAGCGTTAACCTTACCAATCGTTCTATTGCTGCTTTGTACGAAGCTTAAACTGTCACCAATGACAAAAGATTATTCAATAACACAACTTAAAGAATTCTGATATACGTACATAACTCTCGGAATGCTTCTAATACAAAACTGGGCCAATAGACCACTAGTTCATATGTGGCTGAGAAATTATCTAGGAAATTCTTCATGTTGAGGATATACGGTTAATGACCACTAATGTCGCAAGTGGTTCTGCTACAGCACCGATTCTGCAACACTAGTGACGTAACGCGAGAACTGCCACTACTTGATCGTTAACCGTTCTTTGCTTACGTATACGGAGGTGAGCGATAATAGTGACCACGGAATTAATGTGATTAATATATTATTTTAACATTAATGACGAAACTATATTTAATAGTAAAAGAGTTGTTAACGAAAATATATCAATACAATCGATAAGTAAACGACATATGAATAATCGTAAACAAGGTTTTTTTTTTGAGTGTACTTACTTTCTCAGGAAGTATTAAAATTAATGAATCATGAGGCTGATATTTTTAAAAAGTATTTTTACAATCTAATTTAACCGGGTGTTTAGTTTTAAAAAAATGTACACATTAAGACTGAAAACTTCATTAATTTAAATATAATGACTATAATTTCCAATTAACACTCAGTGAGTATATACTTAGTAAGTATGTAACCTTGAATCAAATAATGAGGTATGGCATATCTTCGGCGCCAATTTTTAAATTATTATCATCAATACAGCTTTAACAGTTTACTTTTCTGGCGATTATAAATTTATATTATTCGGACTCTTTTACCTATCGACTGGTTTTTGTTTCGATTATCGTCTCGTACAAGACCCACGGAAAGAAATAGGGTTGATCTATGTCTGAAATCATATAGCATATTAATTTAATTTAATATGATTAATTAGCAAGTGAAAATGAGTATACGTATTATGGTTTTAAAAACATAATTTGTTTCTACACCATGTTTAAATATAAAGTAATAATGTACACCACATATAAATATAAAAAATACAAGTTTCTATTTTCTAATTGTACATAAAGATTTGAAAAATAATTGATATAACCAAAATATGAAGGTAGAACAAAAAGATTATCCACCAAGTTAACATAATCACTTTAAATTTAAAACAAATTACGCAGTCAGAACAGTTCCGGACCAAAAAGGATCATTTTATTTGTTCATTCTAGATATTACGAGAGCGCTGTTCAATATGCGTACGTAGATACTTCATTGTACTGTATGCCGTTATTCTGTAAAACCCTTGACTTGTTTAATTGATCTTTGAACTTAAGATTGTTTTGAGTATTACCTGCGTACTTGCAACCGAGTGTACGCAATCTTTAATTAACGCAGTGACAGGTTGTGTAACCTTGAAAACGCGTTCAAGTTGTCTTTTAAAGCTCTTAAATGTAAGTCACTACGTGCTTTACTGGATTACTGCATATTATAATATATAAGGTAATAACTTAATAATGTTTACAGCCTGGAAGTAAAGAAAACCTGTGAATTCACAATATTTGTGAATAAACGTCATTTTTAAATTTACAGTCGTAGATATCTATGTAGCTATATAATCAGATAACTATTTTATACTACAACTTTTTTTGTAGGATTTTATATGTTCTTTTTATGATCGAAGTTTTTAGAGCTAGTTAAAGCCTGACCTTTCAGGTATTTTCAGACGTAAAATCTTACAATAGATTTTATATGTCATAGTAGAGATGTGTTACATGCATTTATTAAATTAAATGCATTAAAATCTTACAGTCGTTTTTGGGCAAGTAAAATCCTCTTCATTACGTAACAGGCTTCATTGAAATCATGATCATCAGTAATCCAAATCGTTTCTTTATATTCCTTTCGTATGGAGCAGAGATACGACAGCTTTCTTTATTTTCTTCTTACCCATTATTTCTTTTTTTCTCCCCTCCCATTATTTACAACTTTAAGGTAGGCAATGCAATATTTTCATTAAATTCAATGTTTTTTTTTTGTTTTTATCGTGCAGCAAGCAATTATTTTTAAATAATACTTAAAACAATCTAATTGTTCCGGAAACTGTGAACACTTGCTTTCGTTGCCGTTCACTGTGGTTGGCCTTTGTTTATTTTTAACTGATATTGGTCAAAGCAATTTTGTAACCGTTGTTACTGCAACTGATATTTATTTTGATGACCGCTTACCTCAATTTTTAGAGTACTTAACTTCTATACCAAGGGTTCTAAGTTCAAATCCCGGTTAGAACTGAAATTTGACTTTATTATCGTCTACGATAACAGCATTATTATCTTTAGTTTGGACGAACAGTAAAAGTAATACTTCCGTATAACGTAAGGACACGTAACGTCAAGTTACATGCTATAATTATTTAATGTAGAAACTCATGGGAAATACGTTCGAGAAATCGTTTCAAATCAATTTTACAGTATAAATTAAAATTAACATTACCTTTAATTTTACCTAGCAAACTAAGCGATAAAAATAATTTTATGACTTAGTTTACAAGACATATTTAAAATCAATGTTGACTCAGAAACACACGAACTGCCTTTTAATGACCGATTTGTAAATCTTTCTTAGTTTATCAATTACAATTTCTATATCTATATATAATAGTTTTATCGCAATCGGATAAATTGTTTAGAAACTTATATGAAAGAAATAAAATAATATATTGTTTTAGGTATATTAAATATTCATTTAGTACTTTCTAATTCTTTGTGATTTAAAATAAGTTTTTTCCAAACAAATTTCAAAATAATAACATCTACATACATACATATCATCACGCCTGTCTCCCGTAGGGGTAGGCAGAGACCACAGATCTCCATCTGCTACGATCTCGGCATACTTCCCTTGCTTCCTTCACACTCATTATTCTCCTCATGCAAGCCCGCCGGTTGAGGATACTCTTGACCTGGCCTTTCTTAAAATGTTCAGCAATGTACTAATAAAATAACATCTACTAGTTCTAGATTTTGTTTATTTTTAATTACGCACAGTAAAAAAATTACAGAGAAACAATCTTAATTATACATTTTTTAACGTGCTTTGAGTTGCGGTTTGGTAGCTGTCAAATTTTATAATTTAAAATAAATTATAATTAATTGAATGCCATAGATCATACATTCGTATCATTTTATCTTTAAGTAATAGTGACTAATTGATTACCTACAATTATTTTACGTAATTTTCCTATTGATATTTTGGCGATTGTAATTACTTTTAACATAGTGACTCATACACATTAACAATAATGATACATTATTTTACAGACCCACATAGGGCACACTGCTTATGTAGGTCTCCCAACTTTTGGAGGAAGCTACTGTGCTTATGAAAGGAGGAACTGCAGAGCACTTAGATTCGGAATACATACCTTTAGGCCATACATATAAATGTTCATTCCGATGTGGAAATTGAACCCGTGAACATACGCTCCGTAAGCGTATGGCCACGGGCAGTTTTTCCACTGAGCCAATTAGGTTGCTATAAGATGATGAAATGTGAAGGTTCTAAGAGTTAAAATGGAGCTGCTCAATTGCTAAAATTGAGCAGCTCCATTTTAACTCTTAGGGTACATTATATATATGTGTTACAAGAATATTGTAAATAAGTGTTAACCTAAAGGTTACAATAATATTATATGTAAGTGTTACAATTTAAGTGTTACAAGAAGCGCAAGTAAAACTTAAGAGTTCTCCGCCTCCCGCCTCTCCTGTACACCAGGGACGTTGTATTTTTATTTCATTTTTGTGTCATGTTATCATCAGTTATATTGTTTAATTCTCGTGGCGTATTGTACAATATACTTAGTTTAGTGAAATTAATAAATGTTTGTATCATGACTTTTTAAAATTGAATGCAAAATCCATAGAATTCAGAAAAATGGCCGAATTTTATCGAGATATAACGTGACAAGCTGAGAGGTACATTATAATAGCACGGATGATTTCATCAATGTCACGTAGAATGGAGAAGACACGAATTAATCGAGATTAATCGGTACACATTTTAAGATACTTGCTATTCTTATATTGAAGTTGACACTAACATAATAGTTATACTTAATTGCCATCAAAGAAGAAGTAAAACTCAACATGCTCTCAATGAAATGAAACTAATATTAATACTAATGACATGTATGAAAACACAGCTGTCACGAAATAGTGTTCAGCACAATGTGGTATCTAAATTATATCAGTCACTGAATGGAATCGCAACACACGACAATCGCATCACAGATCTAATGTACATCAACGACCGTGAAATTGTTATTTTATCCAAAAAAAATAATTCATAACGGTTTCATCAGTTTTTTGTGAGATAGAGGGCAAACGAGCAAGCATATTACCTGATGGAAAGCAAACAACGCCGCCCATAGACATCAGCGAAGCGTTGCTGGCGTTTAAGATACATACATATGTATAGTCTCTTTTCTTGAAGTTGCTAATGTCGTATCGGCTCGGATATACCGCTGAAGGCAGCTGAAATATCACATATTTCAAAATTTTCTACTTTCTCATAAATATATTGACTATTATTTCAAAATTATTTAAATATTAGCTAAAATACCCTTTATGGGATAAATCCGCAAGTGTAATAATAATTTAATAATATCAGTTTTATTACTTAATTCATGTAAGTTACAATAATAAAAAATATACGTATAAACCAAAATTAAATGAATATGTACGATGTGTATAATCTACAGGTATATTTATTCTACGCCTGGATGTGTGTTATTGTTATTTGTAGCAAGAAGTCCTGGTATGGGGCAATAAGAGTAAATTGTTTTATTTTGTAATTTAATAGCCGTCAAGTATTTTGTCTTTGTCTTCAAATTAATTTGTTATTTTATAAACTTCCAAGCGTCTACATTACTCGCATTCAAAATATATGGTAGAATTTATTCATATGTTTTCGTCAACAAGGTCTAAAAATTGGTGGGTTATTCACCTGTTACTCATTACTTTTTACAATCACCTTGTTGACATGCAAATGTTGTATATTGATTTTATACGTTGACATTGTAAATTTTGTAAGTGTGATGCAGCAGTATACCTACTCGAATATATTTATCAAACTTTGATTACATTTATTCTAATATATACAACATTAATTAATTTAATTGCGAAATACATATTTTTATACTTTAGGCAATTTTCATCCCCACTAAAAGAACCTTAAAAAATAAACCTTTCGTTTTTAATATAATTTTTTATCATTATACTGAAATACCTACTGGCCTGGAAGTTTATGTATATATATAGAAAAGCTAGTTTAATAAATTCCTACAATTGTAGACGAACTGACTTTTTGTTATTCGACAGTAAGCGTCAACACGAAAGAATGCTGCTTCATTGTATGGTCTTACTTATGTAAATTTGAGTGATTTTTGGCCATAACCAAAATTAGTTAATAAGTTTTCTATATAGCCATGCTATGACCCAGTGGTTAATACAGATTTTAATCCGATAGGTGATTAAATATTATATGAACGAACGAACTATCGTTTTTTAAAAATATATCGTTATCGTTTCGATAAATATATATATTGTGTGAATATGATCTACATTTGTCAAGTAGAAAAGATACATAACTACTAACAATTAACATAGCAATGTTTATATATTTAAATATAGACATAAAGAATCACCATCACCTGCAATGCGCTCAATCATCAAATCAAGGCAGTCAGCCCGACTTTTGGCTAATCGTATCCAGTTTCTGCCAGTCAGGCAGTTCCTGGCAGAAACTGGTGCCACACTACGTTTGCCAAAATGCAGTATCCAGAACTGGTAAACTCCAACGATTGCCAGTTGTCCGCCAAAAATGAAGATAATCGAAGTATATTTTAAATATAATACATATAGTGTTGGTATTCAAAATTGTGATGCATTGTTGTCTTAAAAACAGGCAACACTAGCTCAATTGCTAAGGAGTGCGCTTATGATCTAAGGTCGGGGGTTTGATCCTTGCATTGGGCTATTAACTGGACTATTGTATATATATTTTCAGCACACAAGCACTATTACTATAGTTGTAATAGCTAATAAGAATTCTAGTGATATGAAGTAAATATCGCTAGTTGTCTTTAAAAGAAAGGTATCATTATTTGGATAAAGTAGCTCTCGTGCTTTGGTGTTATTAAAAGTACCAAAACATTTCATACAATCATTGACAAAACCGAACTCTGAATGACTTTCGCCTTTTCTTTGTTTTGACGTCATCAACCGAAAGGTGTTATCCTTGGAAGTTCGTAAAGTAAAATGCAGGTATTAAAATTATAGTAAAGGTTTAAGACTTCCTCCTATTTTTCGCTTCCGGCTCGAGTCAGAAGTTCGAAAGTGTCATTTATGTCTTATTGTGACGACGCCATAATGCTAATTCAATTTTCAAAATTCATATCTCCTTCGAGCTGGCACTTTAATTAATGATCATTGTGGAGGTCGGAACCCTGGTATAGATATATTTTACAGCAGCAGCAGCAGGGATATGCGTCAAAATTTTTATTCTAGACATAATCAATAAATAATTTATTAATATAATAACATATGTGTACATACATATAATCTGGTCACTCTGATACTTGTATGTGGGAAGAGTAAGTTACCTTTATGTATATGTATGTATAAATTGTTACTGTATTTTGTTGTTAAACTCACGTTTTCAAAAATAAAATCAAATAAATAAAATATTATAAAATAAATAAAACACGTTTTGCCCATATTTTGAAAGGTTATGGTAATTCCCCGGTCAAGCCGGCCCATTCGTGACTCTCCACTACTAAAATTACACCTGCTTAACTCTTTAGTAAAAGACAAAAGATTTATGCGTATTAAAGAGAAACCAGATTTCTCACTAACTTACTTTTTATATTACAAAAGCGTAATTTGAACATTTCCAAAATAAATAATATTTATTCAAATATGAAGTTACTTGTGTTTTACTCGTTGAAGAGAAAAGTGGTGATAACATGCCACATTTTTTCTCTGCCATTGGCATTTTACTGCTTACTTACAGCCTTAAAAATTAATTAACATAAAGGAAATTAAAAAGAAATATTACTTCTTTTAATAGTAAAGATAAACTTCCACATTACCATAGGCTTACATTACATGAACAATTTATCGCTGTAATGCCCTTGGTATGCGTCTTAAAATATTCATCTAATTCGCTTTTATTATACCTATTTCAATCAACCGTATACGTAATCAATTACCGATGAAGTACATTACTTGTTTGTATAAAAAATACGATCAATTAGTTACAGTCATGTTGACTCTCTAACTCCGACCTTGAAAAATTATTTTACTATTTTGTGTGTAAAATTCATTTGTATTATATCCGTTTTTTCTGCCCAATATGGCCCAGTGCTAAAAAAGGGGTCTCCCCGTTTCTGGAGGAATGGAAATTAACTTGTGGTTACTCAGACTCCGAATATACTACCTATAATATATAATACCTGTTGGCAATACATATATTTATTCCTATGCGGGAATCGAACTTGCGGTGATTGAATCCGAAAGCGGTAACTTCACCACTGAGCCAATTATATCATCGATCGTCGTCTTATTCGTTGCATATATTTAATTTGAAGCGACCCATCGTCATCGCAATTATATAAAAATACGTGACATGGGCACTGACGACATCGTATTGTTCCATTATGGCGGCACCATGGAACGATTACAGAGTTTATGGTCAGCCGGTACACCACACCACGAAAGTACTTAAGCTGATACTTATCCGTTTTCTAATAGCGTTTGACGCAATTTGTGTGGTAGGGGTTATCTCTCATAGTGCGCTTGCATGGTTTACGGTTGAGTTTGATTTTAATCTGTATAAGGAGCAGTTGACGACTTGTAGGTACTCCTGTGTACGCTCAGTACACGGAACCCGTGTCTGACGAAGCTATAAAAGCTGGATGACTAATAGCATGGTTATAATCGAGTCAGACTTGTAGGTACCAATACTGTATTCTAAGTTTTGTCTTTTCGGAAATGGAAACTAAATTTAAATAAAGTCTAGCCAGAGGTCGGGTAACCATTTGTAGCTAATTAACTGAAAACTTTAGATCATCTGTCATAAGTAATTAATTTATAAAACAACTTAATTTTTATATGATGTTATTTTAATGGTATTTATGGGTTTTAACACTTGCAAAATCATCTTTAAAGGGCCACAAAAATCTAATAATAGAGTGTGCAAGTCGTTCTTTGAGATGCACCCTCAATACACACTTCGATTTTTTACTTAATGCAGGTAGTTGGTCAAACACACGTGTTAGAGGGTCGTTTTTTTTTTTCAAATCAGTGTTTCCCCGAGTTCAGTCTAAAGACGCACATCTTGATATATATTTTTTAAGATATAAAGATTATTAGATATATACATACTGGTAATATAATTGGGCATATGAAATAATATTGTAAATTACCAAAAAAAATTAAAACTTAAATGTTTCTAACTTTTTTTAATTTTTTTCAAAAGTTAAAAATGACAGTAGCAGATGGTTAATTGATTTTTTTTCTGTTTAATTTTTTGTTGATGACATAAATACAAAAAATTACTATAAATACAAAATTAACATATGTTATTTTAAAATATGCATGCTTCATTGTGAAAATGGATAAAATATGTACATATTTATGTATCACAATAATTTAATTAATTTTACCGCTCGGACTTGCATACAGTGCTACGTGTCAACAAATAAAATATCTTTTAAGAAAAACGTGTTCGGACTTTGTCAAAGTCTACGTTCTTAATACTCTTCCCTGTCGTAAGAATACAGTTATTAATGATATTCTTCAATAAATTTCGTTTCATAAAAAATTTTTGCAGAGAATGGACATGAAATTTACTCGCAATTTTTTTAAAAAGAAACTAGCAGTATTATATAATCTTACTTGATTTCTTGTTAACCATTTTAACATAAATTTGCTTAGTTAATATTTGTGTCCAGTTTTTTTTCACAATTGGACTGTTGAAGTGAAGATCAAAAATGTAATGGTAGGCGGAATTAAACCGACCAGGTTAAATCCCTAATCAATTGAGCTATTGCAACTTAATAAGCTAAAGTGTATTCTACATATTCGATAATAACGTTCCTTTTTGATAGGATGGGAAGGCAAACAAGCAAGCATGTCGCTGCAACACTAGAGAAATTGCAAATACGTTGCCGGTTTTGGAACAAGCGAATAAAACAAGGTGTAAACTTGTTTTTAAACATTCTAAATACGTACTGGTAATTCGGAATCGGAAATATTGATGATAGCATGTCGTCCTTAAAATTTGGAGAATGCCTTCGATGTCACTCAGTAAAAAACTTTAATAAGTGTTTATAGCACATCTGCATGACCATTGCACTGAAAAGGAAGACGGGATACAAAAAAGTAAACTACTATCGGACGTTAACAAATTACTATCGGAAGGTACTCATTCTTTCATTTATTGTGAAACGCAATGAAACGTTACGATAGGAATTCCACAATGTTTGGTAAAATTAGTTCGTCTCAAATGATAAGAAAAGCAATTAAATGAAAGTTGTCTACTTGTTTAGATCTTTATATCTCTACTAAAAGAGAATATTTACAATGTACTTATCACGATCGGGTAGCTCATTTGCTTGATTATGTATACTTTAATTTTTCTTATGTATGCTATATTTAAATAGATTTGGGCTTTTGCTAAAAAATTTCTCCACTGTAATCTGTCTAATAAATATTCAATAAAATATATATTTATTAAATCTATAGAAAAATTGGTGTAAGTATTATTGATAATTTATATTTTATAGGGCATGGCAATTAATTTTGCCAAACTTGGCAAGATTTTTTTATAAAAGTAAAGTGAACCATCTGAAGTTATTCATATTTAAAATACAAATGTCAATGTGCTTTAGTTTAAACAAAAAAGAATTGTTTAAGTGTTGTAGGTTGATTATATGACGTTAATTTACAACTACACAAACTGCGAGCATGGTATCACTGATTGTATAAGAGAAAGATGTAACAATAGTTTACAAAAAGCGTTCCATATGTCTGTCTATTTAACTGTGTATTTTCAACTTATATGTAACTTAAAAGAAGCTCCGTGAATATATTATGTACTTCCTTACATATAAGGAAGAAAAATATTCTTTTGTTTTAGTACTATATCATTTTTACTACGAGGACACATTTATATATGAAAGTGTTGTCACAAAAGTTGTTTTGTGGGGCACCTGGTACCTAATAATAGATCATATACGACTACAGGCACCATTGTATAGCACAAAGAGTCAATTTACTGTTCGAGACGATAATACCTTTCTCAAACCCATGCCCGAATCTACCTGCTCAGTTCCTGAGATGTCATTGTTTGTCTTACTACGTATGCTTGTGACGCAGTCTTTTCCGTTTTTTGGTAAATAAGAAGAACTCGTAAGCATATAATACGACTATTGTTTGCTCACGCATTTCGTATATTAAAATAATTTTGTAATTATCGAAAATTAATTGTTTACTTGTGTCTCAATATATTTATTAGAAAGCGTTTAAATGATTCACAGAATAACTGGATATTTTGCTAACAAGTGATTACCATTAATTACTTGCCTAATAACTTAAATTTAGGCGACATAACCGGCTCAGTAGGGAAGTTATCGCTTTCGGAGTCAATGGCGGAATTGACTCTCCTATCTGGATAAATATATGTATAGCCTAGAGGTATTTAGTCTGGATGTTCGCCAATTCACCATAGACAAGCGTGGTGTCTGATATATACATACATATAACATGGTCTGTAAAAAAACCTTAATTTCAGGTTAAAACATTAAGGCATTTTACTTTAAGGCGAGTTTTTCGACATTTCGATTTGTTTTGGTACATAAATTGGGTCAAGTGATGTTTGCCTTGGGCTTTTTAAAGACAAAATTATCGATTTATACATGTTGATTGTCCTGATTGAAATTAATATTGATGTAAATGTTCACATTATTAAACGTACTTTCTTTGTGACGATATAATAAACACTGAAATGAAACTGGACAACTTGTATACCCTAGCAGCAGAATGAACATGCTCACATGTATAACTTTTGATACAATCAGAAGTACGTAATAGTTTGAAATATCAAACGAACGTTTTTACGCAAACAACATCCTTTGATTAATTAAACAATTTATTACATTTGGTTACACAAAATAATATAAAATTATCGATTTCATTTAAATAAATTATGTTACTTTAAACGAGTTTTCGCAATGTTTTATGACTTGTTTTCAAATATCCATAATCAAAATTAAATGAATATTAATTTTATATTTAACATATAAGCTGTAATTTTATCAATAAATACTTGATTTCAAATAATGCTCGTGTTAAAGTTTACAGTATAAAAATTATCTTATTATTATTTATGTAACAACTTTAATATAAAACGCAACTGTGAAAGTATGTTTGCGACGAAAACGTCGATACATGTTGTAATTATGCTGCGTGTCCGCAAAACGAAATCGATGTTTGCAATAATTCGACGGGCTGCCGTAAAAAAACCGATTCGATGTTCAATCAAAATAAAACGATTAAAATTACCTTGAGCTGGTTAAGGGTTGCTCGTGTTTCTCGAAAAAAAATCCTTCACAAAGTACGTTTGTTACACTGTTTTCAATACACTGTGGCTCACAAAAAAGTTTTCACCTCAGCACTGAAATCGAAGGCATTTCAAAATCGCAACTTAAATCGAATTCGGGTCGTGTAGTGCGCGGGCGCGGGCGCGGATACGGCGCTCAGCAAGCACGGTGGAATGCCAAGTGTTGGTCGGCGCTGTCGGAGCCAGAGCTCCCCACTCCGTTCACTCGATTGCTGTTGAAACAGTCTCAGATAAGGACCACCTCCGTTCGTATCCCGCTATGAGGGCCTAATCCTGTACGAGAAGGGACAGAGTAGTCCATGAACTTCGTCACACACATACATTTTTTTCGTCACTTTATGTGTAGTTTAAGAATTTGAGCTATTCATGTTGATTCGAAACGCAACACTATTTACCTGCTTTGTCAAATTTAAATGCAACAGTATAGTAGCTTTCTTAAATTTAACGATTGCAATAAAACAACGGATTTCTTTTATCATCATCATCTCTTTCAACAAGTTTTTTTTATGTAAATTTAAGGAATTTATTATCTGTAGAAGATATTTTCTTAATTTATTATCGCTAATAGAGAATTCTTCCAGAGAGTCGTTATATATATGAGCATACTATATTGTAAAAATGAATAATTTGTAAAGATTCACGTTCACACAACAGCTGAAACGTGATCAAGTATCTATCTGATATGGCAACCCGATCCTCTTTTATTCCTCATTATCCCCAGTTACACGATAGCATACGCGCCGTGGGTGGGGACGCCATATTGGTATAGATTTGATCGTAAATTTGGCCTAGTGGGTTTTATAAAAGCTGCGTAGTAAATTTATAGAGTAACAGTGTACTCAAAATAAAATTGTAAAATTTTCATATTTTAGGTTATAAGTAATAATAGTTATTAAATACTTTTAATTGTACATTAAAAGGTTTACAATTTAGTTTTACTGACTACGGAAGTAAATCAATCCATGTACTATGGCAGATAGTCATCAAAAGTCACAATTTATGATGCTTTTACTATGTAAAATAATAAAGAAAAATAAAAATTTGAGTGGTTGGAGGTTTGTTTTAGTGTGTATGCGTAAAACACTTCTACAAAAGTCTAAGACTGTTTTTTATTAAGCAAAAAGTTTGACAGCCCACATAAGTTCACTGCTGGACTAAGCTCATCCTTAAGGTGAAATAATTTGTTTATAGTCGCTACGTTGATTAGGCGGATCGGTAATCCAATTTATATGAAGGAGTTAAGCGATCAAGAAAGCGGGTGACCTATGGACATCTGCAATTAGAATTTAAAAATCGATTCGATATACTAGAACACACTTTGGATATTGACGAGGACCTTAATATCGTGGTAAAGTCAAGGCCTTAAGGGATGAAGGGAACAGATTCTGTAGAGGAAACCGTATGAGCCGACAGTCTAAGCTCTCAGACGAGACTCTTTAGTTAATGGACAAGCGGCTTAAAGCCACAGCCACAAATGGGGAACAGGTGGCACTCACCAAGCTTAATAGAAAGTGCGTGCGGCGGGACATGCGTCGCTCTAATGCTGAAGCTATTAAAGTAGCAATAAAGCGAAACAAGGGCCATAAAGCTTTTGCACAAAGCTTGGGAGAAGCCACCTGACAAAATTAAAAACCCAGGATGGCAGAATACTCACATCTAAGTCCGAGGTTGATGAGGTCTGAGGTGAGATCGAATACTTCTACGGCGAACTATATCCTCATGCACCACAGCCTGAGCCCGAGTCGGTGAAGTGGCGGGTTAGCATGGAGTTATTATTTTTTCACTACTTCCAAAAGTAAAGGTAGAGTTCGGAACTCCTTTTGAGTTCGAACGGTCGGTGTCCTGTCCAGTTACGTTGATCACAAGTCCTGAAGGTTTTATAGTCTTAGCCATGCGGGCCAAACGAGACAATGTGAAGAAGTGACTGTCGTCGGCGTATATAGCCAGCATCATAAATCGTAAATATCCCACTCTGCTTTGCCGCTTTTGCTTTCTTATTTAACATTTCAATATATATTAAACATTATTTCAGTATAAAGTCACTTTTGATCCATTTTTGTATTTGTTTATCACATTTCCATGTATTTTAAAGCCAGAAAAATCGATTCGGTCTACATTCCATGTTTTTATAGTGTATAACTAATACTTACACGGTATATTACCTTGTAATTATATGGTTACTCTGAGCGACAACGGCTCCTTTCCGAATGTACCGATATTTTCATAATATAAATATGAAAAATTAAAGACTAACATGTTGCTTTCTTTTTAAGAATGATGTTGGCAACGATTAGGCAAATTTTAAAAGAGAAGAAAACTTAAGTCAGTGGTTACTCTCAATATATAAATTCAACCAAAGAATACTTTTGATAAAGTCTGCCTATGTAAAAAGTGCTTGCCGATCTAAAATCCGACATTGTCGTGTGCCTAATTCGTTATTGCCTCTTTTAATAAAACTTGACCTTACTACTTGCTGAAATTGCCTGGAGACAGGAACGACCTGAATGGCTAGGAGTTATGTGGAATGTAGATAGTGTAATGACTGAAAATTACATCCAACATTTGGCATGCAGGGTCGTCACTCCCACAACTAACACTAGATTGCAAGTTCGCATTATATTCAAGTGTAAATCACTTTAAAGGATGCGCCTCATACTAATCTAGAAGCTACATGGCCGAGGTAAGCAAGGAGAACTCATTATTTACAATTAAGGTAATGTTTTATGTTGTGCTTAGCGTAGCAATGGATTTTCCTGCAGGCATAAAGGTGTATTACTAGAAAATAAATACGTTACAAAATATGTTTGTACGTGGTTACATTGAGGACTTTTAAGCGATTCACGGTTATGATCAAAGAAAGAGGATGCGACCTTTTAGTAAAATTTATTTGCGTAGTGACTTCAAAAATTTATATTGAACTTTTTCAATATCTTCGAATTATTACATCGGTTTCCAGTTGTATATTTACGAAATCAACTGAAAAAAAAGGTTATACGTATACTTTTTATATCATATAAAAAAGGGATTATTTTTTTTAAGAACAAAAGCTTCGATTTTGGAATTAACTTTTTTTATACCCAGATTCTTATTTCGTGTCAGTAACATAGTTTGGCTATTAAAACCTCTTTAGAACCAAATTATTACCAATAATGCAGAAAAATCAAAACTGCCCGTTTTTCTTTTTTGCAATGGCGTGTATATATACTGTACTAAGTTATATGTTTATTTCGTGTTATGAATTATTGTAAGGTTATATTTTGTATATATAAATATTTATATTTTTTATTATTTGAGTCTAGGGATGAAAATTTAAGATATGTATTTAACATATCAGTAGCAATATTAAGCAAGATGGTCATTTTTGGAATGGAATACATTAATATATTTTAGCTAAATAAAATTTATCAATAAAAAAATGTTGGTAGCTCAGTTGCTTCTGACGGTAAAGTTCTGCACGTCCCGCAAGTAGAGATAAGCTTACACCTTACGTATAGGAGTTAGCTTTTCGTGTTATATCAAAAGTAACTGATAAAAGTCAATAGTTTGTTCACTTGTGTTATGTTTAATTAAACCTTGTTTAACGAGGTTCTATTGTAAATTTCTTGTTTAAATTTAATTATCAAATATCTTACAATACGACGCAAAAGCTACATCTAGCCTATCATTAAAAGAGTAGTTAAAGAACTAGTCATGCTTTTAGTAATCATCTCATAACTGTTAAATTAAATGTATTAATAAAATTTAAACCAATTTAATAAAAAGTATCATTATTTATTCACTATTTATTAGAGTCAGTTAAGAAATTCGAAGAGACAAATAACTTTTATAGTCCGTCACACAAAAGTTATATTGAGACAAAATATTAATGAAAGATTTCTAAAGTAACGTTATATTGCTGCTTTTTGGGAAAAGAATGAGTCATTATAAAGTTTTTAAATTATATATGTTTTTAGCGTAGCAATGTACGTATATAACGTTTATAATGGAAATGACCTTATTGACCTTTGATATTATCAACTAAGGAAAAAAATAAGTGATGCTCTGAATAAATACGTTACATTGCCCTTAATTCAGATACGAGTAGTGTACTTTGAATTTAGTTCGTGTAATATGTTTATCTTAACTAAATAAATTCCGAAAGCTTTACTTTTTATGGAAGAGGTAGACAAACGAGCAATCTGGTCACCCGATGGTGAGTAATGTCTACATTACTGCCAGCCGTACTGCTCCGGCGACACACGAGATCTTTAGTGGGTTTTTATCTTCCAAGTAATTAAACTTTTCCAAATGATATTGATTTATTAATATATCACTGTACATTTTATATTAATTATATACTTTAATAATATTCTAATATTACATTTTATATTATATATTAATCAATTTTACTTTTTACTTTTTATTTTATATTCAATCGTTTTCACAATTTCGTCAGTGTCATACCGGACATGTCTATCGAAAGACCAGTCGAACTAATATCATTATTTTTATAAAACAATTTATTTATTTTTATATTTTCAAATTACGAATGTAAAAAGAAGTAATATAATATAAAAGGTTTTATTATATTCAAATAAAAAGTTTTAATACATTAGTGATACATTTATCAATGTATCACTTATGTCATTGAGGTGGTTGGGCTTCCGGGACTCAGGCGCTCACTGTACGAAGCGCGGTAACTAAGCTACCACTCAGACGCCGGTTTTGAGCGGGAGTGTGGTACTTCCCCGGCGAGTCGGCCCATTCATGCTACAGCCAAATATTATGCCATTCTTGACAAAGTATTCGTCTGCAGCGTGGGTCCACCATTCGCTAGATTCAACGCTTGAAAAGTTAAGCAGGACCTCGTAAGCATTGTCTTATTATTTAGTTGTCCCGTTTATGACCCATTTCCGGACGCGCTCGAGGCGCGCGGCGGTCGCGTTCGTGTCTACATATGTTATAACGAGCCTTTGCACGCGGCTTCGCTCGCGTGGAATTTGGTCTGCCGCATTAAGTTTCGTGATAGATCATTTTAAATAAATACAATTTTTTTTTTACTTAATTTATGGTTCACAATTTTGGTCATAGTGGCTTCCACATAAAAAAAAAACAATCCAACGGTACACCATCTTTGTGTAACTCCAATGGTTTAGGCAGCGTACGCCAAGATAGCTCTCAGACGATACATGTTACGACCAAAATTACATAAAATCATTACAAATTGTAGCCTATATGTTATTTCGATGTATAACCTATATTACTGTAAAGTTTCATTCAAATCCGTCCAGTAGTTTTTTCGTGAAAGAGTAACAAACATACATACTCACAAACTTTCGCATTTATAATATTAGTAGGATAGGATTTTACATTATATAATTTTTACGTCTGCTCTCTTTTGAATCATTCCTTCAGTCACACGATATCCGTCTGAATGAAAGTTGTGTAGTCACTGGTAATTACTACTGACACCATTATCTCTATAAATATCTTAAAAGCAGTCAAAATGATTGTGATTGCGTTTACCGTCGTTCTGTGCAACATTATACTAAATCGTGGGATCGTCGTAGTTAAGACGAGTGTTGTGTGTTGTGTAATACGACCGCAGTTCTTAAGGAACCACTGCGGTTACAAGGACCATATACAGAATTATTCTTAATGATTAAATTTTTACGACTTTCAGTTAGCTTGTGTAATAGAAGATCATTTGAAATAAGCAATCATGTGGCTTGCACAATAATTGGAAAAAATAATGCAAAAAATATAATATAACTAGTTTATTTATCATAGGGAATATAATTCATTTCTTAGAAATAAATAAGGTAAATTAACTAAAATACGAATATACAGGATAATCGCATTCTTATAGAAGTAAAAATACTGAAAGTACATAAAAAATAAAGTAAATATGTCAGAAGTGAAGTGATAGACACTTATATAGTCATAGACATTATCATGACACAATTTATGTAATATTATAATGGCATTTATATTATTTAAAAATGGAGTTGGAATAATTTGAATAATATACATAATGCATTTCAGATTACGTAACATGCAAGTTTGATAAATAATAAATTATATTTTATAAATTTGAGGTTTCTGTGATCAACTTGAGGTTGAAAGTTAATAAAATTGGAGCACTACAAGACTTATTTATTCCAACGCGTATTTTGTTTATGTAAATGTGTTCTAGATTCTACGCTAGATCTGTAGATTCATCATGATTTCTCCTAATTGTTGTGACTACTTTTAATTTGTAATAGACTCGTTCACAATTTAAAATGATTCTTGTATATGCTATAATTTCTTAGTGGTAGAGTCACGTTGCAGACGAATACTCTGTTAAGAAGGCCCCCTCCCGCTCTCAGTCCCATAGTTTCACTTTCCTCAATGGTCGGCAACGCTTCCGCATTGCCTATGGCGTTGCGAATGTCTATGGGTGGCGTTGATTGCTTTCCATCAGGCGACACGCCTGCTCGTTTGCCTTCCTATTCCATAAAAAAAAACTTTTCTTTTAACATTTTAAACACATAAAAAATACTACTAATACTTTTAATTCTTTCTCCATATTTATGAAAGGTTAGTTTAAATGGCCATATACATTATGTTTCTAATAGATACAATATTAATATAAGAAACATTAACCAGTCTTAACATGTAAAATTCTTTAAGGAGATGTATGTAAATTAGGAAATGAAGTTGAAATGAGTCACCTGGTGATAAGTAATCACTGCCTCCCGTGGAAATCTGTAGTACTAAAGGCATTGAATATACATGGCTTACCTTAGGGATAAAGATGTGACTAATAAGAAGGGAAACAGTATTTAGTGGGACGGGAACTAAAGGAAGGAGAAAGAAGAAGATCCCCTGAAGTAGTTACTTATCGTACAAAACACGGAAGATAACGTTCATATTCTGTGAACATTTAGTAATTTCCAGGCCGATCCATTCATTCATACGCCTTTGTTGAGTTTTGGATATAAGTAAGTTTGGATATAACTAAAGAATATATTCAAAAATATAGTCCACTTAATTGCAATAAATAAATATTAATTATATTTAATTTAGAATTTATTGAGTCGGTGAGTCATGAGTGAATCATTTACATTATAATATAATTTATTTTTAACCTTGAATATTCTGATTATTGATTAGTGCAATATTCTCGAACATACGCGACGCTCGCTGCATGCTTCGTGAAAGTTGTGGAGGAAAACGGGGTGCTTAAACATTGCACACTGATTCGATTTGCTTTGCGGCAAAGTCCGGTTTTCCCAACGTTATTCATTGCGACGACGTTTTAATAGGTTCTTAATACATTCTTTATTTAACATATTCTGGGTATTGACTCCACCTAGCAACATATAAGTAAAAATATAATTCCTTCAAGCGGAACAGAACCATAAACCCGTGTCAAACGGATTATCCATAATACAAGTGACTTTCTTTATTAGTTCACGCTTGAATAATATTTAAAAATGGAATGCTTCTTTATATATTGTTACCAAATGACATGTTATTTACAAATTGTTTAATTATCATTAGTTCTTCAAAAATGGAGAGGCGTTGTCGTAATCCTCACGCTTTTCGGACGGATTGGATAGCAGAGATTGTTTTTTTTTTACTTATTCAGGTTTTTTTTATTATACACTGCTGTCATAGTGGCCTTGTAAACTCACAGACAGTAACGAAATGGGTGTATTACGCCAGTACTTTTTTAAATTAATAATGTTTCTCTACTTAAAAATACTGTCTCATGTTATTTTTTTTTATTATTATATATTGCATTAGCTTCACATTGGGTTTACGAAAATATGATTACATATGTTCACCCTTTTCTCAGTTTAATTGGCTACCTATCCGTCGGAGAAAATCCCTCAAATCTCTCGGCTTACTTTTCTCTATTATTAACGATCCATACACTCCCGCCTACTTAAAGAGCTACGGTAAGAGTTTTGGGCAGCTCCCACAGTCGCACTCGTCGAGCCTTGTTTATAATAAAATGTGTAGTGCATAGTTTTTGCCCACTTTTATCTTTCAACCCCAAGGTTGACTGGTCTAAGTCCGCTAAGGCTAAGTCCGCCTGTTTACCAAAAAACATACATTAAGAATACATAAATAATTTTTTCTTTTCTTTTAATTTTTTTTGCACACGATATTGTCAAACTGTACATACATACGTACATAGAAGTAAAAGTGAACACGATCTACAAGACGCTATTACAGAAAAACAACTGCGACAAACTTGTTAATACACGAATGTGGTGGTACGCTCCGCTGCCCACGTGTCTTCACGCCCGCATTGCATCACATAAGGCTGAAGTCACATGTGCTCGAATTTTCGACTAACAACACCGACTCGATAATTTTTTAAGAGTTCAGGCCCCACCCATTCGTGCCGTAGTATGACTTTATAACTCACTATTAAAAACTATGTTCATTGTGATAAATAAAATAAAACAATTTTAAAAAATAAAAAAGTAAACTATTTTATTTATTTATTGTTCCTGTACATAGGTATTCTTGTACAAAGGCGGCTTAATGGCGGAAGGCGTTTTCTGTCAGTCAACCTTTGGGTTGTTGGAAAAGATTTTTTAAATAGTAGGTACGATAACAATAATAATATGTTAATAAAGTACATACCTACATATATAAAATTTAATTTTATTTATTTAATCTTTTTTGGACACAGTGCACAACACGCGGACTTAATGCCACTGGGCATATTCTACGAATCAAGCTACTGGCAATACTGATTATATATATATATATATATATATATATATATATATATATATATATATATATATATATATATATATTTTTTTTTTTTTTTTTTTCATATCAAAATATACATATATACTTCACCTACATACACACACTCATACATAACATATTAAACATATAAATATACTTGTACACTTGTGATTATCATAACAATGTATCGCCCAAAGAGAGACCGTACAGTTTTGTTAATTACTTGAAGAACAACAAACTAAAATTTAAACGTGATATGTTATATGAACGGTGAATGAAAGCGATTAACTAGTTGATGGTGAATTCTCATCTGACAAGAGAGAAACAATTGCGTACAAATTGACAAAAAAAAAACGATTGCTAGTTCTTTGGGTCGTTCAATGGGTAGCTGGTTATTCGCGGCGGCTGTCCCCGATTCTCGTTCAAGCGTAAAAGGCGTTGCGTCACATCGGATATTATTTTCTTTGGTTCTGATTTAGGTGGCGATAGAGCGTCGTCATTTCTGCGATTCTCGTTTCTAAGTCGGTTGGTCAATTTTGATGACGTTCGCAAAGAAGAAAGCGATGAAGTAATTAATATTTTTATATTTTGTATTTCTTACAGCCCACAACATATATAGGCTGTAAGAAATACTTGTCTCAGTGGTGAAGTTACTACATTTGCCTTCAGTGGTGGCGGGTTTTATTTTCGAGTATATGTATGGCCTACATGTATTTATTCCGATTCTATGTATCTCGCCAAATCCACTTGGACGAGCATGGTGGATTAATTTTCATTCATTTAGAATGCGAAGTCTTGTATTCAGCAGTGGGACATACATATGTGGGTTTTAAAAAAATTGTACCGGACACATACAACCGTTGTTACCGTTACGAGTTGGAATTTAGGATCTTTAAATGTGTTACTAGCATAAAGATTAAAACTAATGTAATTCGCTACAATATTACAAAAAAAAATTATCTCAAACTTTTGGTGGACAAAACCAATATCGCTGCAAGACTTCGATCTATTTGTTAGACGTCTTGCGCGCGTCAGTGCGGCTTTGCTTTCAGAATAATTTTGAATACCCACGAAATACTCGTTGGAGTTCATTCCCAAATTGTTGTTCAATTACGAACTGTGTCGTTTGTCTTCCTTAATATTAAATAATAAATCCTCGCCACCAGCGCGACAGGTACCGTTGGCTGGCATCGTTTTCGCGTGACCTTACACTCGGTGTCACGGTTTTAAGGTACTTTGTTTCATTGTAAAAGTAATATAAATTGCCATATATGTAGTGAAACATTGATTAACATTTTCAGTCCTTAAAATATTCTATTGAACTTTATTTCTTGTTTAAGGCTGCTGCTATACGTTTAAAAAATTATAAACATAATAAGTATATTGCATTGAAATATGAAATAAAATAGATAGGTCCATAGATTTTTTAGTATAAACCAAATATCACACAAAAATAAAATACTTAAATCTAAAGGGGTCTTATCGTCCAAAGAGATTTCTTCCAGAATACCTCAATACAATATTATAATATATGTACATACATATTATATGTATACACTAAACGACGTAAACATGTTTGGTTTGCTAAAATTTTCGCCATTTGGGGTTGGATATAAAGCTAGTCTTAGAGAGGGGGGCAGAAACAATAACTTTAATTTTAGATGACAAATCGATGCCTAAGATAAGCCTAGTGTAAATAAATCGGACAACTTGCTTTACAAATAATATATAAAAGAGGAAATGCCGCCAGCAGTCTAAAGACCTTGCTTGAATGCAACAATGCAGATGACTTTTTATTCTTGTTCTGATTTTTTAATCGTTACGTCAAATATTATATTAATTAAATACGATCCACTTTTTTAAATACTTATTCTATATTCTCAAGGTTTTAATTTTATATAAATATTAACGGTTAACTTACACTCATATTACTCATAGTTTACACACACACATGCACACACACACACACACACACACACACACATATATATATATATATATATATATATATATATATATATATATATATATATATATATGTGTGTGTGTGTGTGTATGTGTATGTCTGTATATACTCATTGTTTTGCTTATGGCTATTATCTTTGTTTATTATATAATATTTTTTCTTTTCTATCATGAAAACATGAAAACAAAAACCAAGCTACATCAAATTATCTTTTTAACATGGTGTCTATCCTACGGTTGTCTAGAAGAATTCTCGATGACACCGGCATATCTATATAAATATTACAATCAATAATTGTATGTCTTTGTTTTTGGTGTACTTTAAATAATATATCTGTCTATCTAAATGTATGTATGACCTAACGATATTTATTCAGAGTCCACTTACCCCATTAATCGGCAGTAGACAAGCGTGGTGGGTTAATATCCGTTCCCCAGGAATGGTGAGGCCCGTGCCCAGCTGTGGGACATATATGGGTTGTGATTTGATGGCCTGCATGTATTTATCCCGCTTAAGGGTGCCTCGCCAATTTCCTTTGGTCCAATATGGTGAGTTAATATCCATTCCTTTAGTATTGGGGAGCTCATGCCTGGCAGTGGAATAAAAAACAGATATGGTAAGAACTACTTGGCTCACAATTACTTTCTATGACTATTATATTATATGAATGTATTCTATGAATATAGTGAGCTTATGAATGGTTCCAAATTGAAAAAAAGAAAACGTTGACATCATATTGTATTCCTTTTTTCAAAAGAGAAGCAAAAAAAAACGTATTTGTTACGTGCACACTAATGTAGGAAGTGGGTTTCTTGTAAGATAAGCAAATTGATGATCATAAATCTACCTGTAGCCAATATACATACGTAATAAGCTCACTAGCATTGTGATAAAAACTTTTCGTTCTATATTGAACAGTACTTGTACAGCTAATCTTAGATTAGTTTGTTGAAGTTAATATAATGTAAGACATTATAGTGAATAATGTAAGACATTATAGTAAATAAAAATTCGTATAATAGACATAATACGAATTTTGAAACTACTGAACTGGGGCGTAGAGAATGTAGGAAATGGACCTCACATGAATAAACCTTGGATTGTTAACAGCTATTGTGTTGTATCATATCTAACTTTGAGAACACAAGAGAGACCTACCGAATTATAGCTAGCACTTTTAAAAGTAAAGTGGGATATAATAGGATTACGTGAAGTAAGAAGATTACGCCTGAGCATTGAAGATCGAAAAAATTACATTCTTTATTATAAAGGTTAAAAAAAGGGTGTTATGGTGTTGGCTTCATAGTTAAATAATTAATATGTTATCACAAATGATTATATTTGCAAAAAAGTTAATTATATATAATATATATATATATATATATATATATATATATATATATATATATATATATATATATATATATATATATATATATATATATATATATATATATATATATATATAAATAAAAGTTAGTATTAGCAATAAAGGCTTAATAAAAAAGGGCCTTATAGAAAATAACATCAGTTAATAAAAAAGATTTATGAATTTTTAACATTTAATTGTAATTATAAGCTTTTTAATATAAAGTTACTAGGATTATTTACGATATGGCCTTTTTAACGATTACTTATTTTATATAAGATTACGAAAATAATATACAAAACTTGTATAGCCCGAAGATTTATCTCATATAAAAACAAATAAAATACGTTATCGCACTATTGCATAATAGTTTTCTAATGATATACCAAACTATTATTATCCAAGTGAGTGTTACTCATCGTATTAGGTTTAGGCAAATAATATTTTAAGGTAATACTCAGGCATATTTTTAACCAAAAAGTGTTTTTATATACCTGTCTGTATTAACGCTTCTTTATTTTATATGTAAATCAAAAATACAAATTTTTGATTTATATAGTTTTGTACTTTGAGTTGCTAAACGTAGTCTTGTTCTTTACCCCAAAAGGTGTGCTTACCATGTTAGCAACACCAATTACATTTCATGACTTGGATTTTAACGATTTTGTAGCTCCGTAGTTTACTTTTAGATTGTAAATAAATGCAGCCTTCGGAGTCATAAAATCATAAAAGATATTATAAAACAAGGACAAATAGTAATGGAATTCGAACTTAATATTTTTTTTCTGAATCAATGTAACTAACTATATCTGGTTTCTTAGAAACCACTAACAATATAAAATAATTTTAGTCATATTTTAAAATTTGTTTAATTTTATAAATGTTTGCTGATATTCTATAACTAAAATTTTCAAAGAAAACAATTGGTTCGTGGTGACGTAGCTTATTATTTTATTTAGAAATAAAGATAGTTATACTTTCAAAAACCTCGGAAGAGAGTGAACGAAAAGGTACAAGCAACTGCGGTATGTGTACTAGAGCTTCTTTCTGTACAAAGACTAACTAAAATACAATGCGTATAAAATACAATTATAATTATTACAATTGTAATTTAAGTTTAATGGGATTTACCTTTATTGTTTATCTTACTTTATAATAGAGCAGTTTATCATATTAGTTAATAGTGCAAATTATCTTACTAGAAATAGTGCAGATTATCTTACTAGAAATAGTGCTATTTATCTTACTAGTAATAGCGCAGTTTATCTTACTAGTAATAGCGCAGTTTATCTTACTGGTCTTAGCGCAGTTTATCATACTATTTAATATTGGTAGAGCCATGGTAGCAAAAATAGGCCGCCTCCATTGGTGAAGTACCATAGTCACACAGAATTTGGCGTTAAGTGGTTGCATTTTACTGTTACCGCGTTTCGTACGGTGTATTCGAATTCGGAGGTCCAACTTCTTTCCCCTTCTTTTATTTCCTACAGATGTTCATGGGCAGCGGCGATTGCTTACCATTAGTTATTTAATTATATTCTTGTTCGTTAACCTCTATCTCTTACATAAAATAAAAATAAAAAAGTGCTATATAATTAGAAAATTGATGCAAGATGTGTAATCTAAATTTTTTATAATATAAATAATAAAAAAATGGGCATATTTTTTTCTTCACTGACGAAAATTTTTTTCCATTATTTATATTATACAAAATTTAGATTACTCATCTTGCATCAATGCATTAATATTTTTCGAGCCTATTTATCTATAGTCAAAAGTACTGGCTAATAATCATGCCAAAAAGTCATAAGTGCTTTGCTCAAATAATTTCGCACATTATATTGACATGGTCATAGCGCGTAACGACTTAGCTTACAAAGGTCACCCCACTCAACTCTCAACCACTTTTAACCATTCACCTTCTACTATTGCGTTATATTGCCAAAGGAATCACATCATCATGTTTTAAATAAGAATACCGACAATCTTTTGGCCAATGGTTGACGGTATTTATTCTGGGTCTGGATGTCCGTCAATCCATCTTGGACAAGCGTGGTGGGTACAATTTCCATTTCTCCAAAAATTGGGAAATATATGGGCTGCATATGATAGGCCAACCCAATGTAATAAGAGTGACTAAGGCTCACCGACTTCGTTGGCTGGGCCAAATCAAAAAAGAGAGCGTATGTGGATCGCCCAACTGGACGATGTTTTGTGGGGAGCCCCAGGTACCGCTGGAGAGACATGATCGACGATGACTTGCGCAACCTAAAGTCTGCAACTGGCAGGAGGCAGGACAAGCGTAAGATCTGTTCGGAGACCAAGATCCATTTAAGATCACTGCGCCAACAAAGTTAGTTTTATATAAAAAATAAGAATAAAACTGATGGAATCCTTCAATACCAAAAAAAAAATTCAACAGTGCAATGATTGTTCTGTGGACAAGATTTTTGGTACAGGATGCTAAGCGAAATCAACGTTATGTCGGTGACTTTTGTTCTATACTGTATTTTTTCATTTCAAATCATAATCACAAGAAATACTTCGAGCATAACCTTCTCCATAGCGTTTCATGTAACTTAACATTGTTTGAAAGAAAAAATCTTTGGTGAACAATTTTTTTATGGAGTAGGAAGGCAAACGATCAAGCATGTGGCCAGATGGAAAACAATGAAAAACCGCCCATAGACAACTTAATTCAATTAGGTTATGGAATACTTGGTAGAAAGTGTAAAAAAATTAAAACATTTCTGTACGTTCAACGATACCCATATCCGTATAACTTTCACGCGACCTTGGCTTCAGTGTTCGTGACGTCAGTTAGTGGGTTGTGGCCGATATTTATGATTTGTATATAATTGAAGCCGATTTGATTTTCTTTTATTCTTATCTTTTATTTTAAACACACTTTAAAACTATTTTATTTATGATGCACCACAAAAACTTTGAACTTTTGAAAAACTGTATCTGGGGAAGTCGTCGTACCTTAGCATGTACCTTATAATAATATATGTACATATGTAGATACGTATATGTGTAACCCATATTTATTTTCATAAGTAAGTTTTTGTCAGAAATTATGATATCGTCTGATGAAATTATTGTTAGCAAATCTTTATTATTAAAGAGACACTGCAGCCCGCGCAGTGTTATTTTGTACATTTCCGAATAAAGTTAATCGAACTTTAGGAAATTCTCTTGTTTCCTGTAAAAATATCGTCAAAATCAAGTGAGATATTCCAAAGTTTCTCAAGTACCGAACTTAAGATGATTAATAAATGAAGCTTATAATAAGACATCATGTATAAAATATAAAAAGAAAAAAATATACGTGGCATAAAAAGAAAAAACTCTAGACACGGATGTGAATTCTATTAATATGTGAGTATTACAAATTTATATAAAAGCAAAAAGAAAAGTTTATTTAAATATACGGACTTTATTTATTAATACTTATTGAAAAACTTGAAATAAAAACGAGAAGATAAAAATTATAAACAAGATTAATAAATTAAATTTTTAACGACGAATGTATTTGGAAGAAATTGTTTTTAGCGATAAAGTCACTCACCGATGTTAATATTAAGGATGTTCTTTTTCTTTCTCCTCTTTTTGCTTATTATAAAATCTATTAATTCAATCATTTGTTTTGAGCAGTAGCGTCTTAGTAATAAAAACCAAATTGCGATCTCTAATCCGCACACCGAGACGAGAAAAGACGTTTGCGTTTGGTGCGCCTTGGATGTGACCTATATGCAGCAGTGGACTGCCAAGGGTTGATAATGAACGAATGAATGATTGAATTTGAGTTTTACAAACTGATTTGACAATTCTGCACCGGCTTTTTCCAGCGCTAAATTATGTTTGAAGCACGTAGATAACTAAAATAGTTCTCACATTGAAACAAAGCTATATAACAAACAAGTTTTTTTGGGGCAGTAATCATGTAAAAAACAAGTGTATCCTAGAACTAAATAAAAACAAACAATTTACATGGTATGCTACACGTTAATAGTAGTCAGTCGGAGTTCGTTCACTATGTCGTTGTAAGTGCTCGTTTTGATTAGAGAGAGCGGACATTCCCAATTTGCCTGGAGCCCCTCCAGGCGCGACGGTTAATGCGTCTCACGCGCACGTGTAAGCTCGTTTACTCTTAAGATCTCATGAACACCTAGTACATTTGTCTCACAAATGTAGGAAGTAGGGTGAAGTTCTTTATTATGATGAATACGGTCCGAGATTAAATACTTCAGAAAAAATAGATATTTTGAAAGGAAATTGAAAAATATTATTAATATATACATATATATATATATATATATATATATATATATATATATATATATATATATATATATATATATATATATATATATATATATATATATATATATATATATATATATAATATTGTATATTATTATATAAAACCATATTAAAAAATTTATTGTATTGTGAAGATATTGGGAAAGATACAAGAAGCAGCTGCTTCTTTATTTCATTCCTTTTTCATTGCAAGTAAGGTCATTTCATCAGAATCTAGGACCCATCCATGATCTATAACTAAAGTAGAACAATCCCTCTTACAGGTCAATAACAGGAATCAGTCGAAAAGTTATGTTTAGATTTATGATGATTGCGATCTTAACGATTCCAGAGTTGTAACTTGAGCAAACCTTCCAACATGGAAAGTTTGATGAGGTGATAATCAAATTGTTGCCTAATTTTTGATATTGTAGTACGACATTTTTCTTTGTAATTTATAATAAGGGGAATAACTCTCTCTATAAAAGATATAAATTAGAATTTGAAAGAGATTCAATAGATATATTTTGACAATACAATTACCGTAATTTATTGTTGATCGTCACAACTAACTATTCTGTGAACAAAGAATTGAATTGAACTAGCCGATATTTATCCACCAAGCGGAGTGGATATGCAATGCGAAGTGGCGTGGTAATCACACTCGGAAAAAATATCTGTTGGCCACACATATACCTATTAATCATGATGCGGGGATCGAACTCGCAACAACTTACTAATTAATATTAAAATAACGATTCTTATTTTAAATTTATATTTAATTAATAATAATGATTCTAATTTTAATAATTAATCTGCTATAATTCTTACAATTATAAACTTTCTTATTAATATTAACTTATAACAGTTTCTATGAGAATTAATAATTTGAACAGCAGAAACTAAAATATAAACTTCAGTGTATTTAAAATGCTATCATATGCTATAATTAATGGCGCTAGTATTATTTAACACATTCCGTGCCACGTGGGGTGTATACGCCCCACACTTTACAACTATATTGTTTTGTTTTTCGAATATGGCTTACAATAATTAAAATAATGTAAAAATCATAATAATCAAGAAAATGGTGTATAGTTTTAAATACATAACACCACAAACCAATAAGTATATTTTTCTAGGAATTAGTCTAACAAACACGCGGCCTGAACGCAAAATCTTCAAAAAACGCTCTGGCACGAAACGTGTTAAAATTATCATACATAGGAGTACCTAGCAATTATTGCAATAAAGTGGAGCTATAACCGCCTCATATACATACGAGAGATAAAACATTGCGTGTACACTGCACCTAAAGCTACACGAAAATCATAGTTTCAAGGTACCTACATATTACGCTAAGCCGGAAAGTGTTGTAACTATGTATACGAACTAGAGGCTCCGATCAAGGGGGTCTTCGTAACTCTGTATGTCTCAGTATGTCAATCTATGTATAAGAACTATTTATAGTTCTTATACATAGATTATATTGTATCAGTAACGTCGTTGTGTGTACTATTGATGTAGAAGATATTTTTTTTTATTCCGGGGATGATCCCCAGGGCCTTTGCGTGTCTCATTATTCATTATGTATAATTAGAATAAACAAACAAATATATTTAGGATCAGCACATTACAGAAGATCATTGTCCAAGTACAATTTATGTCATTAATAAATTATCCTACTTGTTATAACGTATTAAATGTGTTATTTTTTTTTGTATTATTACGAAATAAACTCCACATTTATTGCGAAATATGATGAATTTATATTTTTCGCTGAAAGCAGCTAAAAGTAAAAAATTATAATAACTAAATTAATAATATTATAATAATTAACCATAAATAGGATATTTTAGTTCTTCGGTACACAAAATTACCTTTATAAAGCTTGTGTCCATCTTTATTAAGAATACATTTTACTTTATACTCTAATAATGTCCTACTATTTTTTTGAAATTTATTTGTATCTTCTGGATGGTCCTTAAATAAATAAAAAAGGGATATATTTAAGTTTACTCAAATTTAAATAAAACTAGATAATTTGAATAATATTCTAATTGTTTTCTTTTTCATTGTCTATTTTAATATTATGTTATATTCATATCTATTATTAATTGATACTACAATCTTCCTAATTATTTTTAAAACCTTTGAAGCAGCTTTTGAACTGTGATTATTAAAACACATTACAAGTCATTTTTTGGCACTTAGTAGTAAGAAAAATAAAGCTTCTTCGCAGAGACATGAGAAGTTGAATAACTTGTTATTATATAATGACCAAATTACGTGTAGGTATAAAATAGGTATAGTGTAGGTATATTGTACAATAATGTGTTCTTAGAGTTTTCTTCTCTGCAGTCTTCTTTATTGATTATATATAATAGTATAATATGTACTGTGTGAGACTATCCGGATGAATGGCAATCCAATCCAATATTCAATAAATAAAAAGAAATCATGAAACTGAAATTTTGTTCCCTATCTATTATACACTCGTACATATTATGAACATTTCCACCACCCCACCCCGCTCGCTCAGTATGGAGCAGAGCAGATTGCACAGTATGGAGCGGCCGCCTGCTTGCTCATCGGTTTCCTTCATAAGCTCGTTGCCGTGATGGAGTCCGGTGTGTTGACTTTAACACGGCGATGTACAACTTATTTGGCCCTACCTTGCTCATCGTAGGTATTGTACATAGGGGCATTCAAAAGATGAGCGTATGTTCGCAAAATCCCGACAACGCATCTGTAACGCCTCCAGTACTGTGGATGTCTATGGGCGGTGGTGATCACTTATCACCATGTGACCCCCATGCTCGTTTGTTTGTCTATTTAAGATACATATGTATATCCGAGTTTGTTCCGAGCTAAGACTTGTTTGCTAAAGAAGCTTAACTTTCGGTGGACAATAGTGTCCAGGATTCTTGTTTCAGGGTTAAGTATAAACAAAGAGACCATCAAACAACATAAAATATACACAGCTTTGACAGTAACTGTTGTATTTTATTGATTTTACCGGTATATACTTTACAATGCTTCGCAACATACATAACTGTGCCGGCCGTCGTCCGCGATACAAATGGGAACATCTTTAATTGTAAATCATTTAACGCATACTAAGCTTTAAGATTTGAAGTCAAACACGTGTAAATAGGAATGAGATCTCGGAACAGTAAACGGACACAATTGGGCAACAGATAACACATATTGAGGTCTTAAAACATTTAAAAGGCTCTATTGAAATAATTGTAGGATATATAACTTACAATAATTATTTCCACAAAGAAAAGTCTTATCCCTTTCATCTGGAAGAGTTCGGTGCATTTTCGCCGTAACATCTTCCCGCGCACATGTAGTCCATGAAGCTACCTGGTAGCTTCAGTACTATTATTTTCTGAATCTCGCCAACGATATTCTGCAAGCACCAAGTTAGCATTTTCAAAAAACAAGCCAAAATACTTCTCGAAAGTCAGCAATGCTTCTGTAATGCCTATGGTGTCGCAGATGCGGCATTCATTGCTTCCATTCAGGCAATATGTTTACCTTCTTACCCCATAACATTATATTATATAATAGATTGTAGTTAATACCGCAAAATAGTATTAAAGTTTTCTACTAAATATATGATATATATATATATATATATATATATATATATATATATATATATATATATATATATATATATATATATATATATATATATATATATATATATATATATATATATATATATATGTACAGAAGACATGACAGCATGAATGTTTTATTACAAAACAATATAATAGGGTATTTACGACTCATAACTAATAAATACTTATTTTCAATAAAGTTTTATTGCCCATTTAATGGTAAGTACCTTGCGCTAGGATAAATGTGCAGAATATTTTGTTTCAGTCAGGATAGCTAATTATTCTGTACTTGAACTCTACAATTTAATTCTTAACTAAGTATATTATTCTTAAATATAACTCAAGCGGCAAATGGTCATTTAGCTAAGGGTTGCCTTTACAATCTAAGATTATGGGTTCGATCTCATCTATAATTTAATTGTTGACGTAAAGCAGACTTTCCTAACATGAGCAATTTTAGCTAAGTTGGCGAGATTTATTTTTCAATAATTCTCATAATTTTAAAGGAATGGCGTTTTTTTATTTATTTATTGAAAAATACAATCAACTCCCTTTTATAACCAAACTATTTCTAATCTATTTCTTTATGTACCTAGATAGGTACATAAAGAAATAGTTTAGCTTCATTGTATTTGGTTTCATGATTTATTCCTATAAAAAGTTTCATAGGTTCCTCTGGCTAAATAGAGCGAATATCAACGTAAGGCAGCTGGCAATAAAAAAATGCATGTAGCTGAAGATTGGGTTTGAATATACTAGGAGACTACTTTATCCAATATCAGACATGGTGCAATGCAATCATTCAATATGTATGTACAACCCAAGTTTTAGAAATTTACAGTCCAAATAGACCATACTAAGCAGTACTTAAACAATAGATAAAGACGTTTAATCTATAAAAGTTTTAAACCATACTCTCTTACTACACCATACTTTTATGGAATGTTTAAATTACGACAAAGCACTCTGTTCCATGGAACCGTATCACCTTAATGGGGCAATCCATTGAGATAGAAGCACTCGGCTCACACGTCTACACTCACTATTTACCTTAAGCCTTATCACTCAAACTGGGAGAGTTGACATCCGGTCATTGTTCCAAGTATCCGTGTCACTCATTATTTTAAGCAGGCCTCTTATGTTTTACGAGTTAATAAACATAATAGTTATGAGTTGTTGCAAATTATGACAATAAACCTAAATGGTATGACTAGTGCATAATAGTTTATTTCATATTTTTCGAAATAGTATAGTTGTCTTATACGATTATTTAATTATATACTTAATATAGCAGTATTGTTATATATTTAACATAGTACTATTACTTTATTATTAAAAGGCCAAAAACCCACAATTGGTTGTTGAATAAAATTTAATTCGAAGGCAAAAAGAATAAACATTTTGGTTGAAGTTTTAGAGCAGTGTTTTAGGAGCAATGCTGACTTATTTAAACGATAGCGCTGCATCTCTGTGAAGGTCGGGCGGTGGTAGAAAATCAGTTTCACTACTCAATAAGTGTACGTTTTGTTTGAGCCATTATTATTTTGACTTATATATGTGTGTGGTCTGTTGTATATATAAATCATTTAGATATGTATTATAATTTAATATTTACTATATATGTAGTATGTACTGTAAATTACCAATACAATGACCACGGTATAGAAACGTTTCATATTTTCAATATCAAAAATACATGAATTAAAGCGACCGTGATATCTTTGGCAGCCAAAACAAAATTATTATTATTATTCTTTTTTATATTTCTTATTTTTTTTAAATTTAATTTTATCTGTTCAATTTCATTATTACATAAGTAACCCTATTGTTAAAATATAGCCATGCTGTGTGCAAATTTAAAGAGTTATAGTCCGGGCGTTGTTAAGTTTATATTATATAGTATTCTTTAAGACTGTAACTTGTTTTTATGCCTTATGAATAAATAAATAAATAAATTAATTAATTTGTAATATAATATTGCATAAGGAAGTAAACGTATCTGTCTGTCTGAATAAATTAGACTGTCCTCTTTAAAGCAAACGACAAATCACTATTAGATGCCGTGCCCTTGCGTAGGGTTGCTCAATACTTATTTGACCTCCTCGAACCGTACGACACAGAAGCCAATTACCTTAGAATTTTCTATCACCTTAAGGGCCAATTAGGTTGCACAACTGGAAACATCTTTCAGGGTAATTGCTCTAGTGAGGAAACTCAAAACTCACGTATTGGTTGATCAGGTGTGTCACAAATGTTGGTCAAGATGTATTTATTTGAAATATCAAATAACGTAAAAGGAAAGGTAAATCAACGCATTTCTATGTTATATATATATGTTGACTAACTGAGACTTCTTTGTTGAAATAAATAATTTCCTAGCCCAGTTGTGTGGTATGTGTATGCCTAGTTGTGAGTGATGGAGGAAGTGTAGAGAAAGAAACAGAATATATATGAATTTTTTCCATTATCTTTCAAATGTCAGTTTTGTGCGTGAATATTTTCCATAACGGTCTAGCTCAAAAATATGTTTTTATGTGGCATAAGACTTTGTTTTTACTTTCATTCTTATCAACAATATGCAAGAGTGCGCTGTTCAGATAGATATTTTCTAAGGCGTCACCTAGATCAACCTTGGGCTTCATGCATCTAGTTTTTTATCAATCTGCGCGGTTCGACGTCATTCCATCTAGCCGAGGGGCGTCTAGCTACGTTTTCGAAGATGCAGTATTCACTCCAGCAATCGTTTGTTGGTTCTCATACGTACGTGATAAGCCCATTGCTACAACAGGTTGTTAATTTGAAAAGCAATGTATGTCGACTAGAAACTGTTGTGATTCCACACATAAACACTAGTAAAATAAAATTTGAGATACACAATTTGATGTCTGTGTATCATACAAATAACATAACTTATCAGATAATCATTTAAATCTAATATAATTATTTACACTTATTGATCTAATGCCAGCGCGGTCTCCATTTCAACAGAAAATAAATACGATAAATACAGTTACAGAGCAAAGGTCGGCGATAACCACAACACAATAAACAAAAGTTTGACCCAATATTAGAATGTACATAAACCCATGTGTGGACTCGTGTCACTCAATGTACTGAGAATTTGTTTATATGAAACATAAAATGTATTATATCGAAATGTTACGCAATATTGTATCTACTCTTTGCGGTATTCTTCTTTGTTTAGTAGTAGACGAATATAAAAATAAATATAACTTTAAAGATACTTAAAATAGTATTTCAATATTTTTAAAATTTACAAACAGGTTACACGCATAAAACAATATATAATTTTTAATTTCATCCTCCATCCTCCATCTTGCTTCCAATAGACTTGGAATTGATAGACTTGGATAGGCCATACTCTCTTAAGGAACCTCGATCACATTCCCAGACGGGCGCTGGATTGGACTTCTCAAGGGAAAAGTAAGCGAGGCGACCCAAACACACCTGGAAGCGCTCCGTAGCGGCCGAGATGAACTCCATCGGGTTGACGTGGCCTGAAGTGAAGCGCGTCGCTGAAGATCGATCCCAATGGACAAGCACCGTGGACGCCCTCTGCCCCACCTCGGGGACATAGGACTATAAAAAGTAGGCTTCCATGATTCATAATCGGAACAAATTTTTATAAAAACTGCCAGTAAGATGTAAAGTGTATAGAAATATAAATTTTCTTTTCTTGAACTTCTATGCGGGTAAAATTAAGGGAAATAGCTATTAAAAAGTAATTTCATTATTCACCTTAACCTCCTAAATTACGATATTTAACGGTGATTATTTCTCAATGTCGATGAAGAAGTCAACGTAAACGACGTTTAAGTATCATTTAAGTATATACTTAAAAATAATTTAAGTATATTTAAGTAGATATACGTATCGCGTTAGAGGCGGGACATGAAGACGACAGTCTTGACCTTGGAGTATCTACGCGTACCCTTACTTAACGAATCCGATCATACTCCATCAAGATTTATGTTCATTTATGGTAATCTGGAAGGCTCATCACACACACAAATTGATGCCTATGGAAGTTATTACCAGTGAATAGATATAAATCAATCTTTGCTGCTAAAATATTTAAATATTCAAAGAATGCCTGTGAAATAAATCTTCTGTATGTCATCTTCCCTTCTTTCAATTACCGGTCGGTTCACTGCTAGATTTTGTAATATTTATTAAACGACAAGTGATGTAGAGTCGTCTTCCATTTTTAAAAATAAAAATTTAAGGGAGGCCATTTAGCGCTTTTAAGGTCAACCATACCTAGAGATAGACGTCCTTCCTGCTGTTTCATCATCAGCTTAACACCATTAGTTTAAAAAATATATTAAACGAGTTATTTATTATCCACTTACTTGACGTTAATTTGTAATTGTCATATGCCATTTAATTTTATTAGATAAAAAATGATATTACATCATGTGTTAATTATCATTAAGAAATATACACAAAACTATAATTATGGGAGTGCTGTGTACGATTCATTGGGTATATATGTTCATTTATGTAATGTTAAGAATTCATTTTATTATTTGTTTGTGTAACTATTGTATAAAATATCTTTTCAACTAATGCAAAGTTTGGATTGCAGAGAATACGCTCCGGAATTGAGTGCGCCTTATGTATCATATTTATATATAAAGATACATAATGCATAATTATAAGTAGCCAAGCAGAAAATTATTCGTAATATTGTGGGCCAGAAGAAAAGATGGGTCATGGTGAATCCAAAAAACGCTGAGATAAAAGACCTGGTGCTCCAACCAAACATTATGGTCAAGATTAAGGCACATTGACTTCTTTGACTTGGTCATTTTGAGCGAATAGGCGAGGATCGGAGTGTGAAGAGGGCGTATTTGTGTCGACCAAGTGGTCGAAGGCCAATTGGTCGACCTAGACATCTCTGGAGAGAGCAGGTGTATGCTGACCTGTGCGAACTTCAAGCTAGCAATTAGCAAGAATTAGTGCAGGACAGGGAAAGATGGGACTTTCGTTTCGGAGGCCAAGATCCACTTCGGGTCACTGAGTCAGCGGAGTAAGTAGTAATAAATACATAACAAGTGTCAAAGTAAAAAGATATTCCTTAATGGTGTTTATTAAATAAAGCAATCCTTTAGTATTGTGATAAACAAAACGTATTTTTGTATTCGATACGCGTGTTTCTTTGATTAGTATTCCACGGATACAGACGTCGGTGAAATACTGCAAAGGTCACAAATATTATCTAACAGCATTGTAATTACGATAGCAGCTCACCTACACCCGTGGTTGCGTATGAATAAGGTAACCATGTGTTGTCTTCTCGTCAGGACAAAACTAGGAAATTTACAAGAAACTGTGTTATAAAATTGTAATATAGTGATGTGAAACCATCACAAATGATTTAAATTTGATATTTAATTACTGTTTATCTTGTATTCTTTAATGGATTAATTTCCTGGTAAGCTTAATGTATGTGTGATGTGACAATATTGAAAAATAGAGCTTTAGAACTTCATTGGAAGAATTTGTGAGCAGGAAGCCTCAAGGATGATATCTACCAGGTTGGTAAAGAAAACAATGATTTAGTAACTTCTTCTCAATCCTAAAATTCTGCCTAAACAAAAATTATTTATCATATTAATAATTATTAGTGTTATAATATATACACGTATATAGGAAAAAGCCTGGTGCAGTCATTTATTTAGTAAAAATTATATTATTATTTATGCATTTCCAATGTTTAACCGAAAGATAAACAACTATATCCTAATAGACGAAATTATATGGTTACCATTGGTGCTAGTCGTCTCACGAGACGGAACCCACTGACACACTTCGGTTTCCGTCAACTCACGGCACACTGACCGGCCAAGCCCTTAGTGTTATGTAAGGGAAAGTGCTACAATTTATAAATATATACCCCTGTGATAGCAATGGTGCATTAATTAATATAAAAAACAATTGGCCTGAATTTCTTTCAACATATATTTCGCCAGGTATTGTAGTTTATCCCAATTACAATAGTGTAGAAGAGATAATGGAGTAATATTATTATACAGTTCTTTTCATCTTGTCGCTATTTATCTGAAATTAGCATACTTTTACAGACAGACAGAGTTCTGATACCTATAAGTGTTCTTTTGTTCTGTTAGAGATGCGTAGATGAGTTATTTATGCAAGATCCACATTCACAATGACACGTATATGGATAAGTCTTTGTTAAAAGGAAGTTAAAGAAAGCCATGGCAGATTCTATTTTTGTTTTGGAAGGTGTTTTGGAAATTCAAATTTTCGGAGAGGACTTGAACTTTTCTTTTTTATTTATACATTTTTTTAATAATACTCTTAAATAATCAATAACCTTCCTGTTTATTATAAAAAAGGAAAGTCGTTGATGAAATTTATTAGCGTTTATATTTCGGCCTAGAGTGTTATCCGTAGTATGTGTCCTATCAAGTATGAGATGACGATGTGAAAAAAAGTATTCATCATTTTTATTCAAAGCTAAGAAACATTTGTTATTGAAAATAATTTAGATGATGTTATGATATAATATTGCCTATTTAACGAAACTATTGTATTTGTAGTAAATCGAAATCCTACTGCTTTTTGATATCATAATAAATATTATGATTTTTATTATGCGGAACTTTGGTAGATTTATGAAAACGACAATTTCCGAGCACATGGGAAGGAAACCGATAAGAATTGGTGTTTATGGTTATAAATATTAATCATTGGGAACATTAATTTTAAGAGTATCTGGACTCTGCTAATAGTGGTAATGTTGTGAAATGCCTGTGTCACTGTACTGACTTGATTTATATTCATGCTAATGGTTCTATAAAAAAGCTGAAATTGATATAAAATATTTAAACATTTTTATACCACCTTAAAATATTGATACACAGATATCCGTTGACCTTATATAGTGTTCTTTACACATAAATAATACTTACTAATCTGCTTCGAAGCAGATTACTAAGTATTATTAACTCTCAAATAGGTATTAAAGATTTTTTTTGCAACTTCGAGTGTCTCAAAATGTCGTAAAATGATATGTTTTTTTATGAATCAGAGAGGCAAACGAGCAGGCTTATTGTCTGATAGAAAGCCGCCCGTTGACATTTAAAACTCCAGAAGCATTGTAGATACGTTAATGCAAGGAACTAGTTTGTTATGTTTTGGAGGGGAAAAAATGTTTTAAATAATTTTTTACAAATCGATGTTTGTGATATTATTTATTTTTTGGTCAAAACAAGTTTGGTCTTTTTTTCTTTATATCAAACATTTTTTTTATATATTCACGCCTATCCTCCGCAGGGGTTGGCAGAGACCACAGAGCTCCATCCGTTGCCATTCATCGCAGCGAAACGGCTCGTCATTGGTCGCTTTTCGCCCTCGTGAGATTATATCAAACATAAATTTATTAATAAAATCTCTTCGTATCTTTTACTGTTTTATGGCATGAACATATGTATTACAAATGTAAAAGAGTAGATGAACTGTTTTGATATTTATTTAAAAGTAATTTAAAGTGGAAATAGTTTAACAACTTCTAAGTATAAATACCAAAATTAAATCATACTTTTTATACTCTATGGTAGGCAGCCCTAAAAACCGTGAACATTATTAACTATTTAGGACGCTTTGTTGCTCACAGTCAGGTTCTAGTATGATATAACATGACCACAGTGTTAAATTATACAATACTTGGCGGTAGCATTCATCATGGATTCTTCTGAAGATCTACGTAACTTTACAACCGGTTACTACTGTATGCATTAAAACAGTTTCCAAGAATCGTGGAGCGAAATTTGAGCATTTAACCGGTTTAATTAAACTTTGGGTCACACTTTGAACTTTTATACGAGACTGAATGATTCTGAGTGAAATTTCCTTTATACAATACAATTTATTACCCATGAATCTCACTACGGACAGAGCCTGTTACGTGGAAATAACCTTATTTTTTTGGCCGTGTTATTTTGCTGTCCCATTTTTAAGCAGGAGCCTCTCCATTTCTGGAGAAATAGACATTAACTATCCACCCATCTCGGACTGGTGGTTGGAAGATGTTAATGCAAGTAGTCTATTGGCTTTTACAGCTTTATCGTATACTGGGCCCGTGGGATTGGGCCTGCACTGCTGAGTCGTCCAGATTCGGAATAAATACCCAAAGGTCATACTTATATTTATCACGACGCGAGAAGCGAACCCGTGTCCACTGACGCCAAAAGCGGTAATTCCGCGACGAATGAACGCGATGAACCATACTCATTAGTCGTCATACTTATATAACTTATGAAAATAATAAATTATGAAAATAATAAATAAATTTGCGACGTTTATGTGTTTATTTATTTCTCTCTTTTTTCCCATTGTCAATTGTAATGTAAATTATTTTGAGACATTATGTCGATGACTTTGCAGCAGAATAAAAAAAAAATATATAGTTTGTGTAAGTTTGTTACATTAAATAGCAAGTATCCCTTGGATCAAATGAACATTGAAAATAAACGTTTATTGTAAATTTGCGTGTATCAATGCCGTAATATTACCAAACATAACAGTTATAATTACTTGTATAACAATGAAAAGACTTAGTGTAAGATATGAGTCCAATGACGCTATGATCATGTAATATTTGTTCCACATACAGACAAATGTTTCACAAACGTTTTTATAATTGAAATGGTTGAGGATGGCGATGGCTACCACATGCATCAACTTGTAAATAAATAGATGCTGCTTGTACAGGCCGCATTTTTTTTTGCAAACTTTAATAAAGAAAATTGATAACTAAGATAATTAAGTATTATATTATATATTTATATTTATTTGTACTGATTACCTAAACGATAAAAACAAAATTAATTTAAATAATAAATATTAATTCATTTTCCAATGAATGAATTCTCAATCATTATTACTGTAAAATTATATAATTATAGAGTGACAAGATATTGGTCTATGAAAGAAGTATCGACGTAATTTATTTATCATATCAAAAATAACCCACCAAAAAGCAACATATTGTCGCTATCATATTATATATAATATTATCGTTGCTTCCTCCTGCATCGAACTGCGTATTTTAACTATGTTATTTTAAATTAATAATATCAATAATAACCTCCAACAACTGATAATTTTTTGTTTTAATTATATTTGCAGGTTTCTGTTCACCTCGATAAAAAATCACGGCACCTATCTACGGCACTGTAGGTACTATCGTCGTCAAAAGTGTATGATAAAAATATTTTATTTGTTTTCTTCCATTTGAAGTTTTGTAAGAACCAAATAAATGTATTTAAAATATATGAAAATGAAATTACGCATTTCTTATTGTAATTGTTGTCAAACGTCATTTGACATACATATTTTTTCAATCCTTCATGAATACATTCCTCTGTTAAAAATATTGCTTATTATATTTTAATTAAATGTCAAAATTTTCACTTTCGATCGGCATTGAAAGAGTATTAAAGCATTTTAGTTTAAAAATGTTATAAAAATTGTTATGAATTTTCGCATTTCAATTAATTCTAGCTTTTATATATTTTAATATTAAATCATATTTTGAATTAATATTAAATCATATTAATCATATTTTGTACACCATTGTACCGACTACTCGTAACGTAATTTTATGTTTAGTTCAACACCTCCGTGTTTAGTAAAATAACAATCACGGGACACGGATTTCAATTTGGTCGTGCGTTTTTTATTATTGCTTCATTTCGAATTTAAACACCGTATTAATTAATGATAATCACTTGATAAACGTGAAGTAGATTAAATTATCCATTATTTTCTTACTATTTTAAGTGTTAGAGGCGAAACGGCCATTGGAAACTATAATTATAAGAAAGGTGCATAAATTCTTATTTACTACACAGACACACAAACTCATTTCAATTAAAATAAATAAATGAAATAAACAAATTATTTAATTACAAAAATGTTTATTACATTATAAGTAAATTAAATAAATAAAAACAACACAATGTGCATTTTTTCAAAAGCATAAAGGCCATAGCTCAGCCAAAGCCAAACATCAAAAGACAGAGATTTTCTTTAAGTTCAATTAAAAAAAAATATCCACAATCATTAATTTACCGTACTATATAATTATAGGTACTTTTACCAAAGTTACTGAGCCAATTAATCGTCTAAATATACTATATTGCACACCAAAAATACAATAAATATTGTCTTTCTATCGTATGCCGCCAGCAAGCATGCAGCGTAACAACCTTATGTCACAATGAACTATCTCCCTGTTGCACCGCATTGTGTGCAGAGTGTCGGAGTGTGATCACTAGATATGTTAATGGTGAAATAATGATGCTGTCAACCTTTTTATTTTTTTCTTTCCAACCTGATTCCTTTTACTAAAGTAGACGTTAAAGTAGATTTTAAGGTGTTCATTTTTACTACGCAAGAGGCATTTCTGACGACATGATTGGTTCGGCAGAGGAGCTACCACTTTCGAAGGCTTTGATTCCTGTTATATTATTATATATTCACACCTATCCCCCGCAGGGGTTGGCAGAGACCACAGAGCTCCATCCGCTGCCATTCATCGCAGCGCAACGGCTCGTCATTGGTCGCTTTTCGCCCTCGTGAGAATCAGGACGTGACGGGTGGCGAACCACGTCGCCGTCATTTTCGACAAATTAGGTATATTAAATTCGTCTTTAGTGAATCCTCCCAAGGGAGGATCCAAGGGAGGATGGAGGTCAGCCCCAGCAGAGCCCTGCATGCTGAGGTAAGGCACCATAGTCCCCGGGGGAGCCCGAGCCCGGGACGATCGACACGCTTAAGACTAGGCTCGCCCCTAGCCACGCATCCATTGGCACGGCAGACCGTGGATTGGCGGAGAGGAAGGGAAAGGATAGAGAAGAAAGGAAGGGGCAGGAAAGGAAATGCGGATTAGGGGGGTTACCAGACTCGGAATAAACATTTAAAAATCCATATAAATATTTATTCCGATGCGGGAATCGAACCCGCGACCATTGACTCCGCGGGCGGAGAGCCCCGCCACTGAGCCAATCGGTCGTCCTTTGATTCCTGCATTAAAATAAAGACGGTTATATTTTGTTCCGTATTAAGAATATTTATGAAAATAAGTAATAGAGATATATCCATTACATATACATATGTGGCCTAGACATTAATACTGATTCTGGTCTGTATGCCCCATCAGTCCGCTTTGGACATCGAGTGTTTAGTGTGTTAATATCCATTCCTCCAGAAGTGGGGAGTCCCATGCCTAGCAATAGAATTATATTTATAGCCTGTTAAAAAGAAATGGACATAGGTTTTTAACTTACTTTCATAAATATTTAAATGCGGAACAAAAAAAGTTATACTTTATTATATTGTAGTATTTATATTCAAAGTAAGATATACTAAATAAGCACGAACCAATAAACAAAGGGAGATGAAAAAATATTTTAGATTATATTTTCGTTATGATAAGCTAATAATGATCCTCAAACAGAGGAATCATAGTTTTTCGTAGACTATTAGAAATAAAACGCCGTTATGTGTAGTATATTTTGGAAGAATTGAATACTACACATAATGGCCCCAAAATGGAGTGAAATTTGCGAAATAATCAAATTATTTTGAATTAATATAAAGGCTAATCGAGCGTGTGGCTGAGAAAGAAAGTATTATATAAGGGAGTGGGACGAGACAGTCACCGGCGGTTGGCTTGCGTTTGCGAAACGCGGGCCCGCTCTGGCGATTACGTCACGCACTACTTATGACCGCGCTGATCCTTTAAAACATACGAAATATAATTCGCATCACTATTGCGCGGATACTTCATATTTGTTTTTATTCATGTTTTGTTTATTTATTCATTTAGATAACTCACAACCCATTTGTAAAAAAAAAATCTAATCAACGTACTAAACATATAGCGAATAACGAATTTAGATCTTTGATTTTTTTTCGTGATACAGCACATGTACAAACATCTAGTTTTGTGATAATGCAGCGCTAAAATTATACATTTTTTTAATTTTAAAGCATTTTAAGTTTAACTAAAACATTAAATTAAATTAAGTTTTTCTTTGTTCGTCGCTATACTATTTATTTAAATTGATCATATTTCATTATCTTTACAAAAAAACATTTAACTTCATATAAACATACTTAACTATTTTCTTATAAGTTTTATTACATTTTAACACGGAGAAAATTGTTTTATGAAATATATATATATATATATATATATATATATATATATATATATATATATATGTATGTATAAAGCATTACATATACATGGTATTGAACTTAAATGGGGCTTTTTTAGTTTTTTGTATGTAAAAAACCAAATCATATTGCATACCCAAAACTATGACTTCGACCTTGCTTATCATATAAGAAAAGCCGACAAGTCTCCTTGTGCATATTACATATTATATAAAAGTAATAAAACATAATGCTTGCTTCTAAAGCCTATTTCTTCTATTTATTTTAATCATTACTATACTTATTTAAAAAAGCAGGTATCTTATTCCTGTTATTTTTAGTAGTTTTACCCTGTAACTTTAAATATGTTAACCTAAATGTAAGAAATCTCAAATATTTAGTTACATCATCTAACATTGGAAAAAAATCATTTATCTGTTCTGAAAACGTCGCGATTCTGTGCATAAGTATTGACGTATGTTTCATACTTAGAGTGACGTTACATTGCCCGCTTTACCTGTTTTTAACCTTCCTACTTCTTGCAACGAATCGGAACGGTTCTTAAGATCCGAGTTTTCCTTATATTAATTTCACGTTAGTCATAGTGCAATATGCAAATTTCCAAAAATGTACAACACATTGGAAAGTAGAAGACGAATATTACCTGAATATCTATCCAATTGAACGTACAGTGGAACAGTTTCTGCTTCTAATTTTATCTTGTATATGTAAAATGACAACGATACGCTGGGCGGGACATTTGGAAAGTATGGAATTAGGGTAATAACAAAATGGACTCCACTGCAGAAAAGGCGAATGGTGGCAATGGGAAGACCGAAAACCTGGGGTATAGAGCCATGCTGCCAAAAATAGGGATGCCAATAGGGATAAATGGGGAAGAATTGCGGAGAAAACCAAAACTCAACCTGTGTTGTTGAGCCAGTGTAGGAAGTTTTGTAAAATGAAAAAATATTAATATTTTTACGTATACCCATAAAATATTAATATTAACATTAGGTATCTATATAAAAATAAATAAAAATATATCATAATATTACAAAAAATTTGAATTCACGTGGTAGCATTTTACTGTATGACCGCATTATATACGGTAAGTGCAGGGATACAGAGGCCCAATTCGTTTAAACATCTTTTATTTTCCTCTTTTCTCCTTATTATTTTTTTTTCCTTCCATTATTTATACCCTTAAGTCAGGTAACGCATCTGCATTGCCCGCAGTGCCGCTGAAGTTCATGGACGGCTGTGGTTGCTTACTACCAATTAACCTACTTCCTCGTTTGCCAATCTCTTCTAAAAAAATATTAACCTTCTTTGTACTATAGAATAGATATTTTGACCACAAAATGATACATATGCAATTTATGTCTATTAAATTGAACTGAAGGAAAAAATATTATTTTTGCCGATAAAACAAGTTTTAATTTTAACATGGATGATTTAATTTTTACATTTAAAGTTTAGCTAAATGTTTACATGTATAAAGTATCTGTAATAAACACCAAAGATTTTTTAGAATATAGCAAAAAAGCTGTAAAATCATAAATTATAGTAATTAAAATGTATTTCTATCGTCTGTCAATAAAACTACATATCATATATCTTTTATAACTGGTACAGTCAATTTAAATGTAACATTATCAACAATTAGGATCATTATGGTCAATTGTGCGTATTTTGACCAAAGCCGCAGAAGGAAGTTTGTTAACGACTTCAAGGAAAAGGGTGTCATTTGTACATTGACAGATTGTAAAACGAGGTCACATTAAAAACCCACGCGGATTTAAATTGAAATTACGCAGAATGTATACACAAAATAAAAAGACCAAAACAAAAAGAGATCACAATAATAAAACAAGATGTTGGTACTTACACTCGTGGAATGTTTACCCGTTAAAGGAAAAAGACGTAAAAAAATATTAAAAGTTACATACAAGCAGGCCTTATTTTGTTACTTCTTTTTTGTTACGCTAATTCTCGAAAGTTGGAAATCCATAATTTTTTGTACCCCTCCCTCTCACTTGTCACTGTGTTTTGAGAAAAAAATCGAAGCAAGTTATTTTTTTATTGTTCAAAAACATATCTTTGGAAATAAAACGTTTATGGCAAGTTTTCGATATTTCCTTTGGGGACACTGGGTGCCCCCACAAAAAAGCCCTACATACAAGTATACTCGAAAAACGAATACGATTTTTTAAGATACTTATTTAATTGCGTAGAATATATCAATCTGTAAGATATTATTTATAAGGATAAATGTTTGGACAAATATGGTAAACTAGAAAAAATTTAGCACTTTCACAAAAAACTATAAACTGAATATGTTAAAATAAAGAAAAAAGTATAAAGAAGCTGAAGCCATGGATCTATCACTTGGGGACCCTTCCCCAAATGAGAGATCCCTTGCTCCCGCGTTGTCTATGGGCAGCGTTGATTGTTGTCCATGAGACAACGCACTCGTTTTATACCTATCCCATATAAAAATAACTTTTTTCGAAGTCCTGAAAAGGGACTAATCATACAATTAAATTAATCAAGTATTGCTGTAGACGCGCCTATGTTTTAAACATGCATATTAATAATCGACCTTCGTTTATGTAGGTACCCCGTTAAATTGGAACGGCTAACTGCTCAGTGATTAATGTATTAAACAAGTTGTTATATTGCAAAATCAAGGGCAAATGTCAGACACCAAACATATTTTTTGTTTATGATGTTCTTTCAGTTAATTTTTATTAAACTACTAGGTGTTTCCTTTAACATTAATAATGGTTATTTGTGTTTCCAAAAAGATCTGCCAATTAAACAAATAACAACAAAAAAAACCTAAAGGTGCGAAAGAGATAATGATGACTAGGATTCATTATTATATAAAAATTCATATTTTTATCATAAAAGAAACTAAAATTAAAATAAAATTGTTAGGAGAAACAAATATGCGAAAATAACTGAAATAATCAATGCTTTTTTTTCAATGCCCACGGTGCCTAAAGGAGCTTAAGGTGTAGTCCAAAAGATACAGTACAAAAAAAAAACAAGCCTACACATACCTAAAAGGCCGGCAACGCTTCCGTGACTCCTGCAGTGTCGCGGTTGTCTATGAGCGGCACAAATTGCTTTCCATTAGACGGCACGCTTGCTCGTTTGCCCTCCTATCCCATAAAAAAAATAGTAATCCAATAAAAACTTTTTACTTTTTATAAATTATGTCCATCCTAATCATCAAGCGTGTGGCAGCCAAGTTCTGGATAGGGAGTCCAAATTGGGAGAATTTTCTATTTTGCACGATCATATTTTAGCCTTCATCGCTTTATCATATTTTGTGATAAGTAGATAAATGATCAAGTATGTTACCTGGTGAAAAGCAATCAACGCCACTCATAACCATCTTTCGTACCAACATTCGTAGGCTTTGCATTACAGATGTGTTTACAATCTTTGTTTTGGTTTAGTTTTGTTTCCAATGTCGTACGGGCTCGGAAATACTGCTCGACATACTTGGTTTCACGGAGTGAAATTTGAAAAGAAACGTAATAAACTGGATGCCTTTATATCCAGATACCATTTAAATGATTTGTGCGTATCTTTCATTTTAAGATAAAATTTAAGAAAATGAGAAATAAGTTGCTGGAAATATAGTGTCAATAGTATGGGAATATTCCTAAATATTTGGATTTATAATTTCAGCCTTTATACAGTTCCACCAACTGACACAAATCTTTTACAACAACCAATCATTATGGAAGACATGCCACTATGACGGTATGACTAGCTATTATCAGTGTTTCAGCAAAAATATATAATAACCTTAAAACTTCCTGGTTTTCATGAAATTTTTAAACACAAGAATACACGTGATTTCGATAGTAACTATACAGTTTTCAAGTAGAAAACATAAAAAGGTATCTCAGTCACTTCTGCAATGTGTCTTACATACCCATGAAATATCTATAAGTGATTGATTCGAAGATGTTAATGCTGGTAGCCTATTGGCTTTAACAGCTTTATCGCATTCAGGGCCCGCGGGCTAAAAGCCCGCGGGCTAGTAAAATATAATTGGGAATCTGCGCAAATCGCAGACTCCATCGGCCTGATGCCGTGTCGGAGGTACACATATGTGTGTGTGCTGATTTTAAACTCGTCATGATTCTACGTTAAACATGTAGGGGAGGTTGAACTTTAGTAACTATAGTCCCTATTAGTCCCATAGACCCTAAGGTCTAGGGGGTGAAAACCGACCGGGTACGTGAGAGAATCTCGTGTAAGCGGCCGGTGTAGAAGTGTTCCCTACTCTACGTGCTCGGCTAGGGCCGGGGTGCGTGTGAGTGTTGGTGTCGTGAGTGGATCCGAACGACGCTGTTTCGTCGTCCGGATCGTGTAACACGTTACGCGGGCGTCGTCTTTTCGGGCGCGCGTTTAAATCGGGTGAATAATTTACCGATTGTACCACCAGTGGATTCGGATGGGATTCGGATCTCTCAAAATGTTTCTTAGAGAGTGTTTTAAAGTGTTGTTTGACGCTCGGCAAGTTAAGGTCGCAGTGGAGGTCAATATTGCGCTGGAACCACTGAGCACCGGTGGCTCGACGAATGAAGCGATTTTGTATCACTTGAAGTTTATTTATTTTTCTTTTATGCACGTGCGCGAAGGCGACACTTGCGTAGGAAATGATTGGCCGGACGCATGTTTTGTAAAGAAGCAGCTTGTGTCTGAGGGACAGTTTGCTGCGGTATCTATAAGTATCGACGCAGTATTTTCTAAGCGTAACTTAGACCAGTCAAAAGCGTAGTTATGGCCTTAGTTACAGTTAATGTATGGTCTTTGTTAAAGTTAAGATGTAATGAGTAAAATAACAAACGGATTATTTATTTTTGTATAAAAGCGCCATCTAGTGTTTACATTACGAACGAGAACAAAAACATTGTCATTCGCTTATAACCTAGTGATGTAAAGTTGTTTAAATGATCATTATTATTCATAGATGACGCTATTTAAAATAACAAATTTTAGTGTTTAATTTCTTTTTTATTAATATACGAACGTCAATTTCATATGAAAACATTCCGTTCCACGTGGGGTGTATACCACCCATGCTTTACAACTGTATTGTTTTACAATAATTAAAATAATGTAAAAATCATAATAATCAAAAATGGGTGTATTGTTTTAAATGCATAATACAACAAACCAATAAGTATATTTTGCTAGGAATTAGTTTAACAAACACGCGGCCTGACGGAAAATCTTTAAAAAACAGTCTGGCAGGGAAAGTGTTAATATAAAAACAATAATTTACTATTAGAATGAAATCATTGCTGAAGTTATTTCTAATTAAATTGATTAAAGGTATTCATTCTATCGTAAAAATTTGATTAAATTAATTTCTTATTCTACTTCGGCAAGATACTGTTTTCGATAACTATATTATAAAAAATAGTGCTGTTCCACAAGTTTTCTGTTAATTTTCATGAAATATGATAATCAATATTTGTTCACTTTCCGTAACTTTACATTTCCTGCACTAAAAGGGAGGTATTTTTCAGTCAAGAATGTCAGGTTTGTAAGGTTGCTGCCCATCATGAGTATTTTACGTTGGATCCCGGCGATTTCATTTGGTGCTCCATTATTCAATTATTAGAAATTCGATTCTTCTTTATCAAGCATGCATCACACGTGAATAATGTTGAACAGCGAAGAGAAAAGTTGTACAACCTTTTCAGTAAACACCCTATATATACTTAGCTCTTTGTTGTGTTAAAATACATAATTATATTTTATTACAACTATAAAATATGTCTGAAATTATTTGATATAACTATTCATGTTGTTTTTATTTTTTAGGTATTTTTTATGGGATAGGAATGCAAACGAACAGGCGTGTCACCTGATGGAAAGCAATCAACGCCGCCCATAGACATCCACACACAGAAGCATTTCCGGCCTTTAATTGATGATTTTTATTTGTTCAGAACATCAATATTTTTATGTTCTTCTGCCATATATGTCCCATTATTTGAACACAGGCCTCTCTGGGCCCTCTTTCTGGGCCACCCACTTCGCTTGACGGAGTGGTGGGCCACTTAGTAACCGGGGGACTCAGTATAAATACGTGTATGCCATACATATATTTATTTCGAAGCGGGAATCGAAATCGCAATAACAAGTCTGTAAGCGGTAGCTTTTCCAATGAGCTAACTAGGTCGTAAACATCATATAAAATATATAATGTTATTAACAGAACGCAAGCTTAGTGCGTGTAGACTAAATTTAAAATAACGCTTCTCCTTCTCCCTTTATTAGCGTGGGTGGGTTTTGAAGGGTACAATCGCGAGGCATATTTTGGTGGGGTGAGGCCTACTCCGTCCTGTTTCAAAGTCAACGGCGTTCGTTGTCCGCTTGCAGGTCGCTAGCATTGCCCTTGTGAATTATACGAAGCTTTTGTTTCAGGTGAATACGTATATAATGCATTGTTGCACGTAAAATTGTATTGACATTTATGTTGATTATGTGAACATTGTTATTGATGCGTATTGAAATTGTTAAACAATTTGTAGATGGTTAGATAGAAATATAATTTATTGTACACCAAAAACAAAGTTATACATTCTAATGTAATGAAAGAAAAGAAATTAGTTTATTTTTAATTTAAGTTTTAAAGGTTGAATTTCATTTTATTTATCAACTTCACTTGTATTGAGTGATCGTTTCAATTCTACTGCAGTCATTATTTCTATATATAAATTTTGATCTCAAATGTGACTGAAATCTTATTGAAATCAGAGATAATACTTTAAGTCTGTGAGAGATTCTCCACATTGTATTTTTTTTATGGGATAGGAAGGCAAACGAGCAGGCGTGTCACCTGATGTAAAGCAATCAACCCCACCCATAGACATCCAGGAAAGATGACATTGTGGGAGTGGGAGGGGGAGGGGAAGGGTGTTGGCCCTCCGGAACTCCGGCCGCTCATCGTACGAAGCGCGGTAGCTACGCTACCACTCCGACGCCGGTTTTCTGCGGGAGTGTGGTACTTCCCCGGACGAGCCCATTTCATGCTACAGACAAATAATATGCCATTCTTGACAAAGTATTCGTCTGCAGCGTGACTCTACCCACTGACTTGTACCTGTAGTTTTTAACTGTGTAGTAAATAAATATATGTGGGAGCAACACACTTTCAGGTCCGGCGAGAAGTTTACAAAAGTTGTTGCCGAACCATCATGTCGTTTCTTGTCAGCGAACTAGACTTCAATAAATATTCGCACCCGGTTGTCGACTTTTCAGCTTATCCAAGATAAAACAAAAGTAGGTAGTCCCCTTTCGCACTCAACAGAATACTGCTTAAGTAGTAAGTAAATAAAGAAGCAATACGAACTATCGTAGTTCTAGTATCATCTCGAAACTACATCCAAACAATTAAACCCGAAGCATTGTTCTCTGATTGCCATTTGAGTATCGATCAATGCAGAGGGCTTGTTCCCGATGCCCGTCTGCTAATGATATGGTCTCCATATATTATAGACTTTGAATCAGGATAGACGTGAACTAAAAGATATGGTAAGTGATTACTATTGTCTGATATATGTATTCTTAAAGAAGAATAGGTCCGTCTTCTCAATAACATTGTATACACGTATATATAGCCTTATACCATTTTTAACAAATTAGACAAAATACTAAACTTCTAAATTTTACCATTATATTAATATTGGTATAAAAAAAAATATTGATTTATATTTTTTTACAAATTACTCACCCAAAACACTTAAATTTATTTCATATTCGACCTATAAATTATAAATTCATATAATTTAAGAACATATATGGAATATTTGTAGTTATAAATAAATAATTTAATTTTTGTATGAAAGAAATCGTTATAAGCAATAAGACCGTCAATGATCGATGGAGTCAGGCGTTATTTTGCTGAAACCCATTTTGTGGACAGTCAGAAATTTTATTTAGCTAAGATCCGCGACAAAACTCAACGGTTGTCTTCCGTTAAGTCTACTATACCTGATGATGCCTAATGTTGAGGCGAAACACGTGTCGTGTACATTGTGGAAGAGTGGTGGTGTGTGTTTAGTGTTGATGTTGTCGATATTGGTCGGGAAATAGAGAATTGCTGACAATCGGTTATTGATAAGATTTAGTTTAGGTTCCCCGTAAATCCACTTAATCTTCCAGTAAGAGACACACATTATTATTTTTCTCTTATGTTTGCTTATCAAGGGTATTAGCTAAGTAAAAATTCTGACTGTCCACATAATAAGATCACCCTGAATTGTTTATCTCTTTTTTGATATGAACTCTTTTAATTAGTGTTCTTGATAAGAAAATCCAAAAATATAAATGTATACATAATATTCAAAAACTATTATAACATTAACCAATAATATAAGACCCGATACAATACAACACTTTTTCTTATATTATAAACTAAAACTAGAAAAAAAATTATAAATGTACCAGTAACATTATTTCAAATTAATATCTTTCATCTGTAGTCAACTTTAATCTAATATTGACAATAAAGAAACTGGTATCTAGATATGAAACAACTCTGTTAGTCCTAGATTAACAGCGCTTATGGCAACCTTATCTATGACGCCCCGCCCGTCGCATCTCTACCGTAATTCAGAATATTTCAGGCTTCAGACGACCCTTCTCAAGGTCGCAGACATTTCGCACACAAACACAATCCACGCACAGGCGTAGTTATTGATACCTGCTCTATGCATGTGTGAGTTCTCGGCCATTAAACTTGAGGTAGGTAGATAAAGTCCTAAACGTTTAGGTGCATATTGTATTTATAGCTTTATTATTTATAAGTATTCGTTATCACCCAGAAATACGCATCGGTACTTTTAAATCATTTTTAAATACAAAATAAATAAATATTATTAATCACTACATACATATATACATACATATCGTCACGCCTGTTTCCCGTGGGGGTTGGCAGAGACCATAGGTCTCCATCCGCTTCCTCCACACTCATCCATCTTTTCATCCATTCTTCCTCTCACATTCATAGGAGCGAAACGGCTCTCTGTTAGTCGCTTCTTGCCCTCGTGGGAATCAGGACGTAACGGGTGGCGAACCACGTCGCCGTCATTTTTTAATAAATTAGGTTTATTAAAATTCATCATAGTTAATCCCACGAGCCGCAACGGAGCCTTAGCAGAACTCCGCATGCTGAGGTAAGGCACTATAATAGCCTGGGAAGCCCGCTCCTGGGTCGGTACGCATGCGATTAAGCTCGACCATTGGCACGGCAGAACGTTGATTGGCAGAGAGGAAGGAAAAAGGATAGAGAAGAAAGAAATGGGCAGAGGCAAAGGAAAGATGGATTTAGACAGGATGATAGGGATATGATACTACCGCAACAGAAGACAAGGAGTGATACGGCAGTAGCTCGGGGGGCCGGGATCGCGTATCCGTGTACTAATACCGCAACTACCGGACAGGTGGCTAGGCAAAGATACTCCCTGACCAAATATTAATAACTAAAAAAATGTAATTATCGCAAAAACATAACAATAATATAAATAAATAAACATATTAATAAATATAAAATTATCGCTCGTTTTAAATTTATTAAAATTAGTATTATTATTTATATAATGAGTCGATAGGTCATTAATCTTATAAAAAATATGTATTGAGTAAATGTATTAATTTCATTAATAAAAAAAAATCATCTCATTTACCCCTGGTGGGACTCGAACCCACAGTCCCCGGCTTAGGAGGCCGATGCCTTATCCATTAGGCCACAGGGGCACTGATACTGAGTATTGAATTTATAATACATTTTACAAAATGTAGTATATCTTTAAACACTATGTATATAGTGTAAAAACAAAAATTAATATTTTAGACAATTTTTTTAAATCTAAATAAAAATAATTTTAATTAACGCTACAAAAAATTATGCCGTTATCATTAGCATCATCACCTTACGGCAATCCACTGGTGAAAGTAATATATGATATGTTAATAGATTTTTTAATATTTAAAAGATTTATTTCTTATCTCATCGACGATATCGGTGTACACGTGACGTGGTCAGAATACGGTAGATGCAAGCGTGTGCCGTTCGAGTACACTACACAGTGAAGGGTGCTTAAAACCAGCCATCTTGTCGTGAGGCCACAAAAGGAACCCGAATAAGGTCAATCAATGTCTTTACAAATAACCTGCACCACCACACATGTAGGGTGGTACGTACTATAATATGCATGGCTGCTTCGAAATTGAATTATGAAATGCATGTTTAAAAACTATTTCTTTTTCGAATTATATCTAGGTACTCCGGCTAAGACCAACTGGCTTCATGGCGAAGCTTCGATTTCCACATAAATATATGTATTGCTTACAATTATTTATTCCGAGTCTGGGGGCTTAGAAATCAGCGTTGGACAAGCATAGTGAGTGAAACACATATGGGCTATAGGAAACAATTAATCACGTCAACAAACAATTAATCAACTATTAAAAATATTAGACGTTTTTTAACATAAAATTTCAAAATTGAAATAATATTTATGAAAAGAAAACTAATAATGGCATCGCTAAAATTTATTTTAAATCACTTTAACATTATTTGAAAATGTTTATTAGAATTTATAATATAATATAATATACATACTTTGAATAAATACGATTTTAAATCTTCAGCTAAGCAAATAAATATAAAAAATAGATATTAAAGAGTTTCTTTCCAACAGATGTTACGATTTATGGACCCATCGCTGATTTTCATTAAATTCGTTAGTCAGTATGTCAGATTGTATTATATTTAAATAATTCCTTAGTAAATGTAGCAACGTAGATATTGAAACGAAATTGAGAACAAGTACTGCTACAAACCAACAAAGTATTGGGATATCTCTGTAAAAGAACCAAAGTCACCGACATAATTTTTCGAGATAGCAAACTGAAGTGGCAATGAGCTGGTCACGTTTGTCGGAGAACCGAGAACCGCAAGAACCCCAGATGAGTTCTGGAGTGGTGACCACGTTTTGGCAAACGTAGTGTTGGACGCTCCCCGGCAAGATGGCGCGACGATCCGCTGATCCGGCTATCCGGCTGCCGGGCAGTAAGTGGATGCGTGAAACCGAAGACTGAGCTAGATAGCGCTTTCTTGCAGTTCAGCACTGGACGCAGGCTGTAAAAGAGGATTTAAAACGTATTTTTTAACATTATTTTTTATTTTTCGAATTTTTCATTTAGAAAACATGAGACATTGAAAATAAAATTGAATTTTTTTATGAAAATTATTTTCCTTTGAGGCTATCAAGAAAGTCGTCTTCTTTGGCAGAGCTTTAGAACGAAATGCATTTAAACGAACAACTTTCCTTACAAAAATATTGCTAGATGCATAAGAGTACTTACAGTTTCTTTCATACACAATCGCGTTTCTCATGTGAGGTGCCTCCCCCTCCATACCCCGCGCAAACTTCCCTCCGTCACTGCATACTCGATTATGCTAAATCGTTCGGCCCGCATTTCAATTCTATAGCCGGCGTACACAGAGTAGATTAACAAGGAATTTCGTTTATTTATAACCAATTTTCACGACAAACAAACAAGTGGGACATATATCTCGATGCGAGAATCGAACTTGCTATTGACTCCGTAAATACTAACACCGCCTCTAAGCTAGTTATGTATTTATGAATTATGATAATATGAATTTAAATAATTTATAAATAATTTTTAAACCAATGACAGCGTAGAATTCAAATGTTGGGTTCAAACTTCAAAAAAGCAAAATAATATTGTTTACCCACATTTCAGTTATATAAGCGTCAAAAGTAGTTTGTTTTCCAAGGTCTCGGTTTGTTTGTAAGGAATTGGTGCAGTATTTTAAAAAGTTCAGGTCACGTGGCTGAAGCGCATCCGCACTGGCTCGTTGACGCGTCCACGTTCCGTCATTGACACAGATGTGTGTGTGACACTCTGTGTCCAATCCGTTCAAGTATAGCAAGCACATTACGTGTCGCGTTCGCTTTGTAACAGGAAAACACTGTTAATCCCTGATGTCTCGCCGATCACCGGGGATTTGCCACGCTCTTAGCATTGGAAATCAACGAATTGTTATTCTGATTGTACGCTCATACAGTGTAATAGCAATTGGAGAAACAGTTTAAATTATATAATACGGAGTCTAATGTTTAATGTAAAGACAAGAAGTAATTTTCGACCGTTATTTCTATTTTGATAGTTCTGTGTGGATTCTTTCAGAAATGTTCTACATAGTACATAGGAGTTTTAGTACATAGTGAAGCTAGCACTAAAGTAGGCTTGATTCATGATTAAATTCTCACATTGAGATAAATACATGTAGGAACTACAGATATGTATTCTGAGTTTGCATGCTGCCAATCTGTCTTTGGTAAGCGTGGTAAGTTAATTTTCATATAGTTGGCGAAAAATAATATTTATAATTTTCATCAAATAAATATAATGTATTTATTTTTCCTAGATTATTAAAAATAATTAGAAACACCAGAAAAATTGTATAATTATATCTTTACATTAAATGTAAGCTTTTTTTCTATATTGTATCCACAAATTATAAAAAAATATATAAATAGAACACAAAACGAGAGATGCTGATGATTTTTTTTTTAATATTTAAAACCCCTAAGTACATTTATTATTCCTGAAGATACACAGCTTACGGCGTTCTATTATTAGACAAAACATAATTGATGGCAATTAACACACATAAACCTATCTCAATTAGTGGTTTAGAGCAGTAAGGAGTCCCTGCGTATACGGCCCATAATTATATAAACACAAGGAAACAATGTATGTGGATGATTATTGATTTTTGTTTGGCAAAAAGTAAAATACATTTAAATATCTTCCCGCAATTTTCCGTTGTTTTACAAAAAATAGTGAACATTAATTTTTTTTTAACAGAGCAAGCGGATAAATTCTAAAAAAACTGCTAACAAATTTGAATAGATTAAAAGGATCGTGCGTTACTTTGCGGAAATCCATTATTCAAATGTAGACTCAAGAAATACTTTGCTTAGATTCTCAAAAACCAATTAGGAAAATAATATTGCATCCAGCAGGAAAACACACATTATTAATTTTCTGTTATTGTTTTGCTTGTCGCGGATCTTAGCTAAGTAAAACTTTTGACTGTCCATTACTCTAAATTCCTAGCGAAAATGGGTGCCACCTTTATTAACCACCGTCACTAAATTTGAAAAGTGATAGTCAAAAAGATAAACAAACCGACTTAAGAGTAGTATTTTTGTGTTTATGTTCTGTTTCGTAAATACAAAATTTAAATTTTGGAATTGGTTTTTTCAACAAAAAAACAAATGACTTACAACTTATTAAATTTATTATCTACGTTACGAGGTAGAAAGTAATTAGAACTATTAAATATCATGCTGATTACAAGCATGTAATATACATTAGTTTATAATATATAATAATTAGTAAATAAGTCATATAATACAATAGCACTTGTTTTCAAATCTATTTATATTAATCAAACATCATTAATATCAAAACATTTGAGATATAGTCATTTATACACTAAGCTGCCAGTTAAGTAAGATCTCCCGCACGTCCTTTGATCGTAATACAGACGTACCTTCAAATCATACATCGCGGGATCAGGAAAGTGTCTTATATTTTGGATACTCGGTGTATTTATAAGGCTGTTTGCCTTGGAAACTCTCCATCTTTTGTCAGAATAAGTATTCATCATTGTAGCTGGAGTATCATTAAGCAATGTTTTTGTCGGCACGGGGGTTTTGACACGTCTTAAGAGAAATGCGCTATTAAATCATTTTAACGGTCATTTGCGCCGTGTATGCCGCTAATGTGTTGAAATTCTGATAAAATTGCACTGAAATATGTGTTAGGTGCCAATTTGACGCAATTGGGGAGAATTATAAAGTCTTATTTTTGTTTTATATTTCATTTTGTTTAGCAAATCGTGGTGTATTATTATACAATTTGTACCTATATTTGATTACGTTTAATATATAATAACATTTTTTATCTATTTATAAGTTTATTTTTTTAACACCTTAAGCCTTAAAAAAGGTAGAAATGGTCCACCCATTTCTACCTTTTTTAAGGCTAAATTCGTCCAGGGCATTTTCTGTCAGTTAACCCAGAAGTGGAGAAAATACGTAAATAGATTTAAATATATGTGTTTCAATGTAATTATAATATACTGAAACTACATTATACTATAAGAACAAATACCTTATATTTTTAACCATAAATATAGATACATATTCATATAAAATGCTTACAATTCTAATAAAAATTTAAGATCTGTTATAAATAAATTCATTTTTATTTACTACATTCGAGGAAAAACTTGATGCGTGAAACTCAAAATCTTGAAGAAGATCTATGTCCAGCAGTGCCACAGATCATTGATAATAATGATGATGCTGAGAGTAAGAGACATAGTAACTGAATTCTCGTTTAATTGTATCGATTTTTTTAAGGGATAGGGGGGCAAACGAGCAAGCGTCTCGCCTGATGGAAAGCAATCAATAGTTTTGACTGTAGAACCCTTGCCTAAAAACTCGGTTATTTAACCACAATACCAAGCGATCCCAGTGTTACCAAGCAGTCTCAATTCACTAATATCTCACTTTAAATGTAATCTTAAATCTAATCTATATATTTTAATATCGGAATATTGTGTATAAACCATCAATACATTCGATATCATGTGTTGAACTTACACCGTCAGCTTAGCGTATTTATCAAGCTTACAGACCATTAGTCGTTAACAGCGTATCAGTTAAATAAAATAAAAAGTGTTAGCTAAAATATTACGGTTCGGACTACCCGCCGGATGACCGCTACGCGAGCAAATTATCTCCAATTCGATAGGCTAACGAGGTATATCTGTTTTTTTTTCTTTTATCATTTATATTGAATGTAAAAGGTCTGTAGAATAGAAGATTTATGAAAATAAAAAAAAAATCCTAATCCTAAACCCATCGCAACTTGTGTTTTCTGAATTTCTAAGTTGCAAACTCCTACTGAAATTCATAGTATAAGTAGGTTATAATTTTATCTATATATACATTTTATGTATCATATAAGTTTAGGCATAACATAATAGATATATTCTATCCATAAAGGTTAATATTTATCCATTATGTTATGCCTAGACCTATTATAAGTTATTAAGTACCGAAGAAAGTTGTTGGTTTTTTGTATGCAATTTAAATGAAATTGTTATTTCCACGGATAGTCACTCGTTTTATTATGTTTCAAATAAATCCCAAACGTTGGTTATGTGTGAATATGTAATTAATTTAAATAGGCATCCATAGCTCAGTTGGTAAGGCTTGCACTTACGATTTAAAGTCGTGGGATCGAATCGTCCATTCGACTATTGATATTAACCATAATTACCTAGCACAAGCACTATTACTTTATTTAGAATGCTTAATACAAAATCTAGTAATTTTAAAACATTGCTAGCCTACTTTTAAAAATATTTAGTTAATGACTGAAATGTGTGACTTGAAATCTCTCTTTGTTCGCCGATAAGCAAGTGAATAATGATCGACCGGGCGAAAGTCACAGTAGTGGTGAGTAGTAGGAGGTTTAGCGCTTTTAGATAGGTGTGAGCAGGCAGGGTGGGGTGAACGGGGGCTAGGGCGGAGCGCAGAAGTGCAACATCTCATGGTCAGGCCGAGGCGACGTCATACTATCAATCTTATGTAGTTATACGTCAGAAGAAATAAATGTGAACAGAAAAAAGTCTGTTAAACGTCAATATTTGCTAAAAATAAAATCAATAAACGACCAATTCGCACAGTTGAGGGGCTCCCTCCTACGTAAATAATGATAGCAGGTTTGAATTCCGCATTAGGATAAATATATGTATGGCCTACAAATATTTATTCCGAGTTCCAACTCCAGATGGTAACCATATCCCTCCAATCCACCTTGGACAAGCGTGGGTTGATTGAAATGGGTTAATGCCTGATCACATACTGCCGGAGCCATCTAATGACAAACAGCGAGAACTTAGTTGCACACCTAATAGTAAAATTGCTTACTACTAGTATAAATTAAAAGAAATCATAATTTTCAATCGCAATCAAAAAGAAAGACTGCTTTGGTTTGGATTTGGAACACGTACAACAGTTCACTGCTGGATAAAAGCCTCCTCTAAGGCGCGCCACGTAGCTCGATCTTCGGCTACGCGAATTCAGTTTCTGCTATACATCCTGCGCAGATCATCACATCGCAAAGGGACGTTACACTCTACGTTTACCAAGATGTGGTCTCTACTCCAACATTAGTCTACTCCAACAGTTATCAGGTTTCTGGATTATATAACCAGCCCATTGATATTTCAGTTTTCTTACTCAAAGAGCTATGTTGTTGACTTTAGTTCTTCGGCGAATTTCTTCGTTTTGAAATATATACACCAAAGGAACTCCGAGTATAGTCTAATGATTACTTTTTAACACAAATGACGCTACTGGAGATAATCCCCTTTCATTTAGATTTTGTATTTAATTGAATCAGATACTTGCTAAGAATGAGTAAGGGCAGTGTATTTGTCCTGATCAAGCTAGATATTAATGAGACTGATATGATCAACTGTTGATCATCAACTGAGATGATCAACACCTTTACTAATGGAAGTAACTGATACTGTGGTGACAAATTCACGTGCCTTGCGGTCATCATAGCAATCATCATCACCACCATCACATTCTTCTCTTATACTTTCTAAAAGTAGTGGAGTAATGTTGAAATACCTAGAAACAGTTCGTGAAATAAGTCACGCTAAATTTTTCCATCACGGTACGTCACACTTTTGAGTATCATATATAATTCATTACGATTAACAATGTTAATTGGCTTGACAGGATTTCCCAAATTTTCTATTATATCCAAAATTTCAATCATCAAATACAAAACGAATGACAGAAAAATAAATACAGAAGAAGTACAATTGTGTGATGAACTAGGAACTTCACATATCCTTAGAACGACTCTTCTTGTCACATCTAGTAAACCCCCCTTATTTGCGAACATATTTTATTATATTTATACTGCCACCTACGCTTGTTAGGTGCACTATATAAAAGCTACCAGGTAACACGCTTTCACTTTCGTCATTTCTTCAATTTTATATTATAAATGAATAAATGGCAAGTCTACTTTACATTGTTCACCAAACCTAAATGCAAATGAGCTCAAAGATTCATTCCGTGTGAAACAAAACAAAACGAAATTTGAGAGCATGATCGTCATTAACATTTCTGAGTGCTAGATGGGCGGCTAATGCAAATTTCCAGCGATATTGGAGATAGGAGCACATGCAGCGGCGCGCAGAGCGGGGGCCACTGCTCATTAGCCGCTAAAACTATCGCCCAACTGTTGAACATTCCATTAAACTCCGTCAGATTGCAGGGCGCGAATAAAATGACGTGAAATTTCAAAGATCTCAGAACAAATCGGATTCTATATGTATATCTAGAATTAAACTTTAGATCCGTATGTAAATAATACATTAGTATCGCATAAGGTTTTATTTTTGTAATGTTCAAATATAATTATTATTAATGCCTTAGACGAGGTATTTCTTTCCATCCTATTATCTCTTTGCCTATCTCAGACACATTTTTTTAGATTTTATATTCGTAGCACTTAAACAGACCTTTAATGTTAATTGGTACGACAGGGTTTCCCGGATATTCTATTATACCCAAAATATACGAAAGGAAAAGCTTTTTATTTAAAAAACAAGCTGCCGTTTGCCGTTGTACGAACATTATTGGTAATAATATAATAGTTCTAAAGAGGTTTTAATAGCTAAACTATGTTACTGGTACTAAATAAATACATCTGAAATGTTACTGGTACTAAATAAATAGTCTACATGTGAAAAAAAAGATAGTTCCAAATTCGAATCTTTTGTTTTTTAATAAAATAATCCCTTTTTTAGTTTGTGACTTTTTACTTACCTTACGCGGGTTTGTTCTTAGAAGGTTATTAGGCAACTAAAACTAACTGTTTGTTATTTTTAATAGAATAATTTATATTTGTCGCAGAACTACATATTTATCAGATGAAAATATTTTGTATATGATAGTTGGAGTTTAAGTGATTATTGGTTATGAGGACTCAATATACTAGCACCTCTCCATTTCTCGAGGAATGCTCGGTAGTGAAAGATTTTTGAAATGCATTTAAAAACAAAGTAAAACAGATGATATGATACCGCCGCTTAGCGTGTATCTTTGGCATGAGATATTGAAATAAGATCCTTTGTACAACCGCTGGTGTTATGAATTATATATATTTATTCAATACATATGTATTCGCGACGGTTATTCGAGTACACGTGAACTCAGGCCGCAATACAGGGCGAAGATTTAACTAGCGTTGTGTAATGTTTAGTATTTAATGCAGCAGTGACATCACGAAACCTGCAGCGATTACAGAATCTTCTGAGTTGACTTTGTTACACGTAACATATTTTATCGACAAAATACGATGCCAACATTACAACACTCACACGATCAACTAATAAATTTATATATTGAAGACTAACTTTTCTTGGCAGTCACGGGAAAATAATGTTCGATTTGAAGTGACATACTAAGAAAATAAAGTTTAATTTATTTAATGGTTAATTAATAATTTATGACTTACAATTGCTATATTAGCAAGTCAGTAATGTAATAATCAAGAAGACATGTTTTTATACATTTTTTCAAACGTATAAAAATGTATTCTAAGAGAATATAAGGTTAATGAAGAAACGGCTATTTAAGTTTATAAATACTCAAGACTGAAGATATAATTAGTAGGGTATATAAGAGTAATATACATTACAAGAAACATTAAAAACGCCTTTATTCGATGCAGCCTTGATTTGATTTCTTAACAAATATGTTTTATACAGTTAGGGCTTTTCAAGGTTCTTACTAACATAACGTCAATGAGTCTATATATTTTTATAATTTAAAATAATTTTTTAACGATTATAATATAGACAGGGGTTGCCAAACTTTTTTAATTATCGACCGCTATATAATTTTTCGAAAAATACATAGAAAAAAATTAATTTTCATTTAATTACAATAAAACTATATATGTGTTTGTACATTTATTTTATAATCTAAATATTTATTAAAGAATTTTACATTGTTACACAATAATTTTATGAAAAATATCTTAATGTTGAAATTTAAATACCTTAATATTTATTAAATAATAAGTAAAGTAACAATAGATTTATCGCTTCTTAATCAATGAGATGGATGTGGCTGATGTTTCTTGTTTCACGTATCTTAAAAATTTCAAATAAGAACTTGTGTTAATTAATAGGGATGGAATTTTAGACCTTGCCGACCCCCAAAATCAGTTTTCGTTTATATCAACCCCTGGGAAACCTATTTCGACCCCAAGTGATCGATGCCGATACATTCCACGTAAATCAACTGTATCCTCTTAATAACTGCCTTGCAACGCAAACTAACCCTGTAGAATGTGTTATGGCTGCTGCTTTTGTTAACGTATGTTGATTTTCTTTTCAAATGTTAGAAATCAATTATTTTATATTGTGACGTTTTCAAAAAAATTATTACTTCTTTCATATATTTTTTTTACATTTTTAGTCCTTAGTACAAAGTTCTTTTTATAAAATCTGTTGAAAATAACGTATCGGAAAACTCAACAAACAAATCGTTATTAAAAATACCTATTTCTTCAGATTTATAGAATTTGATTGCAAACTCGTGTAACTTTTAACAAAACACTTAAAGAAATCATTTACAAAAGAACTTACATCTTTCCTCTCTACTTTTTACTTTCCTACTTTCAAGTTGTGCTAATATCAAATTTTCTTTCGTTTAAATCCAGAAACCATAGGATATAAGACGTAACTGATATAGAATCCTGTGGATAAGAATTTTCAGACAGTTTTCCATTATATAACTATGAATAAAGTAACGATCTTATTCTTAAAAATGTTTTTCAGGTATTGATAATATTATGTTCACAAGGTACTTTGCGAATCATGGAATATGGTATCAGCCTTGATTGTATATTCTTATAATAGTTATTATATACTATAATATATATAGGTTATAATTGTTATATATGTTAATTTTGTGACAATATTTTAAGCAACTTGAATAGACGGGCTCTTCTAGTAAAGTATCACTCACAGAAAACCGAATTTCAATTAATATATTTCTTAACGCCATTCACTTTAATTCGTGCGAAGTTGAAAACAGCGCAAGTTATACAAATATATAATATTAAAATTTATCCAGCAATATATGCTGTATAATATACTACAACATTCCATAATAATACTATATCAAACTGTTAATGTAGTATTATTATCGAACCTTATTTTAATAGCTTGAGCTTCCACCTATGAGTAATACCACCCACTTCGGGAAGCTGTGATTTATAGTACAACGTACCTTTCTATTGAAGGCTATGCAGGCAACGAACACTTGTTTACGTCTTGTCAGCTCTTATAATGATGTCCGCTGGACATAAAACAACGTTAAAGTTATATTTTATAGCATTTCCATCATTAGAACGTCTACATCATTAAATTTTTTATTTGTTATAAAATTTTCGAATTCTTACGCAGATGGTACCATAACAAATATCAGCATTGTATTGTCTCTTGTTTTTTAATCTTTTAGGGAACAAGGAACCTCCCTATTTTTATTTATTTATATCAAATAAAAATATATATTAAAAAGACTTTTTTTATCTCCTTCTATTATGCGCTATATCTATGTGCTACTCCGACTAGCGAAGGTTGGCAGCCAATTAAGCAAATCTATCCTTATCCCCGGAGGCGAAGCAGTCTGAGATTACACGCTATCCCTAATATTACGCAGCTAAGACGTTTTTTTTTCTTTAAGACATCGATTTTATCACAACATTTACTATAAAATATCTGTTTTAGAACTACAAATGAATTGGACAACAGAGGGCTGTAAGAAACGGTCGTAGCAGAGAGTACGAATAATATTGTGCGGTAGTGAAGTAATCTTTTTGGAAGTCCCGTTAAATGTTCTTTTGGAGATGGAGATGAAAATTTATACAGCCTACAGGTATTGTTCCAAGCACTCCAACACTCATCTACTCCAACGATGTTTAGATCTCTAACAATCGTGACTAGCCTATTGCCAGTTCAGTTTAGTATTTCAGAAGATTGTCGGTGATTCTCTGTCGGATTTGTTAATGTTATATCATGATTATATTATATATCTGTATATATTTTAAACAAATGCGTAAATGTAGAGTTAGATGGAAGCTAGGGTGAAGGCTTTTGTCTACCATTTGACTGCCGCTTTCTGTTGATGTAATTTTTACTTGAAAGCTTTTAAATTAATACAAAAATAATTATTGTTTATAAAATTTATACAATGACGTATTACTTGTACATCTTTTTAAATTTCGGCAATAAGTTATTATACTCGCTATTAACATTCACGTCACGTTCTTCTCAGAGTATTAGTTTGTACCTATGTGCATGAATATTCAAATCGCAAGTCATTGACGTACAAACATCGCGCGATCCTCTGTCGCTCCTTTAAAGCCCTTAGACAATATTATTTTCCTACTCGAGACAGACTAAACGCCGCTGTTTTTTCTTATCGTAAACTCAACAGTATTTTGTTGAGTACAAGCTTTTTGTTTTTATGTTTATTTTGCGAGAAAATTGTAAAACTATGTATCTGAAAATACAATAATTCTTATTTTTTTCACAGCCCTCTGCTGCGCTTTGACGAAGGACATTAGCCCCCACCACGCTTGTCCAATGCGGATTGGCAGGGTTATCAGACTCGGAATAAATATCTGTAGGCCGTACATATATTTAATTCGAAGTGGAAATCGAACCCACGACCATTGACTTGGCAGTGGGCCGCGCTACTAAACAAATTGGTCGACATAAATACTTTATGCAGATAACAAATAATAGTGATTTTTTACCGTATCAATAATTTCCATAGAAAATGACGAAATTGTTCTTTTTTAATTTTATTGAATTTTCTTCCCGGCCATCAACTCGGTCATTCATATAAGAATAAAATATAAGACTAAAGGATTTTCCAACAATTGTGGAATGTATTACAGTTTTTCTAGGTTTTACCGCTCAGTATGAATGTTTGTGTTTTATTTTCATATAGTTAAGTGTGCATTGTTTAATAAAGTTCTCATATTATATTCTTGTATGGTAATGCGATTACACTAGTTTTGCCAAGTGGTTTTATTGCAAGTATTATTTATATATTTATAATAGGGTCACGCTGCATAAGAATTCTCCACATACGCTTTTGCCAAAACTTGATCAAAATATGACATTATGTGACATTTTGATAGATTTCCTTTTAAATAGTTCTAGACTCGCAGAAAGATTTTTTGCGAGTCTAGAACTTTTTAGAAAGAAATCTATATAGCTTTATTATTGTGCTTTGTTCGCTCAGCAATTAAAGCTAAGGGTCCACCTATCCCCTCTTCGCCTAAATTTTATCTACCTATCGCCTTTATTTTATCTACTAAAATGTAGAAAAAATCTCTTCTTCATCTCTACCAAAATGTAGAAAAAATATCTGCAGTGAACTGAATACTGCAAATGCCCAGTAGTTTATTTAATTAATTGACAATTCAATGTGAAAGAAAAACAGGTACTCTTTCTATTAGGTAATATTTAAGGATTCTATAGCAGTGTAAGTCGGTTTCAATTAATCTATGAATGTATATTATATTCTATGGAGCATGTTTGGGAGAGCACATAGGCACCAGCAGTGGATTGCCGTTTTCATAAGAAAACCAAGCGCGCATTAGTATGAATGCGTAGGATAATATTTATAACTGATCAATTTTAAGGTAAACTTTAGCATTATTCTATTACGTATGTGAGCCATTGATAATTTTTTATGAGGTGGCTAGTTGTAAAACAAAGAAAGGTGATTAAAATAAATAAAAAAATATATAAATAAAAAATCAAAAAGAGCTGATGCGTTTCTAAGCGTATGGCAATTTTTCAGCAATACGCTTAGAAACGCGTCAGGGAAAGTTCTTTTAACAATAAAAATGATGTCCCTTTGCAAATTTATTGCATTATTTATATAAACACGTATTATCTAATAACTGATAGCAGAGTTCAAGGCTGGTCGCCCTGAAAGCTCAGTATCGCATCCTTCCGTCCAAGCTGTCGCGCGTCCCTTGCGCTTTTATCAATACGCGTCAATGCAGCGCCGCCTGCCGGCCGTCGCCAGTACCGTGCCGGAGTCGAGTGCGCACGCTCCGTACTTCCCAACGTTACCGCATCTCTATTGCCCATAATTCTTTCAGCCTCAAATCAACTCTATCAAAATATACCGTTATTTATTTCGACAATCCCTTCACCAACCCCACTATTGGGCACAGCTTCGTACAAAGCCCGTGGAACTTAACCTAGTTCGCCCACCGATTACATCAATAAACGGGGGGTTCGCGTTTTCACTTAATCGTCCGGACTGTCAATGTTTACGTTTCTGACCGAACACAATTTCCATCTGAAAAGTGGCATTACAAGGAAATCATTTTGGAGCTTTCAAACGGTAAGTGGTTGTTACTTGTTAATAAATTTAAATCGTACGTGTAACGCTGGCGGGTTGTTTAAGTGTTATATGTAGTGATGTAGGTGCATGCGAGTTACTTTCGCTGGGCAGCGCGCGCTTAGGAATGAGGTTACTCTCTAAAATAAACTGCGATTTTTACCGCGCCATTTCAGCTTCACGGGACGCAGCTATACAAACAGAAATTATATTTGCAGTTGCAATCCTTTCATGTTTGTAAATACTCATTTACGATATGTGTTATTAGCGTTGTCTTGTATTACAAAGTTAATGGAGACCGCTTTTATATATTTTAAACGATAATTCTCTCTAAAAACACAACTCTTATTATTATATAGAATTTAATAGCCTAAAGATGCGTCATTTATGTTTTACTAAGTAAATGCAAATTCCAGTGCAAAGTTTACCCCGTGCTTGTAATGATAATATCGTGTTCGATTCTGTATGTAGGTAAGGCGCCAATATTTACTATCTTGTGTGCCCTAATAAAATTGGTGTTGCTAAACATAATAAGTAATTCTTTTGTGTCCACCCTGCATTCAACATCGTGAGAATGTATGCCAAGTTCAGGGTTACCAATGCAGTGATTGTGCACCTCTGTGTACGGGAACCATTATTGCCTGTGCATAAAATCCGGGGTTTCTTTATGTAACCGGTCTCGATGTTAAATGAACCGCAAACAACTAGCGATAACGAGCATGTTTTTCTATTCAATGAATCGTGATTTCATTTTAAAAAAGATCGAAATCTAGTTTCAACAATTGTTGAGACTCCTTTAAAAAAACTATTAGAAAGCTCGCGAAAGTAATTTAAATCGTCGTCTAGGCTGGGAATCCTATAAAGTTGTTAAGTAAGTTTATTTCTTAGAAAAAATCGTGGTGATGCAAAAATTGGTAAATATAATAAAAATAATGGTGATTCCAACGTTTTATTGGAAAAAAATTGGACGCTCATCTATCCAAATTAGGTTTAGGTCAATGGGTTAAATCCAAAATTCAGTAATTATAACATATTAGATAAATAGATATGTTCTTTATTGTATACCAAAAACAAAGTAATACATTTTATTGATTGTAATATTTATATATGGTCTTATTGCTAATACCGATTTCGTCCAGAACAGTATTAATACTCAATGTTAAAATGAGAGTATAATTTGATGTACGTTGGTGATACATTATCATAATAAACAAAGTTCACAGCCATAAGCAAAAATATAAGTATATATAAGTATGACTTAACCGTAAATAATAAATAAAAAGATATATAATATACATATTTATATACATATATATATATACAAATATATATATATATATATATATATATATATATATATATATATATATATATATATATATATATATATATATATTCTCAAAACAAAAATTATGAAATAAATTTTCTCGTAATCGACATTTTAGAGGTATTATTATATATTGGTTGTGTGTATTTCGTTACCGCTGGTTATCCAATGGAGGTCTCGACACCATAAAATCATGTTTATAGAGTGTCTCACCTTGTATCTTAAATGTTAGCAGGCACTGGGCTTCTAAAATGAATAAAGCCGTTCTGAAAAGAAAATTGAATTGCCAATAAAACTGTTTACAGTTGGAATGAATAGCCTCGAGGCTTTTAAGAGCGCAATCAAATACAGCTTCATAATATTAAATCTAACACACCTATTTGTTTGATTTTCAGAGTACTGCGTTTACCACTTTTTGTGAATCTATGGTTTTTTTTTTTTATAGAACAGGCATGCAAACTTATTGGCTCAATAGTAAAGTTAACGCTTTCGAAGTCATTGGTTGTCGGTTCAATCCCTGCACCAAGATATAGTAAATATGTCTGGATGATCCGCAAATCAGTATCGAACAAGCGTGATGAGTTAATAACCATTATCCTTGAAGTGGGAAAGCTTTGTGCGTAGTGGGATTTACATGTCCCACTGTGTCTTATAGGCCACAACAAATTTATGCAAATGAGTATTCGGGTCACCTTAAAGTAAATAATCACTGTGGCTTACAGATATCTGCGAAATTAATATAAATACAGATAGGTTCGGCCTCTAGGAAAAATGTTGAATAGTAGACGAAGATGTAGAGGATGGTGAGATAAGGGAGAAAAAATGGGAGAGTGACTAAACCCACTAAACGAAGCGCAGCAACAAAGCTAAACAAATGTAAAAATTACCTATATCGACGTGATAATATTTTTCTTTCTTCATCGAAATATATTTCTGGCATATTGTTTAAAAATGTATTTTATAAGGAAAATATTGTCCCATGAGAGAAGTACTCTCATAGGAAAATATTTTCCTACAAAGCTATTGTACATAAATAAACCTTTGAATTGTTGCTATGAGGAATCTTTTCAATGTAATTTTGGTACAAGAACATCGAACTTTCAATTGAAAGTAGCAACTTTGATGAATATTCTAAGACTTCAACCATTGTACTACTTCAAAGACCACCGAACAATTGGCAGGTGTGGTACTTTACACTTCTTGCTGTTGTAGGGCTTTACCCAACACAAAATGTTTGTACTGTATTGGCGTTGTGTTACCGAAAAAATTAAGGAATACAATCAACTATAATACTTATGTACCGCGATTTCTTACTAATTGTTAAAACTTTTTAATTGGTTTCAGTTTATTGTAAAAAAATATTAAAAGACATATTGTTGTGCTATAAACAAGGTTCTTTGTTTGCATATTTTATCTATGTTTAAGTTTAAAAAAATTATAAATTATGTTTTTTATTATTATTAACAACAAATTCACTTATATTTTATATTTTATAAAATATTTCACGGTTTTTTTCTCATAACAAGGTCTGAGATCTCATGAAAAATCCACCATTTTAATTATTTAGATTTTTATTTTTCTTCTTTAAGTGCCTCTCTGACTAGCGAAGGTTGGTGGTCAATCCAGCACAACTATCCTCATCTTTAGCAAGGTGAAGCAGTTCGGGAGCAGGATAGCATGCTATCCAATTCCTGATATAACGTAGCCAAGAATTCCTTCTGTGACTAATCATGCTGATCATGGTGGGAAAAGTCGTGGGCAAAATTTGTATCTGTATTTTTTATAACATAATCCAGGTAAGCAAATTTTTAACTAACGGTCTTCCAAAGATCACGTTTTTGCTTCACGGAGAACCTCGTTAGTGGCCACTTCCAGCTTCCTACTAATAGCTAACATGCGTCACATATCTACATTTCGAACGCTTCTACACGTTTTCTGAGATTTCCTTAAAGCGTCCAAGCCTCACATCTATACAGAAGAATGGACTAGGTTTACCCATAGAACATTATAATGCGCTAGCAAAGAGAGAGATTGCGATTACAAAAAACACGCTTCATCTTGTTCAAGAAGTAACGCGCGTTTTCAGTTGGATTTTTCAGAGACTTTTAATTTGAAATAGTTTGGTATATAATAATAATATTTATTATTCATTCAAATAACATTTTCTAAATATCAAATATAGACTTCAAATATAGTGTCTTCTCTCAAAACAACTGTATCTATTAAGTAATAGTTAACAAAGCTACAGCTGTTTAGCGGATCATGTATATATATATATATATATATATATATATATATATATATATATATATATATATATATATATATATATATATATATATATATATATATATATATATATATATATATATATATATATATATATATATACTATATATATATATATATATATATATATATATATATTATGTGTAGACATATATAATATATAGATGTTAATTGTAAGACAAAATAAATTTTGTATTTCGTGCTTACTAAAGGTGTACACTAATAGAGTCACAACTCCCATCCATTACAAAAAGAGGTACAGCTTTTGTCAGGCAGCCAGCCCCTTTTGAGAATTGCAATCAACGTAAGATATAAACTTGAAAATCAAACATCGCAGCTCTTGTTGAAGTCTTGCCTCACCTCTTTGGATTCTATTCTATTGGTTGAATATTTGTCTATTGGATGACGGCCAACTTGGCCGATTTGGAATTTATTTAACAGATTATATGCCTAATTTGTAGACAGTAAAAACAAGTTAGTTTAAGGAAACATTACAGTATTGTTTTGTATTGGCATTCAATTATTAGACGTAGTGTGGGATGCGCTCCGGCTAGATGGAGTGACGATCTGCGCAGAGCCGTTGGTAAAAACTGGATTTGGTTTCGCACTTTGGAGACTTTTGACAATGTGATGATCTTATAACAATAATAATTTTCGTCTTCCTAATGTTATTTAAACACAATAGTGACTAAATAGAAAATATCAATCATAATATTCATAAATTATTAAAAATAAGTTTATTCATACAAAATGAATAAATGGTAGGCTTTTTCTGTTTTCTTCAGGAAAATGAAATTTTCAGGAAAATTGGATAAACATAGACGATGTTTGCAAATTATGTTCGGGTACAATACGAAGCCTACATAAGTACCAATATTATCGATAACTTTTATTAAAATTCCTACACATTTCTAAAGGAAGCTTTCGAGTGCTCATGATTTGTTGCTAGGGAGCAAGATAATATGATAGGTGTTAAAAATATGTACTTGTGAAATGTATTTAGGAAATCACATTAAATTCTCCTTCATAATGACCCTATAAGATAATAAAGACTTGGTAAATGCTCCACCTTGATAACATACCTCATATCTTTAACCAGATATCATCATCAAGGCATTATGTTCACGGGTGGGCCTTAGCCTGATTCAGTAAATTTTTCCCATCAGATCTTATTTTGGCTTTTTCTCTTCAGCTCATTACGTCATTCATTCTTGATTCCATCTAGCCATCTGAGCTTAGGCCTTCCGCGGCTTCTACGACCATTCGGTTTGCCGTCTAAAAGGCGTTGGGGTACTCTTGCATCTTTTATCGTATTCCAGCCAAACGAAGCCGTCCAATTTTGATGCTTTTGATGACGTTCGGCTCATTAATATAAAGCTCATTAAGCTCGTGGTTGTAAAGTGTACGCCATCGCTCATTTTCCAACACAGGACTGAAGATATGCCTTAAAAATTTTCTCTCAAAGGTAGTAAGATATTTTTCGTCTCATTTAGTCAGCACCCAACACTCCGAGCCAGGGAGTTTTTAACCAAATATCTGGACCTGAAATATCTGTATTCAAAACATTGAAACGAATGGAGTTTCCAACTCGCCAATCTAAAGTATTATGTTCTTCAGTTTTATATTATACAACAAATAATTCAAACTGTTGAGATAGGGACCTCTCCATTACTAACATGGACACAAGCCCATTACGCTTGTCCAAGGCTATTTAGGTCGTCTTATTTTTTATACTTAGGAATTATTGCTAACGCTACCATTCAAAATAAATCGAGTTATAGATTTATTTGTTAGTAAATTGAGGTAGCAATGGGCTGGTTATGTTTGTCGGAGAACTGACAAACATAAAAGTATACGAATACTGGAATGAGACGGTACATTCGCAAACATAGTATAGGATGCCCCCTGGAAGATGGAGTGTGATCTACGTAGAGTGTCTGACAGAAACTGTTTGGCTAGCCACGTACATATTTACGGCCAGGAATACAAAGCGATTGATTTACATAATTATGTAAAAGTTATAAAATTTATTAATTTCATTCATCTCTTTTGGAGAGCTGACATTATTACATACGTCAAGAAATACGTTTTTCGCGTCGGTTGCTACCTGTGTATTAGTAAAACGATATCACAATAATAATTAAGTTGTATATTAAAGTTATATTTAAGGATATTTTAACCAACACGTACCCTTCAAGGTTATATTTCGTCATAATAAAATAATATGCAACGAAAAAAATAACAGCTTTTATCAATCAATGTTTCTATATAAGTTGGTTTACCATTCCATCTGACCAACACGCTTCAGACGAATACTTTGTCAAGAATGGCATTTTATTTGTCTGTAGAATGATAGGGCCGGCTCGCCCGGGGAAGTTCCATATTCCCGCAGAAAACCGGCGTCTGAGTTTTCTACCGCGCTTCGTCCGTTGAGCGGTTAAGTTCTCGAGGCCCATCCGCCTTCCCATAATGATACTTTCCTTAAAGGTCGGCAATGCTTCTGCACTACTTATAGCACTGCGTATGTTTATGGGCGGCGTTGATTGCTTTCCATCAAGTGATACGCCTGCTCGTTTGCCTTCCTACCCATGAAAATAAATTACAATAACGTATACTTTGAATGAATATCTTGTAAATCCAGGCTTAACGCCGAACGGCAACAGTAATAATGTGCTTTATAAATTTGTTACACAAAGCAATTAATTCCAGCGACAAACATCCTCCAATAAAGCCAAAGCTATCAATCTCCTGAATAACTTAATTGGATTTTGCGGCTAGGTTGATAGCCCACGCCCAAGGTCACGGTCCCCTCGGGTTCTGTACCCGCATTAATTTATGGCATTATTGCGGAAGAACGTGTAGAAAAATAGATACAAAATTTTCCAAATAATAAAGTATATTATTTGGAACTAACATGTTCGTAGTAGATATTGGCTCATTGGTCTCGAATATCCCTCAATTTGTATGGGTAATGGTGGTAATGGGTATTCCTATAATCCTACGTCAGATGAATGATTTTCGGCTTCACGCAGTCTTTCAAGCGATCAGTCAAAAGCGATTAGTTCCTTGTCGCTTCAGTTTGCTTACTCGTAGAGCTATATCAATGTCTTTGATTCATCAGAGAACTTCTAATGATATCCACCATAGAAACTCCGGACATATCCCTCCTCTAGTTTTCTAAGTATCAAAATACTTTGTCTTTGAGTTTGTGAAGCAAATGGATTCAGTATTGTACGTTTCGGGACCGTAAGAAAGTGTAGGCAGGATGCAAACCGACTGTAAGGACCGTAAGAATACGAAGCCTTTTGTCCTCAGACTTTGTGGTACAGGCAACGAGTCTAATTATCGGGGCTTCTTTACAACATCAATATTGGTCTTTATTATTTGGATCTATTTGCTGTAGAAGGCTGTGTACGCGAGGCATCGACCGCCGCTAATATATTCCTTTCAAATTCAACACCATTGTGAGGCAATATGTATCGAAACAAAAAGATTCAAGCAAAAAAGGACCATTACGAGGTGTCCTCTAGCGGACCGTCAAGGTTGAATTTCGTGTGTTATTGATACTACCTAAAACAATGTGGGCTTGCGTCAACTGAGCCTGCACAGCGGCCGCCGAGACGTGATTCTGCTCTGTAATTGTAGATTTGACTTATATTTGTCCTGTGGAGATAAAATAATTAGCAACGCGTTCTTCGCTTATGTTCCGACTCGATGCTCAAATATTGTTGTAGCAAAATTTAAAATCGCAAATTGAAAACGTATGATATTTTTATAGATACGTTAAACGAAAAAAAAAACAATACTTTTATACGTCTATAATGTAATAACAATGGTTGTGACGACTCAATTGATGTAGTGACGAACTTACCTATTCTGGAGTCATTGACTCCAAATGCGATAGGTTCGCGGTCTCAGATTCGAATACCACATATATTGACAACCTTCAACTATTTCTCACAGCTGGAATAATGAATTCTCCACTTGTAGCACCTGTGCCCGCATGTAAGGGTCACAAGTCGAAGTATGGCCGACATGGGCTGAGAAGAAGCAAGCAAGCATATAGATCGTAAATGCCATATTTACCAATTGAGTTATTGCATATTGGTGGAATACACAAATAAATTTAAGTAATGTAAAAATTACAAATTCAAGGAAATATTACAATATGAAAAAAATAATAAATTCAATACGATATAGATGCAATTAATAAACGATAATTCAATCATTCAGTCATCGCGCTGGTAACGATGCTACATGTTACTAGGTTATAATTAATAATGCCTAGAATTAAAAATGGTGATACGGTCATAGGAGCCTTGTTGGTCAGATCAGGCGAAGTTGATAGTTAAGGCATTAAAAAGTAGTTTCACCCCCTTCACTCAATCAGTTTTACTGTCCATTACTGGACATTTGCCTCTCAAAATGAGGGGCCGTACCCCATGTTTTACGTACGGATCGATTGGGAATCGCAGAATGGATTTTTTGTCTATGAAGACGCTGTTGTATTTGCTCCCTTAGTCGCCTTTTAAAACACTCACAAAGAAATGAAGTGCCCTCGTATGCCGGAAATCACACAACTTTTCGTTCGCTTACTGATTTAATCCTATTTTTTTTCTTTTTCACAGCCCATATGTCCCACAGCTGAGCACGAGCCTCTCCATTTCTGGAGGAACGGACGTTAACCCACCAAGCTTGTCCAGTGTGGATTGGCGGGGTACCAGACTCCAAGGGGAAGGGGGTTACCAGATTTAATCCTTATTTTTATATAATTAATTAACTTTGTACATAAAACGACCCATTTAAATACATATATTATAAGGGTCTCGGATAGTAGTTCTTGTCGGAAACAATAGAAATTCTTATCCCTGTCTTAATGTGACATGACATTACACATAGTCCGCTTATTTCGCATTGACGAGAATTCCGCTCGGCAAAAAATGACTGACCTATTTAAAAAATGGATTTATTGACCGTATAAATAACGTCGAGTAGTTTATAGACGCCGTTTCTTCTTGCTTTCGTTACGGCGCCGGCACAGAAAGGTTTTAATGAGGTTACGAGGTCTTTGAGCGCTCGTTACCGAAATATTTATTAATTTCAGCCCGTTCAATTAGGTATGAGTGTTTAGTTGAGTGCAGTTCGCCTGACGCGCTTTCATTGCATTTTGTTAGTTTTCTCAAATTATTTGAAAATGTAAAATTTTTAAATCTCTGCCAATAACGATACTGAAAACGAAAATAAATATTTAAATTAATATTTTTTAATAATGCTGGAACTCTGGAAAATGCCAGATAAAGCAACGATAGTAGCGAATGGTAAAAACTTAATGAGTGAAGTCAAAGGTTAGGTGATCCGTCTTACGGGAGGTCTTTGTCCAGCAGTAGACTGCGCCAAGCTGTTGATGGTGATGGTGATGACAAATTTTGATATTTATTTGTAAATAAATCACTGAATCATATTAGGTTTGAAAGTCTTTTCGCATATAGTATGTATAAACTTGCAATTAAATTTCTTAAGCTGTACTCTATGGACATATACCTCCTGGTTTTTTGGCTGGTTTTGGTGTCATTAAAAAAGTTACTTTTAAAAAAAGAAATAAATTAGTAAAATGATGTTTCTAGTTATTTTCATTCGTTTTTATTTCTGTCGAAATGAGTGAATCTAATGGAGAAATTCAACACATTTTAAAATTTTATTACAAAAAAGGAAAAAAAGCAACGCAATCCACGAAAATAAAATTGCGATGTTTAGCGCAAAGTTTTGATGTCAAAGATGCACCTCGCTCTGGTCGCCCTGTTACGGATGAAATGGACGCCATTTTGGAAAAAGTGGAGCAAGATCAGCATATCAGTAGTTATGACATAGCTGAAGAACTGGAAATTGACAACTAAACAGTTTTGACCCATTTTAAAGAAGCTGGGTATACAAAAAAGCTTAATATTTAGACGCCACACAAACTCACTATAATAAACCTAATGAACCATGTACTCACTTCACTCACTGACGAATCTATGATTCTTTATTGAGATGCAATGAAACTAAACCGTTTTTAAAGAGACTAATAAATGTTGATGAAAAGTGGATCACGTACGATAAGAACATACAAAAAACGTCGTGATCAATGTCGGCATGGCAAATTCCAGTTTAACTGGCAATAAGGTGATGCTGTGTGATTGAAAATATATTTTGTTGAACCGCCTATTATCCTTGATGCGTCGTACTATGGAAAATACCTGCAAAGTGAGCAAAGTTCCAATAAGATACCAATTAACTCAAATCTAAATTTTGCCCAATAATTTTTTTTTGTGAATATTAAATCGGAAATTTTGAAAATCTTTATTACTGGATATATTAGACGCCAATATAATTAAGTCTACTTTTCATTATGTCATTCTCAAAATGCAATTAGACAGTTATAATTGGGCAGTAGAAAGTTCCTCTAAAACTTACAAGTTTTTTGACATTTATTACTCATTTATTTAAGGTTTACTTAAATAAATGAGTAATAAATGTCAATAGTATAATATATACAAGTAATAAATGTATTCTCACGAGGGCGAAAAGCGACCAATGACGAGCCGTTTCGCTGCGATGAATGGCAGCGGATGGAGCTCTGTGGTCTCTGCCAACCCCTGCGGGGGATAGGCGTGAATATATAAAAAAAAAATATATATTTAAGGTTTAATTTTATTTGTATTAATGTTTTAATTATTTTATAACAACTAACTTATTATTATAAAATATTTAATTTTAAATATTTTAATGATGGGAAAAAACTCGGGTAAAAGACAAGTTGGTCGAAAAAGAAAGTCTTGGCTACTTAATGTTAGGGAGTGGACCGCGATAGCGAGTGCTTCAGAACTGTTGCGCCTCGCGAAGGAGGAGGAAACTTGTGCTTGGCTGCCAACTTTTGCAAGTCGGAGAGGCATTCTTAGAAGAAGAAAAAGCCTTATAAGGGCAAAAACTTGATTTTCGTACAAATGAAAGTAAATATTATTATTATAGCCTCTTTATTTCCATAATGAATAATATATTAACCAAGTTTAAAATGAAAATTCATCTTTATAAATCATAAATCATTATGGACCCCTCTATCTACGGGTAAAGTCCTCCTCCATTTTGCTCCACATCTGTCTGTATTTTGCTTTGGTGATCCAGTTTTCACCAGCTTTTCTTTTTATTTTATCAATCCATTTTTCCTTTGGTCTACCTCTTAATCTTTTATTTGTTGGTCCTTGCCAGGTAGTTAGTTACCCTTGGTGTCCATTTTTCCTTGTCCATGCGTGCAATATGAGCCGCCCAATTCCATTTTTGTTTCCGAGAATATTCTAAAGCGTCTATTATTTTTGTTGTTTTCCTTATTTCTGTATTTCTTTTCCGATGTTGTTTTTGTATGTTTATACATGTACGTAAATATATCTTTAAATAATAATAATAATTCATATTATTATTTAAAGATATATTTACGTTTTACTATCAATTACAAATGTTGATTATACAAAAATAATGTTGTAATTAAAATTTACTTCAAATAAATCCTTGGTTCATAAAACGTGTTAACCGCTAACGTTTATTTACTGTTTTGAAAAAAAAGTAAATTAAAATTAGCGAGGAATGTAATGGCGGCTGTGAGGTGCGCGGCGACACAACGAAATACGTTGAATGTTTGCTAAACATTTACGACCAAGGCGAGGGTTGGCACTCACATCTACATATCTGTATGGGTATGTGTATGTAATTAGAACAGTTTTATTTAGAGCTCACAGATATTCCTAAACTTTTATATAATTTTTTTACAGCTGACATATCATCGGCCAAATTATCAAAATTCGTAACTGCAAAAAAACATCTCATTTCTCACTTTTGTTGCAACCTAACGGATGAAATACACCATGTATCTCTTTAAGGTATAACCTTAAGTTAAAATGTTTTTTTAAAAATGTCGCAAATAGTGAAAACAAATGAATTTTTTGTTCAATTAAAATTTACCCGTATGGAATCATTTTCCGTGGGAGTTCATTGTTCCCTGCTCATGATCCTAACTTAAGTGGTCTATCAAATCTATCTACCACTACGAATCAATCTCAAAAATACTATTATTATATAACTATAACTGTTAAAACTTTTAGTAACCTTAACCTTAAAAAAGAATACAAAAAACAAAAAAACATATAATGGAAATTACTTCATTTCCATGCAGTCGGTAACATTGAAATAACTGGTTTTTAACTATATTACAGCTTAAACACAACATTTTTGTCATGAAATTATTTTATTAGAATTTTGAGGAGAAAATATTGTATGAATAATTTGAGTTACCATTTATCCGAAAAATTTCGGGATATATATGCGATAATTGAAAAGCCTTAAAAATTAAAAGCGAGAACAGTCATGCTAACAATTAATTTAAAAGTATAATATACTAAACTTTTTAAACAATATTTGAAATAAATTTGCTGGGATAAATAGTACAACAATCTTTATAAGAACCAACGTACACTATTGGGGTCCATAAGTCATTCGCATCTGGAGTTTCGATCGAGTGATTTCAAAAAAAACATATCCCAGCCCTGTCTGTATGGTAACGTACATCAGTCATCGGCCTCGGCTTCCGGCTGCGTTTCATAGTTCAATGCCTCGCCAGATTTACGTCTCGATGTGCGACCTTCACAACATTCGGCACATAGAAGCCCCACGACGTTTATTTATCATGCCACAATCCGTTCTGCAACTATTAACGGTGACAACTATTACTGTATCGAAATAGCTATCGGCCATTGTGGATCGTACAAAAACACCGTTGAATGCTAATTTAGTCAAATCTCGGAATATTTTTGGTGAGTAATTTTTTTTTTATGGGTAAACGAGCAGGCATGTCACCTGATGGAAAGCAATCAGCGCCGCTCATAGACCTCCGCAGTGCCATAGGCAGTGCGGAAGCGTTGCCGACCTTTAAGGAAAGTGACATTATGGGAGTGGGAGGGGAAAGGGAGTGGGAGGGGGAGGGTGTTGGGCCTCCGGAACTCAGACCGATCACCGTACGAAGTAATGCCCGTTTATTAGTATACGCAGCAGTTTACAATGTTATGCTCCTGTTTTTAGTAGGTACGTTACAAAGAAACGATGACTTATGTTTTCCTATTTGATTTACATATTAACTAAAATGGTTTCTTAAAACAATCCAGCATATAGAAAAATGCCTCAAATTAATCGGGCCTACAATTCAAAACGTGCATTTTATCTCTACTTATTTACAGTCGCTGCCATCTGGTTATTCATTATCATTATCCAAGTGTATCAAAACGATTAATTTATCATCATGAATTATTTTTTAAGTATCATTGCTGTTTATTATTATTATTATTGAAGTAACCTATTATTTGTAACGTCAACATTATAACGAAGTTAGACTGGTTAACAAGAATGATAATAAGGGTGCTAGAAAGCAATTTAGTAGTTTTATTGATAAGTAAGTATGTTTAATAGTGACAGAGCCATGCTTGAACCGAGGCTCGCTTTCTCGCTAGAATATTCGCGTTAAGGGGAAGCATTTTTCTGTGTTACCACATTTCGTACAATTAGCCTAGGGATTCGGAGGTCTACCAATTTAGTTCCCCTTCCTTGACTTTCTTTTTTCTCTCTCATAATTCACGCCTTTACCCTTAGATAGGCCATGCATCTGCATCATCCTTTATGTTATAGAAGTCCATGGGTGGCGGTGAATATATACGGTCAACCGCTTGCTCATTTATCTCTTCCATATTCTTTAGTAAACACGAGATATAAGTTTACATAAAAATATTTAATTTATCATCTTACTATAAAATAAAGAAAACAAAAGAACCATTCTCTCAAACAATTTACAAACGCCATTTCTCATGTTATCAGACAAAGAACGTTACAGTTCGGCATCCGTCGCTAAACTGAGTCCAAATTTTCAATTTGCGTAGCTATCATCTTATTTACTCAGACGTGAATAAATTATTTTTTTATTGCACTGCTGCAGCAGCCGCTGTCGATCATTGGTTTGACATTCAAACAGTCTAGCTAACTCATTGCAGCGACTCAACTACGATGCGTGTCGTTATCAACTTTAAGGTTAACAGTAAAAAGTCTAAATTCCTTTGTCTTGATCTTAAAGAGATTGCGTACAGTGCGAGCGCTTTCGGTTTATTATGTCGTATATTTCTTACCCAAGGGCAAGGGTACAAATAGTTCGTTTTTATTTGTTAGACGCTTCTTAGCAACTCGTGCAGACGATATATGAGTACGTTGGCGGTCGAACCTATTGTTTGTCATCTTTTAAATTACCTCCAAACGCCTTCAGTCGATTATTGAAACACGGTGCGAGTGCATTAGGCTCCATAATTAAATTGGACCGTTCAAAATGATTTTATTGTGGCCTTTGAAGGGATCATTGAACTGTTGTGACATTTTGTAACACTATATTTAGATGTTTGGTTCAGTGGATGTTTTGATATTAATTACGCCGAAGGTTCAAATATTCCTTTAACCAGGCTTATATCTATACATTCGCAGTTGTAGCAGCGACCAAAGTTGACGCTGCGGATGCTAATATGTATATCAATCTATTAATTTCGGTTCTAATAATATAAATTTAACATACGATACCATACCTCAGAGCCTGAAGACAAAAGTTTTCGACCAGTGTGTCCTACCTGTACTCTCCTACGGCACCGAAACGTGGACGCTGACACACCGTCTGCTTCACAAGCTCAGAGAGCTATGGAGAGAGCTATCCTCGGAGTTTCTCTGGTAGATATAATTTGAAATGAACAAATCCGCCAGAGAACTAAGTCACCGACATAGCCTTTCGAATCAGCAAATTAAGTGACAATGGGCTGGTCACGTTTGTCGGAGATCCGACAATCCTTGGAGAAACGAGTGCTGGAGTGGAGACCGCGACTCGGTAAACGTAGTGTGGGACGCCACCCGGCTAGATGGTGCGACGATCTGCGCAGGGCGGCTGGCAGAAACTGGATGCGTGAAGCCGAAGATCAGGCTAGGTGGCGTTTCATGGGGGAGGCTTATGTCCAGCAGTGGACTGCCGTAGGCTGTTGATGATACAATACAACATAGAATAGTGGAGTCTACTTGTGAATACTTGTGTTGTACAAGGCGAGTATGGAATTAAATACTAGTAGGCGGCAAACAGCGTTTACCTGAGTGTAAAAATAGTGCGTATAGTTAATGGAGTATATTAAATATGTTAAGAGGAACGATAACGCTGGTATACTAATGTAAAGTAAAAAAAGGAAAGTGCAGTTCACATGCAGTAAACGTGAAGTCTTCAGTATTCTATCTCATTCTCTCGCAGGCTAAATCCTATAGATGTATATATTCCTTTATGTAGATGTATGTATATATAGTCTCTTTTTCGAATCAGTTTTTCCTTTCATCAAATTTCAATCAAAACAGAGCTAAAGAAGTTTTTACTTAAAAAAAACAACATATTATTATGCAAAATTCTTGGCAGATTTATATTAAATATATATGTATATACATATATAGACAGAATTGATATTAATTTATTTTGAGTTAAACATTAAAAATTAATATAATTAAATATAAACTAATATATTTGTTTTTTGTTTCAGATCAATAACTCAAGTCAGTTCTATAGACTTAAACGTGTGTGTGTAACGGTACTTTTACAATATATATACAAGTCATAAATAAGTAAATTTAAACTGCCGAATGCAATAAATAGTGTTAGTTGTTATCTAAATACAGTTTAATTACTTGTGAAAAGTGGAGAACTTGGCGACCAAGAGGATAGCCGGGCTGACCCCGGTTACCGATAGGTGAGTGTTATGTTACTATTTAAACATACGTATAACCGTTCGTTAATGTAATAATTACAATGCTACAATAAAATTAATGGTCTGCCCCGACTGTTACAATTACAGGGAAAACAACGTTGAGTATGTATGTTGTAGGATTTGTATATGTTATCACATTTCATACAGTGAGTGTGTGGCTCTGGAGGCTCATTTTACTCCTGGCTTTAGTTCTTTCTTATTCTCCTATTACATTCCCTCACCTCGTCACACAATCTGCTTTGCACGCGTGGATTCGAATCTCATCCTCGTCGCTAATGAGGTGTTTGTACACTCATTTATTACTCGCTGTCAACAAGGAGCTCAATACACAGCTATAGTACTTTATATAGTGCAGATATTTATAGATAGCAATGATTAGTGACTATCAGGTGACCCGCTTGCTTTTTTACTTATCTCTTCTTTAAAAATAAGTAAATTTATTATTTTTTTTTGGAATAGGAAGGGAAATGAGCAAGCGTTTTGCCTAATGGCCCAATCAACGCCCATAGAAATCTGAAACGTCGTAACCATTGCAAATTCATTGTCAGCCTGTGAGATTTGTGTAAGCTCGCTTTTTGAAGGTTGTGATACCGTGCGGTTCGCAAATACCGCTAAAGACAGTGTTAGTACGTAGAAAGTAGTTGCGTTTCTTTCATTGAGTTTTGAAAGTCGGAAGCCCTTTTTCCTCCTTTTACTCCCGTCTTCCCCTACTTTTATTAAGATTCGTCTTTCTAAGGTGATTAGGGTATCTGCTTACCCTTAGTTTTATAGATAATTATGGGCAGCAGTGATTAGTTATAATAATGTTACTCACTTGGTAATTTTCCTCCAATATTTCGTTAAAAAACAATTACAAATGTCAAACTTTTTAAATTTTAAACGTTTAACTATATATTATAGGATATATTGTAGTGTAATTTATAGAAGTCTTATATCAATGGCCAAATGAAATCAAATACAAGTGGTTGTACAATTTATTAATTCCAGTGTTCGTAGTGAACCCATTTACTTATTACAGATTACAATTTTCAAAGAATTTCTTCGAAAATACAGAATATTAAAACACAATAGGCGTTTTACGCACTCACATTTTTTTTAAAAAGATTAGCAACGTTTTAAAAATCATTGTAATGGTTACAAGAATAATAATGGTGCTTGTACTAGAAAAATATAGTTCACTATAGTACTTATATTAGAATTAAATAGTCCTATAGTAGAATTAACGTTACACTAATACAATAATAAAATTACACTTAACCTAAGATCGTAAGCGCGATCCTTAACAAGCGAGCTATTGTATAACTATTGCTACTCTTACATCAAAGCGATGAAAGTTACATTGTACATTTATATACATTGTACAATTATACATAGTAACATTACGTATATACAATAAATTAATATAACGGTACAAGGTTCGTTAAAGTAAAATAAATAAGTTTAGATCTACAGTGGCGCGTGTACTTCGAATTTCCTGTAAGAATTCTCACAGCAGTGCCATTGGTCAAGCGTTCAAGGCGCATGAGGTCGACACCTTAGGATTCAGGTGTGATTAATTAGCAATTCGCTCACGTACAATCTATCTTTGTTCATTATCTAGTCGGTTCGAGCACGATTTTGTAGATGTACTGGAGAGAAAAAAGTTCTTTACATTTTGAGACTGCGTCGTTTGGCGAGTTTGCGAACTAGATTGTAAATAGATTTGATTTAGATTAAATGGAATTGAATGGATGGCGTCGCGGATGTCTATAGGCGGTGTTCATTTCTCTCCATCGACACGCTCGCTCGTTTGCCCTTCTATTCCATAAAACTTGCCAATTTTATTTTCAAAACATTGAGATCCACTAAATAGGTGATAGTTTGCAAGATAATAACTAACTACATCAGTGATTTAAAATGGAACACGACGGTTCTAAGAACATTAAGAAAGCATTCCAAAACCTTTAATTTTTTAAATGAAAGGTTACAAGTGCTCTCAAAAATAATTTCTGGTCATTCAAATAAAAAAAGTATATCTGTGATTAGGACTGCAGGATTTGTGCTTGCGTTTCGTACATTAAAGAGAGTAGAGTTATGTTATAAATTCTTCCGACTAAGATCTCCATACAAATTTTGTATCATCACGGTAATAAATTGATTTCTTTATTGACTGGATTTGATTAAAATGTAAAACTTTAAAAGTATAGTCTGCGTTTTATCTTCCTTTTACAAATTGCTGAAATAAAATCAATTTTAATTATAATGAATGTTTATTTAAGATTCATTAAATTTCCGGGCCAAACTGTAATGTTTTATTTTAACTAATAGGTTTTAACTAATTTTTGTAAATTCAAATATATTTAAGAGTTTTATTTTTTAAATGTTACTATTAATATTATTTTTTTATATGTTGAAACTAACGCTTTCGAGTCAATGGTCGCGGGTTCTATTTTAGCATCAAAATATGATGCCCAGGATGCCCCACTAATTTGTTTAGTATGAGTGTAATGAGTTAATGTCTATTCCTTCACAAATGACACCGTAACAAGCAGTGGAATATATATGGGCTATAAAAAAAATAAATGTTACGTTATTTTCCCTCAAGGCCCATTAGCTTAACTAGCCGTGTATTTCTAATAATATTTTTGCCATAAAAATTCCAACTTTAATCAATAAAACAGTCGATTCAGTTTTCTAGGTCCTTTTACATAGCCGTGCTGTTCAATTATTCTCCCCACCAGGTGGAACGATTAATGTGGGGCAGCTGTCGGTAATTGGATGCGGAGATCTGAGAACTAGGCAAAATGAAGTGTACTTGATTGTGAATAAATTGGAAAGAAACTCTTCCCTTAAATTAACATTATTCACAGGTGTATCGTAAATATATTTTTCATTTACTTTGATTAGAGAGAAATATAATATTTACCTAAATACTTCTGTAATGAGGAAAAACAATGTTTATTATTTGTTATTCGTATTGGGAATTTTAGTAAAATAAAGATTCTTAAGATACTAATGCGTAAAGAAATTAAAATGTGTTTCCTGAGTAAGATCCACCACTCCTACAGTACATTGTACCTATAAATATAACCATATAGTATTCATTTTTATTACTTTTATGGAGAAGAGAGTTGTAAACGACAAAGTGGATCGATTAATGATTAAGGTACTGCAGATAATTTGCCGTCTTTTCAAACAGTTCAACTGATAGGACATCTCAAAGTTTGAAAAAACATCAGTTTTTAAGTTTGCATTGTCGTACTGATTCAAAACTATCAGTAAAGGATTTTTTTTAAAGAAGACTTTGTTCTTATTGCAAATGTGGATACCCACTTCGATTAAAGTAAAAATGCTTGTGCTAAGAAATGGCTATCATTATGCAATGGCCGATAGGAAGTTGCGACGTCAGATCCCAAGCCCAATACTTATTGAGCTATTGTTGCTTGAAGTTCCACAATGTTTGTGTGCTTGAAGTTCGACAGTACAAGGTGGCACTATCATATAAGAAGACCTTACAATGCGGGACCTATTTTGATCATTTCTTTTTCTTTTAATAAGTTTGTGAGTGTAGAGGTATCTTTTATTTGGTGATTACCATCTGAAAAAGTTTACTCGCCAAAATTTAAACTTAACAGCAATTTTGAATTCTTCATTATAAATAACCTCATGATGTCCAATTGGTTCGGTGGCGCGGCCACGGAGTCAATGGTCGCGGGTTCGATCCCCGCATCGAAATAAATATATGTATGGCCTACAGATATTTATTGCAAGTCTGGTAACCCCTCCAATCCGCATTGAACAAGCGCAGTAGGTTAATGTTCATACTCCAGAAACGAAGAGGCCCGTGCTCAGTAGTGGGACATAATTAGATAGTGGGCTGTGGAAAAAAAATAACCTCATATTTTGTAACTTAAGTCTTGATAAAATCTTATATAACTCCACATAATAATCACTCTGATCAAAGTGACGTTTATTGCAAGAAGACGAGTGCATTGATTGTTGTTTACGATCGTCCTCAATAATTTGATTTACGCACGACTCCAATCGCAAACAATATGCTCTTGCAGCCAAGTGTCACGCGAGAGAAAGTTACGTCCAAGCAAGTATAAAACAATTCATGTACAGTAGATCAGTCAAGTTGACCTGAGTTGTAATAAAACTATTTATTAATTTCCTATAAGACCGTACTTTAATTTCACGGAATATTAACACGTTGACTGCCACGGCAATTTTCAGAAATCTGGTCTAAAATGACAATTTGATTTAATAACATTATATTATTAAAAACTCTAATTCTAGTGTATTATTATCATCAAAAAGCGTGTATTATTTTATTTTCAGATTTTGAACTATTTTTTATAATTATATTTTTGTTCGTTTTTTAATAAATTTTCTGTTCGTGCAAGCCAGCATTGATTTTTTGTTCTTTTCCCAGAAGCCGTCTATCGATATTGACACTGATATATTTCGAGAATAATCGTAGCTGCACAAAACTGGCAAGTAAGCACAGGACGAGATAACTTGTAGTTGGCGTCCTAGAAAAGAACGAATCTACGAGTTATCTCGTAGTTGGCAGTCAACGTGTTAAAAAGTATGTTTTAATGGTCTCACCTATGAAATTATATGTTATTGATGATTTAATGTATGAAACTATAATATGAATAAGTATAATGGTAAAATATTTGTCTGTAGTACGAATGGGCCGGCCCGGGGAAGTACCACACTCCCGCAGAAACCGGCGTCTGAGTGGTAGCTTACCTATCGCGCTGCGTACGGTAAGCGGCTGACTTCCAGAGGCCCAACATTATCCCCCTCCCACTCCCATTATGACACTTTCCTTAAAGGTCGGCAAAGTTTCCGCACTGCCTATATCGTTGCGGATATCTATGGGCGGCATTGATTGCTTTCCATCAGGTGACACGCCTGCTCGTTTGCCTTCCTATCCCATAAAAAAAACTTGTTCTTAGGTTTGTTTCAATTTAAGATTCCATAAATTTGTTTATATATATTTGTGAAACGTTTTTAATTTTTTTCGCGGTTCTTAGCCAGGTAATCGCTGTCTCTGCATCTGAATGTTTTAAGGTGTTCACTTCAAACGTTTTATATTTTAACTTACTCTCTGAAAAACTTAACATCATGGAAGTATATATAGTAAAAATTACAATTTTATAAGGTGCATAGTAATATAAGTAAATTAATACAATTCATTTATTGAAACAAAATATTTTAAGGCCTTAATTAGTTAAAATAGGAATTTCAGATGTATAATTAATACATTCAACGGATATTCGATATATGTGTGATGGATATCCGCAATTTTACTAACGGCCGCTTTAGCAGCGAAATTACCTAAACAAAAATAATACATGTAATAAGTTCGTTCATATAAAATGACTAATCTTAACTTTACTAACAGTAAAGATCTGCAATTTAACTAACGGTCGCTTTAGCTCTGAAACTATCTCAAAACTTTTATTAGATGTAATAAGTTTATTTTTATAAAATGACCAATCGCTGAGTTTTATTTCTTTGATATTAATTTATTTCGTGGGTGTTGTAAGAGTCGATTATGTGCGCAAATTTTTTATTTTTATTTTGTCTGTAATCTTTTAAATAAAGTTTTTTCTTTCTCCTTTCGTCAAATTCCATTAGATGGGCAGTAGCGCCTATTTGAGTAATAAATCATCTGCGATCTCGAATTACGGCCACATTTGTGAGAAAGGCCATATTCAGCAGTAGACTACTATAAGGGATGATGATGATAAGATAGATTGCTGATTATTGACTTAAAGACATGGATATTCAATTTTATACTTACATCATACAGGTTATCAGTGAAAGGAAGTAAATAAAACAAAAATTGATGGTGGTAAAGGATTTCAATTAATAAACCGTTTTTAGATCCCTTTGAAAAAAGAATACACAAACGTACACGATTCAAATCTACCTAATATTATTGGGATACGCGATTCAATTGAGTCATAACGCTTGAGATGTCGATTTTAATTAAAATTGTTTGATTCATCGCGTTGCCGAGCGGAGCAAATACTGGGCAGTATTGATGGCCGAATACCACTGTAAACAGTGAACGCTACATTAGCACAATAATCCTCTATTACGAAGCGCTGAATATGCAAAGTACATAATTTGATAGTTGTTTATTAATAAACGTCATATGTTTTCAGCCGTTACAATTTTTTAAGAGAAATCGATATTACAAGGCTATCGCTGGGAAATACAACATTGTTTAATACGAGTTGTTTTAGCCTTCGAATGAGCGCTCTAAGAGCTGCAAATCTTAGCTATTATTACGTCCATCCATTGTTATTTTGACAACATGAATGGGTATAAAGAAAGATTTTCTTTATGAATATTTATCACACACACACGCACAAAATTATTTTTTTGATATAAAGATTATTTTAACATGCCGAGGTTAATGTAATTATAATTATTCATAATTGTTGTGTAGTTTTCTATATAGAATGGACCTCCACCATTTCTCTCCGTGGGTGTCATACGAGGCGACTTTGGGAGCTATTACGAGTAGATATGCGTTAGTGTTAACCTGAGAATAAAAAGCGTTCAGACGTTCTCATTCCCCCACCAAGTGAAATTAAGTTTTACGGCAACACTGCTTAATTCTGAGGGCGCTCTAAGTGACCAATTGAGTAGTGTGGCTGCTGCCTGTGGAAACAGTAGTTGAGAGTTAGATCCCCGTATCGAGATAAATATATGTGTGGCCTACAGATATTTATTCTGAGTCTGTTTACCCCACCAATATGTATTGGACAAGCGTTGGAGGAGAATGTTCGTTTCTCCAGGATCGGTGGTCCCGCGTTGGTCAGTGGGAGAGGCTATAAAAAAACGTTCAGTAATATATATTATATCATAATCATAGCTATATACTTCATTTTTTAAAATCTTAACACATATATTATACTTAGTGATTTAAATATTACATCTTAATATCTGAATAAAAAGTCTGGATACGTTTTTGAGAGTTTCATTATTTTTTTAATCTTAAAAGTACTTACTGAACTGTAATACCGCTTCTGAAATTGCCGTTTTAAATTATTGTGTTGAAATGCCGATATAGGCAAAAACCTATTTAGATTACTAGTGAAAACAACCGATTATCGAAAATTTTTCGCAATAAAATCGCTAACGCCAGGTAGCCTCGACACGCTGAACGCAATATCGTCTTTAATCTGATATAAATTTGGACGATTTAAACATCGGTTAGTTCTCGGTAGCGGATCGCGTGTCCTCAGCTCGTGTAGCCGAATGTTATTGCGTAAAGTTGGAGCAAACATTTGCGTGATGCACTCAGCCTTGCCAACGTTATCATGCGCTTCCCGGCTCGATGTCTGGGTGACCTTTGTATTTCTGCTCGCAAACTGGGTCGTCGGCTTCTGACCTTTCTCTTTGTATTGCAGTGGATTGAAAAAGACATACGATCTAGTACGAAAATTGCCGAAGACTTACGAACTATATGTCGAATTATTTAATCGCAGATACATTATCTTTTAGATAGAGAAAACATGAAGAAATGTTCGTCTTAAAGATTTCTTGTGGACAGTTTTCGAGTCGTAACTATCGGTTCTGAAATATCGTTGTAGGTAATTGGTACCATAGTGGTGGTGCGTGAAAAGAGGTGGCCAAGTCGCACCGTAGTGTAAAAGAAAATGGTATTATAATTAAAACACATTATTTATGTAAATGTGAACATTTTGTTTTACCCTACTTCTCTCTATCATTAATCGTTGTTAATAGGTCTGGAACACCTACTCAAAATTCACCATTCAATTTTGAGTAGGTGGTCCAGACCAGGTCCAGATTATATTATAATTTAAAATTGTTTCAAAAAGATCCATGTATATTCAAAATATAAAAAAATATTCTACGACTTTATTAAAAGTTATTAAAATTTTAAATTGCAAACAATTATACCAGGGTTGTTAAAAACTTGTAAATATTTGTTTTATTTTAAATAACAAATTTAATATGTATTTTATTTTATTATGAAATATTTTCAATTAAAAATATTTTATAATACATTATAATATAATTGGTCAATTTCCCATATATTCTATGTTCCATGCTGGGTACTTTTACCGCTTTTGGAACTAATTTTCTAATAAACTTTTAATTATACGTATAAAATGTATGAATGAATTGCTTACAGATATTTATTCCAAGTCCTGGTGTCCTCTTTTTGTTGTGTATTGTTTTTGTTGTGACTTAGGGTCTCTTGTACTTATCCGCTAACAGTAGTTGGTATACTCACCCGACTCGCCTATGCTGAGGGCATAAGGCTAACACCTGGGAAAAGCTTTAAAGGTCTAAGATATCTTTAAAGCTCTTTAATTAAGTAACTAAACAAAAGATAAATCTACACTTTTCCCACGTCTGGTGGAAGTTGGGTTTACACAATTAATTATAATACAGTATTAGTTTATACAATTAATATGTATGTAGGAGAAATACGAACAAAATGACATACTGTTTTGTTTTATTTATTATTATTAAACAACAATTATGAAACAACATTAGTTAAGATAAGAGATAATCAACAAATTCCGTTAGATAATCAACAAACATAAAATAAGTAATATTACTTATTTTATGTTAAAAAAAATAATTTTTAAGTCAATTCCTACTTTTTTTTTGTTTTTTTGTTACAAGCCACTAACGGTATTTATTCCTAAATCTATATCTATTATATTATATAAGAAATATTATTTTCTCTTATACATATAAAATAAAAATTAATTAATTAAATTTAATTAATGAATTAATATTTAAAAAACTGTATTAACAGGAAGAGTCATCCACTACAAGTTTAGAAAATGTATTTGAACTTGAGTGGATGAACAAAAAGTATTTTATTGACGATTAAAAATTTGAACAAGATCCATCCAACAACTCTATACTATGTGGACAAAATGATGGACATACTATGTATATTTTTATGCGTAAAATCGCATGCGGCTCACATGATGATCAGTAATCCCGAATCCATAGACATTGCCAACTCAAGGGGCATCACGAATGCTTTGTTGGCTTTTAATAGAAATAAGCCAATTGGTTCAGTGGCGGGGCTCTCCGCCCGCGGAATCAATGGTCGCAGATTCGATTCCCGTATCGAAATAAATATATATATATATATGGATATAGTTATATCTATGGATATAATATTAGTAATATTTATTTTGAGTCTGGTAACCTCGCCAATCTGCATTGGACAAGCGTGGTAGGTTAACGTCCGTTCCTCCAGAAATGGAGAGGCTTGTGCTCAGCAGTGGGATATATATGGGCTCTTGAAAAGAAAGCTCGCCTCCTGAATACCAGAAAATAGTAATCGTCCGGAACACCGTTTATTAAATTTTATAATATAATGACTGAATCTACTTACTAACATAATGCTTGTGAATGAATATATGATGTCAGTGGTTATTGCTAAGTTAAGTAATGAAATAGAACAATGACTTATTAAGTCGATTCTCTCACAGAGTTGAATTCAAATTCACCTTAGTAGCGACGACGTTCGCGCTTGATTGGTTGTCATCAAGTCTAAGTTGCCAACAGACCTCCAATAAGTCGATCTATTGATGCGATTGTTGCCATAAAATATTATATTTTTTGATACTACTTTATTGTGTATTAATGTAGGGTTTTATGTACATTATTCAAATTAGCGAATTTTCTATGTGATTCCCGTAGGGTTAAAATAAAATAAAAAAGAATAAAAGAGAATAAAAATAAATATGTGATCTCCGATTTGCTCGTCAAATGTCGAGTGAAATTCATGCTTGGCAAGTGGATTGTCGAACCTCAATTAAAGGAGGCCAAAGTTCAGCAGAGGATTTCTACGGATGATGAAGATGATATATAATATTTTAACTGTTAAAAGGACTCATTGAATTGAAAAGATATAAAACTTTGATCCCGAAAATATGTAATATACTCAGATATTTTATTATCACGGAGATATCGTAATCAAAAAATTATGATAATAAAACGATTAGTTACTTGTAAATATAATGTATTATTGTAAAATCTGTGCCAACACTCACAAACTTTGCAAAGATAAGTTAGCGCTTATCTTAAAATGTCCTCACAACTTATATTTATTAGGTTATATTTAGGTTTTATATAAACCAAGGAATTTAATCAAAAAGCAAGTACTTTTGTACACGCAACTTTATTTTATTAACGATTTAAATATTTATATCTTAGCTTTTTGGATACACAGGAGACATATTCTTTTATCCGAACTTTTTGACCTTAGGATGGGGCTGTGGGAGAGCCACACAAACTTGACATCCTGCCCTTTGTGCCCTGTCACCTTCTTAGCAGATGACCTTATGATGGCAACGGATAGCCAAGTGCTTGGCTGGCAGCGTTCGATGCTTGCTGACTCAAATAAGAAGAAAGACGGTGCTTCTGTGGGCATATCATATACACCATATATTCTTTATAGTACTCGTTGGAGATTGCTCATGTTTTTAGGGATTTAAAAATAAAACTGAACTATTTTGCTTAGTATGTATCTTGGCTATTATTTCCTTTATTTTTTTTCTGTGTGTAAAATAGTAAAAAAAAGTACACCATATTATTTCTTAATGCTATAATATAAGAACCATTTTTGCTCATTGCTCTTTGTCCATTTTTATAAACACTCAGAAATATTTTCTATTACTGTTTTTTGTTCTCTATGCCAAATAAATGAATAGGTAAATAATCCTAAATCCTCAAATGGTATACATTTGATTAATTATATTTTCATGACATTTACGTACGTACAGTTTGCTAGTGACATATAACCAGGGCACAGGGCACGCGATGCTGAGGCGGCGGGGTGAGCTGTGACCCAGTTCCCGTGACCTGGCAAGGCAGCTCGCCCGTCATCCCACCCACTATTTACATTTAAAAACTTTTTACTTGCAATTGATTACCTGTAACATATTAAAGTCATTACAAAGTTACTCCAGAGTAAGTTATTTATTATTTAAATCCTTTCCCTAAGCTAGTGCTATAATAGTGGTAGAGCCACGCTGCAGACGAATACTTTGTCAAGAATGGCATAATATTTGCCTGTAGCATGAATGGGCCGGCTCGCCCGGGGAAGTACCATACTCCCGCAGAAAACCAGCGTCTGAGTCGAAACTTACCTACCGCGCTTCGTAGCAGTGAGCGGCTGAGTTTCGGAGGCCCAACACCCTCCCCTTCCCTTTAACCCCTTCCCACTCCCATAATGACCCTTTCCTGAAAGGTCGGCAACGTTTCCGCATTGCTTATGGCGCTGCGGAAGTCTATGGGCGGCGTTGATTGCTTTTCATCAGGTGACACGCCTGCTCGTTTGCCTTCTTATCCTATAAATAGTGCATTTATAATGTAGTAAATAATGCCCTTAGTATTGCAAATGACCATAGGCATTCATGATTATTACCATGCAGTGACCCACTTTCTCGTATGTCTCGTATGAAAGTCGATTATATATTACTACATTCGTTACTGTATGGAACATATATTATTATAATACTCTTGAAAGTTTTCGAAATGGTAACAAATAATCAGTTAGATTAATATTATACTGGAGCGACTCGTAAAATTGTATATTATTATTAAAATTAAGACTTCAAAGTGTGAGAGCAAAGCAATATCGAATTATAGTCACATAGCGGAAAATGGGTAGCAACGTGTTGGTGTTCACGCGTGCGTAAATATTAACTCCAAGTTCTCCATTACCCGCGGGATCGGTTGAGGTGTAATTTTCCACATAGCGGACATATAAGTAATTTCTTTTCGATACCCTGTATATAGTTCGACGTTGATTTACTCAAAAGGCTCTCTGAAATAATACTAATGACTTATCCCACCTCTATTTATGTTGGATATCTTCTGCTATCATCTAGCCAGGAGTCTTCTCGCACTACGTTTGCCAAGACGTGCTTTCCATTGTGTCACTCGTCTATTAAAACAGTTGCAGATCTACAATTTGCTGTACTACACATTGCTGGGCCTGGATTCGATAAAGCTGTTAAAGCCAATAGGCTACCAGCATTAACATCTTCGAATCAAACAACAATCATTGCTGGGTGTAGGACTTTGGTTCTCCAAAGGATCATTATTAAGAATCATAAATTTATAGCCCACGGTCTAGCTTTTAGATTGACTCGATAACTTATTTTCATGAGTTTAATAATTTTAAAATTAGATGAATATTAAATTTCTTTAAATATCATTGCAATAAACAATTGGCTCATACAAACCGTCTCGGATCGATGAAGCTCAGATAAATTTAGTAAACTCCCCGTTCAAAACAATTTATATTCAACGCCTGCCAATATATCTTGGATTTCAAACTGAGTACGGCTCAGACAGAAATGCGAGATGTCAATACTGATTCTCGCCAAAATTTATTCGTTCCATCGTTACATTCAATCGAGTCGGATAAATTGAGTTACGACCATGTCCTCTAAAGATTATTTGCTCGTTCACCATATAATGAAATCAATTTACTTACACTTCCTGTTAGCAAACTGATTGATCAAAACATCAAATAGTAGTTTGAAGGAATTATTTGATACATTTAAATGTATTTTATTTATTTTTGAACTACAATTATAATAATTAATTTAATTTTTATGTGTTTGTTACAATGAATTCTTGTGTAAAATTGAATTTGAAAAAAGTGTCACTAACTCAGAATATATTTAAATGCCAAAAGTGTGAGCGCGCAAGCACACAACGTACTTTCGCACGTATCGTCCTTTGACCAAAGAACAATTTTTAATTCCTATACGATTCGAAAACTATCAGTTCAAGACCGAGATTTAAGAATCAACTGCGTAGTATGTCCCGAATTTTTTTTATTAATTATATTCTTAGTATTCATTATATTCATTAATTATATTCCTAGTAGTAATTATGAGGGCGCCACCATGATTTTCTTTTCTTACTTTTAATTATTATAATGTATTTTCTATGATAATATATTTTCTTTCAAATTAGCTAATTTACTTTTCCAAAAATAATATAATATAATATAAATAAATTATAAGGAACCACTGACGTACATATATGAAAATTATTTGCTCCTAAATGTCCGAGCTGCACTAATTTTGTGAATTTTGTGTTCAGTTAAAGGCGTCAGTCAAACTGTCGTCTGCTATAATGGACGCACTCAGATTCGGACATCCGTTACATTTCGATATTAACTGTCAGATTGGAGAAATCAGAGTAACTTCTGTAAACAGGCCAATGCGTGGTTATTTTTATGAATTTATCTCCGGGAACATTTTAGTTGCGTTTTTTATAATTATTGTAATAATTCAATTATTTACAAATGATAAAAGTTTATCATAAAAACGCTTTATAAATTTGTATGTTTAGGTATTATAGTTTTCTAGATTTTAATTTTGTCGATTGAATTATTCTCTATTACGCAATGACATACCTACTAATTTTTTTGATTTGAAAAAAAATGGTTTATATCTATAATCCAGTGGTTAATTAATTAAATCATATACAACTCATGATCCATCAGTGTTTCGTCGTTTCTATTGATGAATATGGTGATTTTATTTCGCTAAGGTATCGATGTCGATATCGATGTTCTCCAAGATAATTTTGGCGAAATCCAAAATTCATTGAACTGCCGAGATAAAGATTTATTATAAGTGCTTTAGTATATGCATATAACCGAACTCATCCATGCCGCTTATCCAGGTGGTGATGATAATGTTACTTCATAATTTATATACAATACATAAAGTGTTACTTCATAGTTTATATAGAATACCTAATTTAAAAAAGGAAAAGAATTAAATATCAAAATATTTAAAATAGATAATATTAGAAATAATAATTACTGGTGCATATCTAATGTTTATATTTCTTTATTGCATAAATTCAGCCTTGGCACAGCATTGAGGTGTGCATTTCATAACATATTTCATTGCAAAAATAACACGTCTCACCCATTGCATGCACAGTAGTTACTAGCAGTCGCGGAGTCCTTGGCTAAAGACGCGTGACTCATAGTTCTATTTCTTATTTTCTAAGAATACATTGAAAACTGCATCTTAATGACGCTGAGATACATTTGTGAACCCATGTTCTTTGCGATGAGGGCAATGACCTAGTGATCTTGTACACATATGAGTAATTACTGTTGGATGAAGTATCGCATCAATGGACTCTTTTACATTATTATATTACTTAATTATTAATAGTAGTATAGCCATGGTAGAACATACAGGGCATACTAAACTAAAGATGTTTTACAAACTCACAGAATATTAGGGTCAGATGGTATGATTTTATTGTATTACCATGTAGAGTGCTGTGAGTGGAAACTTAATACCTTTCCCTTCCATCCATTCTTTCCTTTTTTCTTCTCCTCCTACTATTCTCTTCTTTCCTATTATTATCGATAATAGATGTTTATGGGCGGCAAGTTGCTTACTCGCTTGTTCGTTCGCCTATTGCTTCCATGAAAAAGATCACATAAATCCAAACGCCAAAGTATGTCTATGAAGCTACACTATTCATAAAGGCATGCATATGTATAAGTTAATTAGCGAGAACGTGTACATGAATTAAGTCACATGCTGTTTCCAGGTGTCGTTAGTACAGCGACTGCAGGGCGTTTTCATGACACCGTTGCACACTCTTAATTACTAGCGTTGAACCTTCGCTTGGAACAAGCTAACTACCATTAAACCACTCCTGAGTGCTGTTGAGATTCGTACTTTCGTCTCCAATCTGGCTCGCGTTAACCTTTCATCCGATTTGCGGCTTTATTGTTCGATTGAACGGCAACACTCATGCTCCAAGTTAAGGTAATAGTAGCTAATCCTGGTCATTCTTATACGAGCTATTTTTGCCTGGCGTAACACATTTGTAGTAGTTAATCCTTTTTATGTTACAACTGCAACGCTAGCCACTGCGCTGTGATTACGTCACTACTTAGACTAGAATTAATGTGTATTTCCTGGTGCAGTATGTGATAGTAGAATTTATTGTTCTTTTGTAGAGATTTCCAGATAATACACAAATAATTTTTATACAAATACTTTAACACAAATAATATTTACAATGAAGTTTTCGAAAAATACATATAACACCAACATACAAAAAAATTGGCTACAAAAATTAGTAGTCTAGTTTTTTGCATAAACTAATTAATTTTAGCTTGTATGTAAGAATTGCATAAACGAACTATAAGATGAAAAGTAACACTGTAGTAGATGAAAACTAGTTCCATTGCCGTAAAGTGACAGACGGTTCTGTCTTTGTAATATCATGTATGTATTTGTATTTTTTAACATATGATATTAACGAATATCGTCCTAAATAAGTAATTACTTTTATTAATTGGTGAACATTTTTATCATATTGATTTTTGAAAGCTAAATATGTAACGATGGAAAGACTATATAGAGGAAAACAGTTATTTTGACAAAGAAGACGAACTGGAGAAGACTTGCCCAAAATAGAGAACGCTGCAAATCTTAGATGCTTTATTATCCATCTTCATCATCAATTCTATAACAATAAACCTCTATACTTCCTTTTGCTATATTATACATTCATAGATTAATATTTCATTAATGAGCTTATGAAATAAGTATTATTTTATAAGCTCATCAAAAATGTATTTTGAATTATGTGTACTCGGAGTAACATGATCTAATTGTGTCAGTCGGGATGTTGTCGCTTTGAGGGTCAATAGTCGCGGATCCATTACTGTAATCGTAATAAATATATGTATATTATAAAAAATTGAGTATTTATTCGGGTGTGTAATTGAGTATTTAGGGTTAGTGTATATTTCTCCAGAAATAAAGAATTCCTGTACCCAGCAGTGAGTCAAATAGGGGCTGTATAAAAACCAGATGGAAATATCAGTGATAACAACATTAAGTTATATATCATTTTCACGATATTTTTGGTATATTTGTGTCTCTAAGGAAATTTCATTACTTGCCAGCTTATATGACTTAGATATTAGCTAATTATACAATTACCTAAAATTACTCCATAAAAATATTTAAGTATTATTGCTTCATTTTGAAAGGATGATCACAACATTTTTAAAATATATTTTGTCATCTTGTAGTAAATTCAGTAAGTACACTAGACAAAGTTTCGACTCGCAAACTTAATTGAGCGGGTGTATGTAATCACTGTGTTCAAAGTTGTTACTTGTTCACTATGAACTCATCTTAAATACGTGCGGTGTTGGACGTGTGGATTCTTGGCAAGATTCCAGTGGTGAAAGGTATATCGTTAACTTTATGCGGTAAAGTTTTTAAATGTGTATTTTCTAATACATAATTAAAACTCGGTAATATGCCGAGAATGATCACAAATTCCACAGAAAATACTTATCTACTTTTGTGAAATTTGCATTGTATAACTACATGTATATATAGCATGATTGTTGGTAACAGTGCTTTCCATTCGGGATAACCAGTGGACGGCCTAACGTGTCTTCTAAGGCGCAGTAAATGCCGGTATAATTAATAATAAATAATTGTCGTATTTTGTTAACATCTCTGCCTACCCCTACGGAAGACAGGCGTGACGATATGTATGCATGTATGTACAACAAATAGTATATTAATGTAATTGTTATTAAAAAAACTTATCAATATACTACCATTTTTGATGGGATAGGAATTCAAACGAAAGAGCATATATTTCTTTTAAATTACTCTACATAGTATGTAGAGTAATTTAAAAGAAACCAACCTACGCTGCTCATAGGCTTATGTGACAACAGAATTGTTGCAGAAGCATTGCCAGCCTTTGATAAATACATAATTTATTTCCAAAATATTAACATTTTTGTGTAAGTCCCGAATTCTCACCGTTTGAGTCTTCGATTTCACGCATATTAATTTCTGCCAAATCATATCCACAGAGAAACTCCGAGCATAACCATCTTCATCGTCTAGGTCAGCGATCGTCAAACTTTTTGACCTCACCACCACCAGTATATTCAAAATTTAAATCCCGCGGACCACTAAAAGGATTTTTGAGTATTAAATATGTTTAAAAAAAATGTGATCGTAGAACACATAAAATGTACCTAGTTAATAAAAGAAATCTATTAATTGTAACAAATTATGAAAGTTTTATAATAAACCATAATAAAATAAATAAAAACTGTAAAAACAATTAAAAGATAGTCGAAGTATATCAAACTTTTATTATTATACATTCCTAGCCGCTCTTTAAATGGCCAGTGTGTACAATGTGCGACGAAAGTTTTTATAACTTTTCACGTATTGTTATGAATTAAATTAAATTTCAATGCACCGTAAAACATAAGAATGTTATGAGCAATTATATTCCACATTTCTGTGGGCAAGCGAAATTTTTTCGCGGACTTTGGCGACCGCTGGTCTAGATGACAGGTAACAACTATAACAAGCTCTATGTTATACTTTCATATACTATATATATACAATTACTCTATATGACGAATACTCATTCAAATTTGGAATAAAACCTAATAATACCTTACCGGCCATACAGATATTTATTTATATTGTACGAATATCAAACACGTGAGTCCTAACTCCGAAAGCTAACACGTGGTCACTGTAATACCTGAGTTGTTATTATATACAATGGAAGCATGAAATTTAATTTTCCTTATATAGAGATGATCTTTAACAAAAAAAATAAGTTTAAAACCAAGAAATATATACATGAACGTGTCATATCTAAATAAATGCGGTTTCCAGACAGTTATAGTTAGATATAATAGTTGGAGCTTTATTAAAGCTTACAGTTTCGCTTCAGTACGAGTTGCAGTGAATTATTTTAATGAACAAACCTTTGTTCTCGCTCGGCAAAGGGTTGTTTGAATAAGAAAGTGGAACTTTCTCTATTTTCTTACGTAATTTAATTGCACGGACGGGCTTTTCATTAGAACGTTATCCCCTGGTATCAGACTAGAAAAATTTACATTTTGTCATTCATTTCGTTTACATACAATAGAAGAAATTTTCTTGTATTATCAAAACGAACTGAATGGCACAGTGACGAAGAGTACGCTTTCAAAGTCACGGGTTCAATTCCGCAGTGTAGAAATATTTGGGTATTTTTTATATTCATTTATACAAATGTCATAAATACATATCATTTGTATGATATAATGACCCGCGACTTATTAAGTCTTTTTTAGAAATCGCTATATTTTTCAATTCCTTTCTTTTTTAAAATTCTACAACTAAATATAATAATAAAAATAAAAATAAATAAATATATATATATATATATATATATATATATATATATATATATATATATATATATATATATATATATATATATATATATAACTATTGTTTAGTTTTACTTTAAATTCCTCACCATATTCACTTTTATAAGATCCCGACTTTTAATGGCCTCAAGTATTAAAATTAAAATAAATTCTTTGCCTTAATAACTACTCATCCATCAATACTTTATCGATACGGGTCATATGATACTGGTTACATGTAGAAACGGGCAACTTTCAACTCTTGTATAAGCTGAATTGATACCTTGTCCAGCATCTTAATTCCCCAAGGGTTTCACGTACATACATCGTGTCCTTGTCCTTGGTCAAAGGACCCGTTCTAATAAAATGAGACAAGCTAATATGGATTGATTTCCCTGGCGATATACAACATGATGAAGGATAAAGAATTTATTCGAGGTTTGTGCAGTTAAATTGCTGACACGTAATACCGACGCACACCTGATTATAATCGGAACCATATTTTCAAAATTTTTGATTAAAGGATTCGGTGAGAAGAATCTTGAGATAAAGGACTGCAAGAATGGTCAATCTACATTATGGCTTTTAACTAAATTATTGTACACAGTTTTATATCGGAGTCAAGAGTCACTATGCCAATACTCGCATTTGGATAAATATTTTATGGATTACAGATATTCATTCTTATTTTTCAATAATACTTTATATAATATCATAGAAAAAAATTTTAGACACTCTCTAGCGTGCCAGAAAAAAAGTCAATATTTATATGTTACCGATATAATACAGCAAAGAATTAATGAACCAGAGCACCCGAACTTTTACTGAATGGTAAATGGACGGACGAAGAATCGAGGCAGACCAAAAGTCAGTCCAAGACGTTAAAACTCTCGTTTTTGATGGAGAGAGCGAGGAATACATTGGACTTGACAGATGTTGTGAACCAGGTCAAGGCACACCTGCGGCTGTAGTGCCTCTGATGTTGTCGATGAAAATAATAAGGCTATTTTTATTTTTTAAAAAATTATTCCACAATTGTGCTGAAACGTGGGCACTGACAGTCCATCTGTCTGTCACAACCTTAGAATTTGAAATCTATGGAGAGGGCTATGCTTGGAGTTCCTCTGGTGGATAGTTTTTGAAACGAAGATTATAATGGCAAATACACAACGTCATCAACGTAGGTTTTTAAGTAAGCAAACTGAAATAGTAATGAGCTAGTCACGTAGATATATTGGAGAACCGACAACTCTTAGACTAGATATGTGTAGTAGTAGAGATGTCTATGTCTATGTCTTGGTAAGTGTAGTGTGGGACGCCTCGCGGCTAAATAGAGCGATGTTTGTTTTCCAAAGCGGACAGAAACTGAATGCGTGGAGTCCTAAGTCTGCCAACCAACCACGTAAACTTACACTCATATTAAGGGTGGTTTTACATAGCACTGGTTGCCATAAAAATCACTGGTTATGATAGTACGCTTAGATAGTTTGGGCATATAGAGGGGATGGATGAAAGACGCCTGGCAAAAGAAATTTACGTTGCGAATGTGGATAGAAGGGAGGATAGGGGAAGACGACGGAAAACGTATCTTGACCAAATTGCTGAAGTTTTTAAGAAAGGTCAGGTCAAGAGTACCTCAACCGGCGGCCTTGCACGAGAAGACTAATGAGTGTGAAGGAAGCAAGGGAAGTATGCCGAGATCGTAGCAGATGGAGATCTGTGGTCTCTGTCTACCCCCACGGGAGACGGGCGTGGCGATATGTATGTATATATATTATGATACTCCCTCCTCTCTTAAAAAAGGAATATAACATGGACAACACTGGTTATAACAGCTGGTAATACTATATATTCACTTTTATCTTATCAATATATATTTTATGAGAATTAGTTTTAGATATAATAATAATAAATGATTTAAAGTTTATTTTAAAATATAATCATAATATTTTATATATCCTGTTATTGACTGGTTAAGTTAAATTATAATAATGCAATATATTATCATACGATAGTAAAGTAACAAAACTCCTATAAACTATAACCTGAATTGCTTTAAATTGCACGTCATTAAAGAGTCGTGGTATCTTCGAGGCTTAGGGTCAGGGCCGTGCGCGCTGACTTCGTAAAAATACCATGCCCTGCGGCAGTCGTGCTCAGCGCTTATTTCTAGATATCTGCTGCAGCTTATTCTGGCGAAGTGGACTCGAATTCTGCACACCCCCTCGGGGCATTCATTCGAGTCGAGCTGATAAAAGCCACGCTTTCAATAATTTTTATTTTAGTCTTTACTTTTTGAGAGCAAGCACAACCTATTTTTATCGTTTCTAGCATCGTAGAAAATACGTGCTATTATTCTGGCAAATTTTAATGGTAAAAACGGCGACGACGACGACGATACAAAAAGGCGAAATGAGTAGAAGAATAATGTTATGGCAATAGTTGCATTCGCTATATGATTAGATCTTACTGAAGGCCAGGTTTATAAGTGGAAAGGTTTGCCAGTGGGTTTGTTACAAGGCGATTATGGAAGCAAATACCGTTATATAGGCAAAAAATGTATTTCTAATAAGCTCGCCAAAGAATGGCTTTTACGACATTAAAACAGTCCTGGATTTAGAGATTTTATATTTGTACTAATTTTTATTAAAATTATATTTTATTTTATAATTATATGTCTTGTACTTATACACTATGTACTTAAAAATAAAGTTCTTCTTTCTAATCTGCCCATGACCACAAAATTTGAAAATTAAATTAATTAAGGAATTCCATTTAAATGATATAGGGAGTGATATAATTCCTTAAAATAAATTTAATTCAATATGTAAAATAAGAGTAAAGTACCTTATCTGAGATATTTTCTCAAAATTTATCATGTTAATACTGAACGAAGTTTACATGCTACGAAGGTTCATTCATCTGCTGAAAATAGGCTTCCCCCAAGAAGCGCCACATAGCCCTCCATGGAGCCTCCCCCATGGAGCCTCACCTAGCTCGATCTTCGGCTTCACGCATCCAGTTTCTGCCAGTCGCCCTGCACAGATCGTCGCACCATCTAGCCGGGGGGCGTCCCAAACTACGTTTACCGAGACGCGGTCCCCACTCTAGCACTCGTCTGCTCCGACGATTGTCAGATCTTCGACAAACGTGACCAGCCCATTGCAACTTTAGGTTGGTAATTCGAAAGGCTATATCGGTGACTTTAGTTCTCTGGCGGATTTGTTCTTTCCGAATCATATCTACCAGAGAAATTCCGAGCTCTCTCCATAGCCCTCTGATCGACTCTGAACTTGTGAAGCAGACTGTCAGCATCCACGTTTCGGCGTTGTAAGAGAGTACAGGTTAGACACACTGGACGACGACTTTTGTTTGACTTTTCAGTCTCTGAGGTCTGGGCAGCGAGAAGACCTGACGATATTTCCTAAATGCTGTCCAACCTAGCTGAATACTTCTATCGGCTTCTTTCTCGAAATTGTCTCTATCCAAATGCATGACTTGCCCGAGGTAGATATACTCCTAGGCAACTTGGAGAAGGTTCATTCGCTAGTATTAATTATTAACGATAACAACTATAAATAGTACCGAGAGGAGTCGAACGTTGTGTCTTAACTGCACAATTTCATGTTACGATTGTGTAAAACGCTCACGATCGTATGAAGGAAATGCGTTAATGGAAAGCAGCCACAGTAAATATTGCATGTTTATGGTTGTGTCAGATTGGTGTTCTGCTGCGCCGTTTGAATTATGTATTCATCGTGCAATGTCCGCAGCGTCATTTTATCGTCTAGCAGATGAGACTTCACACTACACCGTGGTGTGGTATAAAAATGTAATTCTAACCTGGGCTATAACAATATGATTTATTTATTATCTTCTGAAACTTCACACCTTAAGGCAATGAAAACATAAAGTTGGTTGGGTAAAGATCAACTGAAGTAATATTTAATCTAAGCAGTTACGTCAGCCGCCGCCTGGCCCCAAGGCGGATGGTGGATAAGCGACAGGCACGACTAAATATTAGGACATAGTAATTTAGATATGACATGAAGTCATACAAGGACACCAAATCTACGCACTTTCAAAGTAGCAGCCAATGACCGGGGTAACTGTCATCTTCTGATCTAAAATCCAAGCAGTGGGGATCAGCCCCCCTTCCTGATATGTGTACCTTGCACAAATTGTGTAGAAGTCTCAGTTCATTCGTTCAGATCGTAAACGAAAGTTCGTCATCACATTCTGGAATAAAAAAATAAAATTATTTTAGAAGAAAGGAAGGCATGATAAATACAAATTAGTATACGTAATGTAGAGGAACTCACAATTGCTTGTCGCCTCAAGTGCCGACGTCATCAAAACCGTTTGTAGTAGCAGTAGTCCGCGAATATCTGCACAGTGTTTCAGACAAGTACGGCCCGCGTAATTTACACCGAACAAAGTACTTCTTTCCGTTCGTCATTGCCTTTCAGCGAATGTCAGACGAAAATTGAATAACATCAAAGGAGCGTTTGTGTATCGCGTTTCGAAATAAAACGCGCGCCATCGCGCCGACGCCGCGCCGGCCGCTGCAGATTACAGTGGCGTACATCCGGCGATCGCCGGGCGGCCGCTCCGCAAAACCACAGACTAAACAGAGCAGTAGGTCAACAAACGAAATGTATTGTATGACACCCCCGAATGGTAACCACTAGTACATTCGTACGATTTACGAGTATTTCATACATTGTAAAATTGAACACGTTCCCTGCATTGCCATTTTAATAAAATATTTAAGCAGTGTGTTTAAGATCTATGAAATCTTAACCGATCTATACTGTACTACGTATGACACCAAATTAATATTTTAGACTGTTTTTAAACAATAAAAATGAAAAAATTATACATTTGCGTATTAGTTACAAATATTATTAATGGAGTCAGGCGTTATTTTGCGGAAATCCATCACTTACATGAAAAAGTGGTAATGTGTGTTTGGTGTTGTGTATAGTGGTTGGTGGGTGGAGAATTGATAGCCGATTTTCGGTAAGTTTCTGGTTTAAGTTCCAAATAAATCCACTTCATCCAGTAGAAAAACACACATTATTAATTTTCTGTTATTGTTTTGCTTGTCGCGGATCTTAGCTAAGTAAAACTTTTGACTGTCCACATAGTTACTAATAATTCATTGCTCTATCTTCTATAAAAAGAAGTTATCAAAAAAAAAATAGCTGCGCGCAAAACTTATCTAAGTTTTGCGCGCAGCTATTTTTTTTGATAACTTCTTTTTCAAGGTACAAACAACATCAAAAGTAACAATCTAAGTAAAAATTAGAGTAAAGTACTACACAAATTTTCGGAATAACTTAAAATTATCATGAACATGAATGCCAAAGAATGGGCTCAGCTTTAATGCTGTAATTGGTTAACTACAGCGCTGGTCATTCTGCAAACCATACTTTCATTTACTTTTTATTTATATGGTTTTTTACAAATTTATTAAATTAAACAAAAAGTTAATGAATATATGAATTTTTAAAGGTAGACAAGCATCAAATGTAAAGACTTTGACGCTGTGGCTTCCTACACAACTTTCGAGAAAACACTATATTAATCGCTGCACCAAATTCAAAAGAAACGTTTTAGATCCCGTAACGCAGTAGACATGTTAACACCTGTAAGTTGTATTTTATTTTTATATGCTGAAAACTGACGGCTAATTCCCATTTGTGATCTGAACAAATTAACAAAAGTATTTAAACTTTGTGAGCAGGATGCAAATACATATGTCGGTGTTCAGCCTCACTGCCAGACTCCAGTTGGGAGGACGACAGCAGATTTTGAGTCTTTAGATTACTTCACGTCGTTTCTAGATGTGACCATGCCCTAAACTAAAATGCCCTAAGAACCTGTCACTCATTTACAGCTCGCGTAGGGACTAGGATGCCATTGGTGGATTTCTCATGGGAGTTTGCAATGTGACTGAACTACACTACGTTGCCTAATGAAACTTGTACATTGTAAATGCGTAAATATAGCACCTTAACGGTACCACTAACAGTTTTATGTCCAGCTCTATCTAAAATAACGTTACATACCAACTTTATTGCTTTACTACTAATGTAATATTATTTATTTGATGAATAGAAAAGAACTTGCGCACACACCGAAAAGAATGCAGAAAAAGTGCAACCCTTTGCTTCCATGTACTATGAGTCTATGTTCTTTCCCAGTCGTGAACATGAGTGTATGATTGTTACAATTTTAACTGTATGGGGGTTTTTTCTAAAAACAGCAAGACTAATTTTTATAAGCGATTTATAGTCTGTCCCGAATTATGCACGTGAACAAGATTTTGACTCCCGCTATAAACGTGTTTAAGGTGTGAAGACTATAATTAAGGTGCATATTTCGTGTCAAAATGAAGTAAAGTTAAATGTATAAGATTCTATGGAGAACGGTCGTTCAGATCATGAGAATTTTAGCGAATTATTTTCTACAAATTATCCAAATATTGAAAACAATAACGACATACAGAAAATGAGGAATAATTTATTTAATTCGCTAAATCATTATTTATTACCATTCAATACAAAACAAACCAGACAAACTACTCTTAACATCCTTATCATGAAGAAAATGCTGGTCAGCTATTTCAAGTGAGTCATGATTGCCGTAAGCATGACCATTAACAAATACCTACTATGAAGAAACCTATTCAAGCTAAATAGTGCAAACAAAGTACAAATCTGATAAGAGAACCGCACAGACGAGTCCGCGTATCGCTAATGACTGCGAAATATGCAAGAGAAAAAAGGTGTGACTACAAGAACGAAATCTTTACACAAAACTCGTTTTATGAATAGAATAAAAAGATAGTAAGACGTACTCGACGAATAAGCAACTACAGTGCATGTGGGTTGTAATAATTTTAGACTAAATCAAAGGTTGTCTACCTACGAATGTATATTTTTAAAAATAATTAGCAATGATTTTAACTTTCCTAGAATTATTTTTACACACTACGTAAGCTAACGTTTGTGTAAGAACAATCTCAACGCTAATATTCCAACCGTTGAAGTGAATGCATGATGCCAGATCATAAGGGTAACAACTAAACAATTGAGCTAAATAGAGGCCTACGTCTGATAATAACATTGATTTAGAAAATATTGACAATAATGATGATCATAATAAATTTAATGACTCCCGAAGGACAATCATAAAAAATCTCAAAAGAATCTACTAGATGCAATAGTCTTACTGCCATCAAAATATTGAAAAAGACTTTTTTTACATGGTAAAACTAAAAGGAGGCACAAAACGAGTGTTTAAACAAACGACTTCGTGATTTTGATCAATTTATATCAATATCAACAGCGATAGACCGATACCTTATTTAAGTTTTATATAAATAGGACGAGGTTCTCCGACAAGTCCAGCAAAAACGTGAACTTTTGCAGGCCATATAAAAGTAGAAAAGTTGCTTACCTGGGTCATATCATGAGACATGACAGGTACAAGTTGCTGTAACTGATCATGATGGGAAAAATCGCAGGCAAAAGACAAGTTGGTCGAAAAAGAAAGTCTTGGCTATGTAATATCAGGGAGTGGACCGGGATAGCGAGTGCTCCAGATCTGCTGCACCTCGCTAAAGAGGAGGAAAGTGGTGCTGAATTGGCTGCCAACCTTCGCTAGTCGGAGAGGCACTTTTGACGAAGAAGATAAATAGGTCGTGGGTACAAAATAATTTTTTCAAACTTTACAAATGTCAAGTGTGTGAATCATTATAAACGTGTAAATTGATTTAAATTTGCAATAAATCTCTCATATAGAGCATTTCAAAGACAATTCTTTGCACGATATACTTTTATATTCATAAATAATTTTACTTCAAGTGATTAATTGTTGAACGCCTTAAACGGGCTTCAGACATTATTTCTACCAGTGTTGTAGGGTGATAAATCTTCAAATATAACTTATGATCTAAAACTTAAGATGGATGTGACTAAAATTAAAAGCTGCGGCTAGCACACGTCCCTTAGCGTGACACTGAAATAATAGCAAAGTTTTCCATTTTGGGATTTATTTAAACTTATCATTTTACTTTAAAGTTACCCATACATACACTTCTATTTTGAAATACTTAATAGATATAAAACATGCACTTTATAAAAATACTTTACAATATACTTCTGTCTTCGATATATGGATTGCATTGTGGACGTTCTGATTATTTCGCGTCGACAATCCTCTATCTATTTCAATGATTTAATCTAGAAATAGAGATAGAGGTAGAGCCACGCTGCAGACAAATACCTTTGTCAAGAACGGCATATTATTTATCTGTATCACGACAGAGCCGGCTCGCCCGGGGAAGTAGCATAGTCCCGCAGAAAACCGGCGTCTGAGTGGTAACATAGCTACCGCGCTTCGTCCGGTGAGCGGTTGAGTTCCGGAGGCCCAACCCCACTCTCCCCTCCCATAATGACACTTTCTTTAAAGGCCGCCAACGCTTCTGCACTGCCTATGGCACTGTGGATGTTTATGGGCGGCACTCCATCAGGTGTCACGCCTACTCGTTTGCCTTCCTATCCCATAAAATAAAACGCGACATAAAAACTAATTTAAGGCAATAGTATTAGGTTTTAATATGTTCAAGTTATTATTCTGCATAAGTCTCTTAAAAATATTACCACAGAAGCACAGTTACAGTGTAGTCATTAATCAAAGTCATAATTCATACTTAATGAGTTTCTTATTTATAATTTCTTTCCCTCGACATAAGATTTGTAAAACCGATATTTTGAAAGAGATAAAATGTAATTTTCTTAAGATATTGTAAAATACATAAATCAAAATATCTTGTCACTTCTTGAATATTATTACTTAAATATTAAATAGCAGAACAAATAAATCTCTGTTAATCGTAACAAACTTTAATATAAAGTAAGAATATTTTCCACGGCCAAAAACGTTACTTCTAAAAATAAAAAAGTTAAAAATCAAGCGCTCTGTCTAAGATATCTAAGATGTCGGTAAAAAAAATGGCGCGCCAACAGCTCTTTGACTTTATTATCTAACCCTTCTTCTGTTAAACATTTGTTGAAATATAGTACGTCCCTCAGACAGATGGTCCTTGAACTATATTAAATATACACGTGTAAATTTGTAAGTATAAGTACATCCGACGGCACGTGTAATTGATACAGTAACTAGTACATCTTTATCTGTTTTTTATGTCAGCCTACATCGCTTTATTAATGTTATGCTTTTTAAAAGCAAAGTTATTGTGAACAATGACAAGCACGGCTAAAGGTTGTCCAGAAAGTTTGTGCCGATATTTTAGGACAATTAAAACGCAGCTCATTTAAATATTTATATACATTTCTTAAATTATATAGATACCATTCTGATAATTGACGTAATGTCGAGCGTGGGTTGTTCTCGATTTCTGTTCTAATCATATCTTCGTCTGTGGTTGACGGCCTATCTGGGCGTTTTTGATCTTCCAGGTTGAAATTTTTAGCTTTCAACAGAGCAAACCACTTTCGCACAGTTCTTTCGGCTACAACATCCTCGCTATAAACAGCACATATTTTATTTGCCGCTTGCCGCCGAAAAAGAAAAGCATTAAATGCCTATAATGCACTTTATTTGCCACCATATTCTAAGGCGTACAAAACTGATAAAAATTAACTAATCGTAACCAAACTTTTTCCAAATATTACTGAAGCTATCTCCTTTAGAATATGTACACATGTCATTTGTTTTTAATAATTGTGATATATTCAGTCAGGTCTTTGGCGCTATCTACCGAAAATCGGCACGATCTTTCCGGACAACTCAATAATTTAAAATGTATGGCTCTATGACTTAGCAATTTGAAGTGGTAATGGGTTGGTTTCGACTGATGTCAGTTCATCGGCAAACAGAATTGCCGATGAACTGACATCAGTCGAAATAGACAAGTGTTGGAGTATGTAATATATGCAGGGCGGCTGACAAGAACTTGGTTCATGTATGCGAAAATAGAGCTGGGCCGCATGTCATAGCAGAGGCTTATAACTAGCAGTGGAACGTCGTAGATTGACGATGATGAGTGTGTATGACCAACAAATAAATCCTTTTTTTTTACAAAACTACAATTTTTTTTATGGGATAGGAGGGCAAATGAGCAAGCGTGTCGCCTGATGGAAAGCAATCAACGCCGCCCATAGACAACCGCGACACCGCAGGAGTCGCGGAAGCGTTGCCGGCATTTTAGGTATGCATAGGCTTGTTTTTTGAAGGTTCCAATGTCGTATCGTAGGCATAAACGTAAACGGTAAGTACATCTCACACCTGCGTTTTGTCGATGATATGGTGATCTTGGCAGAATCTAATTGCAAAGCCTAATTGAATCCTCTCAACGAGTCGGTTTGACCATGAACTTTGATAAAACTAAAGACATGGTCAATGATCATCTGGATCCACAACCGACCGTCGTCAGTGGTAAAACTCTCGAAGTTGTACAGGAGTATATCTACCTCGGGCAAGTCTTGCAATTGGGTGGAGACAACTTCGAGAGAGAAGCCGATAGAAGGATTCAGTAAGGCTGGGCAGCATTTAGGAAACTCCGTCCGGTCTTCTCGTCGCCCATATCTCAGAGCCTGAAGACGAAAGTCTTCGACCAGTGTGTCCTACCCGTACGGCGCCGAAACGTGGACGCTGACAGTCCGTCTGCTTCATAAGCTCAGAGTCGCTCAGAGAGCTATGGAGAGAGCTATGCACGGAGATTCTCTGGTAGATATGTTTCGGAATGAACAAATCCGCCAGAGAACTAAAGTCACCGACATAGCCTTTCGAATTAGCAAACTTAAGTAGCAATGGGCTGGTCACATCTGTCGGAGATCCGACGATCGTTGGAGCAGACGAGTGCTGGAGTGGAGACCGCGTCTCGGTAAACGTAGTGTGGGACGCCCCCCGGCTAGATGGTGCGACGATCTGCGCAGGGCGGCTGGCAGAAACTGGATGCATGTAGCCGAAGATCGGGCTAGATGGCGCTCCATGGGGGAGGCCTATGTTCAGCATTGGACTGCCGCAGGCTGCTGATGAATGTCGTATCGGTTCGGAAAGACCGTCGAGGGTAGCTGGTTCCACAAACTAGTGGTGCGTGGAAGGAAGGAAGAAGAAAGAACGAGAGAAACGCACCGTAGTAGATCGTCCTTCATCCAGATGGTGGGGATGAAGTTTTAAAATACTACCTTTTTTAATCTCAATTTTCTTACTAATAGTCACTACTTGAATAACGCAAATTGTATAATGCGAAACATTGAATTTCTTTTTGCGTTTTCGCACACACTTGAAGTACTTAAATATATGTTTTATACATATTTCGCAGTTAATATTTCTGTGTTTTTTCAGAATAGGTAACCGTCACTGAATTGGCTAGGATAACATACACACAACACAATATATATATATATATATATATATATATATATATATTATATATATATATATATATATTGTGTTGTGTGTGTGTGTGTATTTGGTACCTACATAATTTCTGAAATAGCATTATATTCTTAACTGAAATGCAGATAAACAAAACCAATTTAATATCACATCCCTTTCCATGCAAACCGTATTATGAGATATCGTAATGTTGCCCGCTTGAATATTTGCCTTTCCAGTCTAGATTGGAACGAAAGTAATTAAGGTGCGAGTAAGCAGATTAATTAAAACGAACAGCCAAAAGTAATTTATTATCATGGATATATATGAACGAAATTACAGGGCTTACAGAGACGTCACCCAACTCCACAGCCCTAACTAAAATTACCTTACAAATATTCTGAAACAAAAACAGAATGTAAAATAAAATTTTAATTATAACATTGAGCTAGTCTACCAAATTTACAGTTAAATACCTGTTAAGATAAAAGTAAAATAAGTATAAGTGCTATTTGCAAGAAGATGGACTAAGAGAGAGAGGAAGAAGATTGTTTGTTTATTATCATATAATTGTGGTAGAACCCCACTAGGGTCAAGTTTTATGTAAAGTAGGAATGGACCGACTCATCTGAAGACCAAATTGTCGCAGAATATCCGTGTTTCGTCTGCTTAGCTATGAGAACAGGAGGCCCAGTTTTAATTTTCTATTCTTTATTTTCCCTTTTTTCATGATCGTTTGTCTTTTTAAAAAAGCAGGAAAGATACGTGCAGTTTTCCTGCAGGAGTATCTGCTACCAGTAGAAGAGTAACAACGTTTCTTAATCCCACTAAGTGTAGAGATTATGACAACACCCCTCCATTTTTACGAAGAGCCATGTCCAATAGTGGACTATTACAGCTATACATAGTATATAATAAATAATTAATTAAATAAATAACAAACTTAGTCATATAGTTTTAATATTTAATAATATACTCAAAAGTAATCAGAGTCATAAAGTTAACCCAATTGGATACATAATGATATATTATGTATTTATGCACACGCGACCAAGGAAACAGGTTTTGTTTTGTTAATATTATGTGTGATTGTGTGGTTAAAACCGACACGCTCGGTCTTTAATTTTTTTTCATTACGAAAAATGAACAGCATTTATCGTTTTTTGTCTCGTCTTAATTAGTTCTTACAAGTAATATGTAAGCGGGTTTAAATCACTTGATGGTAATATATTTTTGCCATTCACGTTCTTGGTAAATATTTTTTATTGTTTACATAGGCATTAGCATTTCGTTATTTTCCCTTTTTCTTTTAGGGTGTTACAAAAATGTTTTCTGGATTATTAATTGATGAAAAGTACGAGGATTTTTTTTACTTTCGACTTTATTACCATTATTAACAATGAAGCCGTAACGCTCCACTGCTAGAGATAAGCCTCTGTTGAAATGTAGGAGGAGAAGTGTAGGAGGGAAGGTTATTATCGTTTCAAAATGTATATAGATATATTGTATAGTTTTGATAAAAGAAAACAAATTCGTTTCCAAACGAACGAAGTATTAAGATATTAAATAGAAACAGGTTGATTGATTTATATTTTCACTATCTCACAAAACCTTGTTAGAAAAACAACCGACTTATGAAGGTGAAAAATAGAACGATCTAGTCAGATTCTATTAACTACTGTGAACAAAATAATAATTTATTATATTATTCATAAAAATATCTTATTATAAAAAAAACTGAAAGCCTTTTTAGTAGTATCTATAATTTCTGTCGTAGGACATCTTTAAATGCGATGTGGAGTAAGAGAAGGTGTTGTGACAAAAGTTGAGAAAGGTATGCTTAGATGGTTTGAGCATATGTAGAAAGGGTGGATGAAAGACTACTGGCAAAAGAAATTTACGCCAATGTGGATGTAAGGGTCGGTGGTAGGGGAATACTACGGAAAACATACCTTGACCAAATTGCTGACGTTTTTAAGAAAGTCCAGGTCAAGAGTACCCTTAACCGAGGGGCTTGTATGAGGAGAATAATGAGTGTGGAGGAAGCAAGGAAAGTATGCCGAGATTGTAGCAGATTGAGATCTGTGGTCTCTGCCTACCGCTACGGGAGACAGGCGTGACGATATATATGTATATATGTCTTTAGATTAGCCCAGTCTAGGTCTAGGCTAATTTAAGCAAATGGAAATGCTAGAATAAATTGGAAAATTGACACCAATAATAAATACACCAAAAAATACTTATCTACAATCTGATTTCTATAATCTTTTTTAATTACGTTTATTTTTCAGTTAAAAACATATGTAAATGCAACATTTATTATGACTTCTTTATTCAGCAACGCAGTCAAGGGCATAAAGTGTATCATAATTTCACAGCATGTTGTTAGGGCGGAACATAAAAATGATAAAGTACCTACCATACACGGACGTTGCTTTGCTGCGGGCATTTGAGGAATTGTGGCTGATTAGGACTTTAGAGAAATTGTTGACATTGTTATTGTCTGTGGAATTCGACCATTATTAAAATATTACTTATATTATTATAAGCTTACGTAAATGAATTTGTCGTTTCATTGAAAATTCTATAACGTTTTCTTCAACTATGTTACTTGTTAAATAGGCATATATTGTCATTTTCCCTCCGTCTTTAACAAATATATTCACTTGATTATTACATAAACCTAGTAAAACTTTGTTTTTCTACAACTCGTCGTTTCTTTGGGAAATTCATTAATGTTTTTTCTTCTTATTCACTCCTCACTCCCTCGATCCTAAGGATCCTGCGATGGTGGGCGATGTGTTCCTAGTGTAAATAAGCTGTTTCGATGATCTATCTTATACAAACTTGATCAATAAATGTTCATTTCCCTAGAAATCGGGAGATTCCTTTCACAATAGCGGGATATATATGAAAAAAATTATAACTATTATGAAATTTTATGCTTTCCTTAAGGAATTTTTTTCTAAACTTATTCAATTATTTGCAATAACTATGAAACTTAATAACATTTGTTAACTATAGTGGATTTTATTATGTAGTGTGCTATCATGTCTGTACAACTTACTCTGAAGTTATATGTAATCCCTTCCACTGTATAGAGCTGTCCAGTAAATCCGCTGTATAAATGGATCAACAATTTAGAGATGGCAGACGAGGGTGAACTATTGTTAGTATATAATAATTTCATTATACATTGTTTGTTTGTCCTGTATATTATAACCCGAAACGGTGATAAATTGCTCAAGGTATGCTCCTTTTTTTGAGTTATTATGTCTATTTTATAATAAATAGCATACGAGTTCTAAAGTATTTTAAAAGCATTTCATGATTTTTTTTGTGTATGAAAATACTTACTCTTTTTTCCCTTTAAGTGGTATTGGAACGTGTGCCGAGTAACAACTAATTACAAATAAAAATAAAATGATTTGCTTTTTCATGTGAAGGTACATTATGTATGCAACGCTGGCTGACTGCGATTATTCACGCGCCATTCAAATAAAAAAAGGAAAAGTATACAATTTTGACAGGTAGTTCGTTCACCTCTCGATATCCTTGATGATCACCTTTTTTACGAGAATATTCTGTTTGTTTCAGGTATAGTGTTATACTGACGATCGCGACCACAGCTAATGACGGATTCACCTTGATAAACGGTACGTACACGTATGTATAGCACGGACAGTATATTTACATTTCTGTAGTCAATGACGATTTTGACAATTGTATAAAATTTTAATTTCTACACAATTTTTATTTATTTTTGGGCCGCCATAGCTTATTAAGTTCGCATCATTTAAGATCGAAATTTTTAAGATATTTTGAACTGTTCCGCCTCAGAAAGATACAAATAGCTTTAAAGTCGAGACGTTCAAAATAAATTATGCCTGTGCATGAAAAAATTAAGGCTTAAAAATACCAAAAAAATAATCTTAATACAATGAAACGACAAATGCAGATGTATTTGGAATTAACAAGTAAAAGAGTGTTTAAAAAATTGGAATTAAATTATACTTCATCAAAATGTATATACATAAATATGTGCGATAGTATCTATTCAAATTACTCCAGTAAGAACTGATTAATTTACATAATAGCTAGGCAACCATTCTTAAGTTTGAGTTGCCGGTTACGCAATAGCCAAAAATAAATATATGTATATGAAAATTGTTTTTATATCTTTATCTTTGATGTGGAATGATATTCATTTAAAATAAAATCCCATATTGTACCTTAAGAGTCGACGACAGTTATAAACGAGGCTAAACATTTTGTTAAATTTTCAAGTCCAGTTAAAGGACCGGTTTGTCCGTTGTACCTGGCGCTGGTAAACTGAAAACCAGTTCTGTGAAATCAGACCAATAATTTTTGAAATTACTGCGAATAAATATTAATGTCTCAACCCAGTGAACATCATTTTAAAGTATAGGTACCTTTATTTTTTATTGCGTAAGCTGCTTAAGTGCGTTATTTCATCTAAATGAAATGTTAATTGAAATATTTATTCAAAGAGATTATCTAGTTAATTTATAAAGATAGTGCATTGCCTATTTTCAGGCTTCTTAAAGCTATTAAGGAAAGGGGGATTAACATAGTGCTTTCACTCTAATGGTTTCAACTACTGAAGTGTCATGCACATTTTGCAGTCACTTTTTCAATACTATTATATTATAGTATTTTGTTTTTAAAATTCTTCATTATGTTAATCGAGATAAAGATATTTACCGTGGTGATCATTAGGATATGTTCCTTTATTCTTTGCAGCTGTTCCGCGGTAGACAATGACACTTTAATATTTTTCTAATGTACATAAATGTTTAACACTCTTAACCCCATACTTGGATTTATTGCGTTTTTTGGATCAAGTGCTTTATAGACCTTAGTCTTATTAATTAGCTAATCGTGGTAGAGCCACGCTGCAGACGAATACTTTATCAAGAATGGTATAATATTTGTCTGTAGCATGAATGGGCCGGCTCGCCCGGGGAAGTACCCCGCTCCCGTAGAAAACCGTCGTCTGAGTGGTACCTTACCTACCGCGCTTCGTACAGTGAGTGGCTGAGCTCCGGAGGCCCAACACCCTTCCCCCTTCCCCCTCCCATTCCACTCCCATAATAATGACAATGCCTATGGCGTTGCGGAAGTCTATGAGCGGTGTTGATTGCTTTCTATTAGGTGATACGCCTGCTCGTTTGCCTTCCTACCCCATAAAAAAAAATTTGAGGAGCGATGCCAAAATTCTTATACTCGGCGGAAGAAATGAGAATACGAGATTTATTTTTATTCTTAGGTACACGCTGCTACCCATCTACTGATATTGCTTCCTTATCGTCTCATACGACATGGGTAAGGAAATGTGGTCGCCCTATTTTATTCTAAGCATAGAAAGATTGTTTTTAATACAATATGCTCTTACAATACTAAGAGTGCTACAATAACATCAATTTATAATTTTGTAGAATATTCTAGTAAATTGTTCTTATTAAAGAATACGGACAGTTCGCAAAGAATTTTAATCAATGTACTTTGAAAAGCACACAGCACTTGAAACATAAACATTTAATGTCAATGACATGCGAAATTTGAATATTCCATTCTTTATTAATGAAAGAATGAATCGGTCAATTTTTTTCTTGACCGCTAATCGTAACGTTGTTTCTAGGTACAGTTTAACACGGTATACATAATAAAGTACTTGAGAAATATATTTTGCTTCAAGATAACTGTGAATGTCTAAGTATACTAAAGAAACAACAAATAACGTGTGAGTTATGATTTATCCTTTTATCAGATTTGTAACAAAGGAAAAATGTTCTGTGCGTTTAATTTAATTATAAGAAAAAACGAATAAAACGCTTTACATTTAGAGCCTCACACCAGGATTACCGATTTCGTGGGTGCTATTATAACATGTAAATGACATGAAAAAAACCCAGACTTAGGAAAGATAGATACAGCTGTAGGCCACACACATATTTAGGAATGGGGATAAATTTATGTATAAAGGAAAACCTCCTTTATAATTTACTGTAAACAATAACTGATAAACATTTTAAAATAAGTCATATATATGTACATATCAAAAAAATTAAATGTCATAATTATTATAGTGCAAGAAAATATTATTATCATAAATAAAAATAAGAGAAATAATAACTTTACATGTTGTTTCTTTTTTAAGAAATCGTCAAAACTTTTTATTTCAGTAAGATATGAGATAAAATACAGCAAAAAAGCAATTTATTACATTGTATATGTATGGGCTATAGGTATTTATTTAGAGTTTAGTTGCCAGGTCTACCCGCCTTGTATAAACATGGATTGGCGAGTTTACCAGACTCAGAATATATCTGTAGGCCATACATATATTATTCCGATGCGGGGATCGAACACACAACATCACTCGACTCTATGGGCGAGATGCCCCGCAACTAAGTCAATTGAATGTCGCCACTTAGTCGAGCCACTTGGTTGTCCCACTAAAGAGCACGGGTCTCCCCATTTCTTCCAGACTAGAGAGGTAAGTAAGGCTGTGAAAAAAAAATGAAGTACGTACACGAGCTGTATTATCGGTTAAAATGTAAGTTTGTGAGTATGGATGTTTGTTACTCTTTCACGAAAAAACTACTAAACGGATTTGGATGAAAATTTACAGTAATATAGGTTATACATCGGAATAACATATAGGCTACAATTTATAATGATTTTATGTAATTTTGATCGTAATATAACGATACATTTCAATTAAGTCGAAAAAAAATCTGGCCTCCTTTTATGTGGAAGTCGCTATGACCAAAATTGTGAACCATAAATTAAGTATAAAATAATATTTATTTAAAATGATCTGTCACGAATTTAATGTGGCAGACCAAATTTCACGCGAGCGAAGCCGCGGGCAAAAGCTAGTGAATAATATTTGACAAAGAATTTAATAAGTAATGTAAAAATACGTGATACACCGGCGTAGCACATACTGTGCACAGTGTTCCAGTCAAACGTTGTTAACGAGCACGACGACGACAAGGGCGTCGAATGTCAGCCGGCCAATTCACCCGCGCTTTACTCGCTTAATTGCGAACTAATCGTTCCAACAAACATCACCACCCATTCAAAATTATTTATACAATTTTTTGAAAAAAATATTTCAAACTGTTTATAACCGATAGTATATACGGCGTCGAAACGGGGACGCTGACAGTCCGTATGCTTCATAAGCTCAGAGTCGCTCAGAGAGCTATGCTCGGAGTTTCTCTGGTAGATATGATTCGGAATGAACAAATCCGCCAGAGAACCAAAGTCACCAACATAGCCTTTCGAATTAGCAAATTAAAGTGGCAATGGGCTGGCCACGTTGTCGGAGATCCGACAATCATTGGAGTAAACGAGTGCTGGAGTGGAGACCGCATCTCAGTAAACGTTGTGTGGGACGCCCCCCGGCTAGATGGCGGCTGGCAGAAACTGGATGCGTGTAGCCTAAGATCGGGCTAGATGGCGCTCCATGGTGGAAGCCTATGTCCAGCAGTTGACTGCCGCAGGCTGTTGATGAGATAACCGATAGTTTAAGTTCTGAAGTTATAAGTTAAAGCATGTCTGATTTTTTATCATACAGCATTTTTGTTTGACGCTTTCTTAAAGACTTCTTTGTGTACGGTGCGTTTCTTCAGCAATGTCCATCTAAGCATCACCATTCTGTGAAATCAATTGCCTTCAGCGCCTTCCGAATGAATACGACATTAGAACCTTAAAAAAGGCAACATATTTGCTAAGAGGCTAGAAACGTTTCTGTAAAGCCTATGGTGTAGCAAATTTCTATGAGTAGCTTTGATTTCCATCAGGCATCACGCTAGTTTGTCTTCCTGTCCTATAAAAAACTGTTATTTATCATAAAGTAAAAGCAAATTTCGCTTTAAAATATTTTACTTCTTCCTTTCATACTAGAAGTAGTAAAACAAAAAAATAAGTTTAGAAGATTTAAATCAAATAAAATTTTGAAATCGAAAAAATGCCGAAATCGAGCATCTGGTGGCCCAACCCAATATAATAGAAGTGACTAAGGCTCTCCGACTTCGTTGGATGGTTGGAGAGGAGGATCACGCAATCAAAATAGCGTATGTGGATCGCCCAAGTGGACGACGTCCTGTGGGGCGCCCCAGGTACCGCTGGAGAGACATGATCGAGGATTGAGACTGGCGAAACCTTCAAATCTGCAACTGGCAGAAGGTGATGCAGGACAAGGCACGGTGGAGTAAGATCTGTTCGGAGACCAAGATCCATTTTGGGTCGCTGCGTCAACAAAGTTAGTTTTATTTTTAGAAGATTTTTTTTTTTTCTAGAATTGATCTCTTATACTTTTAGAATATAATTATCATAATTTATTCCTACACTAGTGAAATCTTCTTATCTTAATTTAGTTAACAAGACATTTTAATTTACCTTAACACGTTAATTACTCAGATAATTACTTTGTTCAACGCAGATTTTTGAAAATAATTGCGGCAGGACTAAGAGGAAGTTAATTAACACCACTTGTGGTTAATTTACTCAATTTTAATTTGGATCACAAAATAGAATCATTTATAAAGCTTAGATTTATTATTCTTACGTAAAAACTTACTTTAATGTTCGACCGAAGGTCTGTGAATGCAACCAAAAATATAGTAACTGTTGGGAAATGGAGGAAAACTTCTTGACAAAGCCTACATGGTGGTAAATAATATCACAGGTATCTGAAGTCTACTAATAAAATATGAATCCTCGTGGGTTATAATATTACATTTTCGAAAATATTAGAAAAGATCCTTTTGGCTCAAATTAAATTCGTAGAATTATACTGGTTTATAAACGAAGCAATTTATGTAGGCATAACCTACCTGTACGAACCGTATTATTTTTAGGACGGGAAATAAAGACAGAACATTCAGTGCTATACTGATAGGCTCAGAGAGATTTGAAATTATTATTCACATGATTTATGGAGTCAAGCGTTACTTTGCGGAAAACCATTACTATGTGGACAGTTCGAATTTTTACTTAATAGTGGTGCGTGGAAAAAGATTAAATAACACAAAATAAAATTACCTGTTCGCTTAAGAGAAAAAAAATCAATAAGGCAATAATAAGAGTCAGCGTAAAATAAAACTGAGCACATAGTAAGTCAATTGGCGCATTTTGACAGCGACGTTTTTCACGCGTGCACCGCGGTGCGGGTGAGGAAGGGGAGGGAGCGGTACGAAGGCGTCAAGGTCACCGGTGACGTCATGCTCCGCGCACAATGACCTCCCGAAAATGAAACAGTGATGGCTGCCGCCCGGACCGATTTTGTCGATTCTCGATGATACTTAGTTTTCTCGACTTTTGTTGATATTGAACTTAATTGAGAAACGACTCCGGCAAAATGAATTAAATAACTTTATATATAATAATCAAATTAGTGAAGGAAATTAATATTAAGATGAACTTCAAAATTATATTTTTAATTACACATTATAATTATGGCTTATGAAACTTTTTATCAGTTTATATTTATGAGTATTTAAATTAATATTCTTTTTTGCCATATATAATTTTTTTATGGAATGGGAGGGCAAACGAGCAAGTGTGTTGCATAATGGAAAGCGATCAACGCCGCCCATAGAAAACCGTGACACCGCAGGAATCACGGAAGCGTTGCCGGCCTTTTAGGTATGTGTACGCTTGTTTTTTGGATGTGCCAATGTTGTATCAGATAGATAGATTGCCGAAGGTAGCTGGTTCCACGGAGTGATAGTGCGTGGAAAGAAGTTTCAAGAGTAGCGCACCGTAGTAGATCGCCACTCATCCAAATGGCCCCACCATTTGGATGAGTGGCGTGGCATGAAACTTTTTTGAATATATAATTTGTTTATTACCTTGTTACTTTGTGTTATCACATTAAGCAATTATGCAATTATTTTATTTATTATTTACTATATAATTTTGAAATTAGTTGAAAGAATAGTCGACGTCCTCTTTTATCAAGGAAATATTTTAAAATATATGTCTTTTGGATTTTCACTTGCTATATTTAAAGCTTAGTGTTTTTAGTTAAAATGTAGTAAATTATCGATAACATATTGTATTATTATTTACAGACCGCCCTGATTATTGTTATTCGCTACATCGTTAAGTGTGTTTGAATTATATACATTTCAAATAGTGCATAAAAAATGTACTTAAATGGTTTTAATATTATAGAACCTAAAGCAGGATCGAATTTCACGTGTCCGAAATAACCATATACAACGATCAAATGAAGGAAAATAAAATATCCAAGCAATACGATTTGAAAGAAATTGGGCGAAAATTTTGAATCGTAAATAATAAGCTTTAAATCTAAAAAAATCGTATAGGTATTTATAAATGTAAAATGCCAATTCTTACTGGAATCTCATCGTCATAAATGGTTTTGTACAATAAATATACGTACTATATGTAATAGCATTCTTTGAAAAACGGAGTATCTGGTGATCGAACGACGAATAATAATTTGTCTACCCAAATAAGGGTGTAGGTAAGGGCTCCCTATTTCTGATGGAAATGAACATCAACCCACCAAGTTTATCCAATGCGGATTGGCGGGGCCCCCAAGTTTAGAAATAAATACTTGTGGGCCAAACGTATATTTAATTACAAAAAAGCGGTTACTTCACCAGTCAGCCAGTTTAGATTCTTACATTCATATACCTTCTATTTCATTTCTGTAGATAATACCGACTTTTCCAATCGCTAGTTAAAACAAACTTGCAAAATTTGAAACGTTTTAGCTGTAAGACTAGTATAAATATGGTATGGTAAGCAACTCAATGAGTTCAGCTTAAAAACTATTAGCTAAGTCAATGATTTCGAATGTAATCTGGCAGTGAAATGTAAATTTATTTAGTTATATTACATCGCGTATGGATTATGCCAAGTTCTGATTTTTTTTTTAATTTTTCATCTTTATTTTCCACGAAAGCGAAATTAGGGGAACATCAAAGCCATAAATAAAACTTTTGTACTTTTGATACTGTACTTTCATCCGCTCTTCTGTATCTACGTGATTAACAATTTATGACGTCATTTTCGTTCTCTTATATAACGGCAGTTTACAACAAAGCGAGTGTGAATGAAGGAATGGAAATGTCGGTCAGTTTTTATAACAGGTTACTTGAAGAAGATAAACAATAAAGCAAAAATGGAATTTATATTCCATTGACGTCATGATCAGAATGAACAGGATGGCGGTATGCAACGAGGCAATAAGCAAACCAAACACTATTTAATGTGTGTTTTTAATTTGCAAATAATATCTTTCTGTTACTCTTTACTTTTATTTTTCTTTTCATTGCCCAGTACCATATAATGGCTGAAAAAAATTTTTTTTTTTTTATATATTCACGCCTATCCCCCGCAGGGGTTGGCAGAGACCACAGAGCTCCATCCGCTGCCATTCATCGCAGCGAAACGGCTCGTCATTGATCGCTTTTCGCCCTCGTGAGAATCAGGACGTGACGGGTGGCGAACCACGTCGCCGTCATTTTCGACAAATTAGGTATATTAAATTCGTCTTAGTGAATCCCACGAGCCGCAAGGGAGGATGGAGGTCAGCCCCAGCAGAGCCTTGCATGCTGAAGTAAGGCACCATAGTCCCCGGGGGAGCCCGACCCCGGGACGATCGGCACGTTTTACGACTAGGCTCGCCCCTAGCCACGCATCCATTGGCACGGCAGACCGTGGATTGGCGAAGAGGAAGGGAAAGGATAGAGAAGAAAGGAAGGGGCAGGAAAGGAAATGCGGATTGGGGGGTTACCAGACTCGGAATAAACATTTATAAATCCATATAAATATTTAATCCGATGCGGGAATCGAACCCGCGACCATTGACTCCGCAGACGGAGGGCCCCGCCACTGAGCCAATCGGTCGCTGAAAAATAATGCCGCCTTTTTTGAAATACAGTAATTTGGCTTGACCGGGGAGTACCACATGGTCACAGCATATCGGCGTAGCAGCATTCCTTTTTGTTACCGTGTTTCGCGCGATGTATGTATTCAGAGAGAGAGAGAGTCTTACTCCCTTCCCATTTCTTTACTTCCATCTTCCCACATTATTCATATTCTAACCCAATGTAAGCAACGCATTGCAGGTACCCTAGGTCCATCAGGTGAACCAACTGTTCATTTTCCTCTTATTGTCTTTTACAATATTTATTTTGATGAGCTTGGTTATTAACGGTACAAATAAGCATTAACCTGGAGCATGGATTTTCCACAAAACCAAAAAATAATGTATATTAATAACTTCACGTATTATTTTCATATGCATATATTTCACGTGAGACTACAGATAACAACATACGACGGATAATGACACAAATATCTGGCTCATACCGGCTCACGGAGTGACATAAGGGCCCTTATCAACCAGACGGACATCGCTGTTATCAAATCAAAAATGTTTACCAGTTGACTCGCTGCATTGTCGATATCTATATACGATATATTACTTGTATACTACAAGGCCATTTCAAAGCACAGCATACTGAAAAATATAAAGAATAAATGAGTCGCTCAGTGGAAAAGTGGCCAAACCCACAAAAATATGAGTACCGAGTTAAAATAACCAACAACCAAAATCTCTTTGTTAATACCATAGTTAAAATTTAACATCATTTATTCAAATATATTTAACCTAAGATAGGCTATTATGGATTTTAAGAATAAAAAATAAACTTTAATTCGACAAAACTTTTTTAATCTATATTTATGTGGATTATGCCACTCTTCCATTGAGCGACTCAAATAAGCTCTCTCTCTCTCTCTCTCTTCACATACATACAAGCACACACACAAAGAGAAATTAATAAACAAATAAAATAAAATATCCAGATTCAGAATAAACACCTGTAAATCGTACAATTATCTTTTCTGTACACTATAATGCGCCATTTTAGTCAACGGTTCATCATTAGTATGAAACGATTAAAAGCAGCAATAGCTCAGTTAGTAAGGCTCGGACTTGCGTTGAGAGGTCGTATCTTCTATTGGACTTTTTCCAAGCACAAGCATTATAAAATTAATAGAATAAATAACAAGAAATTTAGTAAAATTTAAAAAACACACTGCTAATCTTCTTTAAAAAAAATAAAATTGCGCAAATATAAAGAGAACAGAAAAAGTACTCGAGGAAAACTTCTCTTTGACTGTCAGTTACCGACGACGTACATAAAATTAACAGCCCATTACTGTCACATTCCACCAGACCATACGCCGCTTGCTGCGTGCATTCAAATAAGGGACAGAGCGAAACAAAGTTACGTTGAAATAGCGATAAGAATCATACTATACTGGAAAATGTATAAAGCGATGCACACACACCCTCTTTCATGTAGAAATTTCCACAGAGATTAAGCATGGATGCACTGGACAGAGTTATATTCACTCATGGATGAAATAGCATCCAATCGCAGTCGGTCTGTCTCTTTATTTTATAAAAACATATTTTTATTGAATATATTGAGAGATAAAAAATCATGGAGAGAGATAAAAAACATTTTAGATAAATACTTTTCCCATTTACCTTTATGTATCACTTTTATTTTCATATATATTTTTATCTTAATATTAAAGAATAACTACAACATAAAGTAAAATATTTTTAGTAAAAATATTTTCCTGAATGAACAGATGAAGTTGTTTTTGAATTTGCGCCCAATATTCAATCAATTTCATCATTGACATTTTACTGACATAATCAAAGAAAAATATGTATGGTAAAAAATCCTCGGGGTGGATTAGGCACCCTTTTTTTCTTTCGCACTCAGTTTTATCACATTTTATTCTAAGATATTACATTACATCTACAGCTCAAAAGTAAATAAATTCATATATCTACAAGTCAAATATATTAAATATAAAAAAAAAACATTCACAGTGTGATGTATATCAGATAATTTCCGTTTTCTTTTTTACCATTACGAAACTTATTATATTTATAATTTGCTACAAAATACTAAAAAAAGAAAGATAATTTAAAAGAAAAGGCATGTTTTTCGGTATACATATTGGTAACGTTATGTGACTGGTCGCAATTCAAGTGTTTTATGCGATTTATGCGCCATAAATATAGACCGCAAGCCGTGACACTACAAGACGTACGATCAAAACACTTACTCGTTCTCTTTTACAATCTACTGTCACAATTTAGACACATAAGTACGTTTGTAATGCATATTGATTTAAAAACATCTCTCCAACCTTCGCTGGGCAGAGGCACTATAAGAAGAATAATTGACAATTAAATATTTAGGACTAAAGGTTAGGGTTTATATTCAAAATTTTAGTGGTAGAGCCAACCATAAATGGGCCAGCTCGACCAGAGGATAACCTAAAATATAGATATTGTGTGGAAAAATCTATTACTGCGTTTTTTAGGAGTAAGGCCTCTTACTCCTTCCCCTTTAAATATCCCGTTAACCCTTCCATAGCCATCCCATAAATGGTACATAGCATACAGGGTATATTTTTTTAACATCTTAAATAAATACTTCAATTTTCTTTAATTATTCAGTTTTATTTTCAGTTACATTTTCATTTTAATGATAAATAATAACTACAACATAAAACGAAAAAATCTCTCCTTTGATGATTACAAAAAATTTAAAAAAATGCGTTTCTAAAAATTTGATAGCGTCGAATTCGTTTGAATACGAAGATATCAAAGTTCATATCCGTAGTGCAGAGACATTATAAATCAGACTTCACTGCGGTTCACCATCAGATGACCTGCATTTAAAACAAGTATATCCTCAGAATTTTGAAAGTTAGCGGTCCACCACCATACAATTCAATTATTTTTCCCAAAGGGCATAATTTTGGGACATCCTTCGACCTGTGAGTTCTCGATCGGTTACCATACTGGGATATTTAAAAATATGTGTATGTGGCTTTGTGGATATCTATGAACGACAGAATCATTTACGTTCAGGTGATCCAAATTCTCGTTTGCTTGTTCTATTTCTGAAAACAATAAAAGCAAATTCAACGACTCCTCACATGTCAAGTATACAAACTACAGTTCATCATAGCCTTGTCTCTATTAATTGAAAAAAAAAAATTTCATTGTTTTATTTTATTTAGCTCAACAATAAATACACTTGACGTCGTGTGTAAAGGACAAAATAAGGTTTTGCTAAAGTTATTGAGCTTTCCAAAATTTAACTAGACGACTAATTGGCTCAGTGGCGATACTTCGGAGTCAATGGTAGCGGGTTCAATTCCCTTATTGAGATAAATATATCTAGGTATGGGCTTCTGACAAGTGGATTTCGCTTAAGACCAATGTGATGGGTCAATGTCTATTCGATGTCCATGGATATATATGAACTAATAATATATCTAATGAACATTTATGGTTTAAAAGCTGTAACAAATGTATTATTATACGAAAGTACATAAACACAAAAGAGATTATTTTGCTAAATGTGATACGAAATCATGTCAAGAATATGAAACAAATGTGACTGCGTTGCCAACAAATTTCCATTCATTGAATTAGTCATTCAATGAAAGAAAAATTTGAAATTTGTGCGAAATAGTAAAAGTTTAATCTATAAATAATTAAACATTTTATACAGTGGCGACGATATAAAACATGCCACCTAAACATATTAATTTTTGGATGAACATTAGTATATACATATATGTATATGTGTGTAGTTCGAAATTTTGTGTGGCACTAATCAATATTCCCTTAATATTTACGTTATATGAGAATACTTACCAGTTTAATGTCCTCATTAATAGTTTTCTATTCTCAGTGTCGATAAATAATATTATGTATTATATATATATATATATATATATATATATATATATATATATATATATATATATATATATATATATATATATATATATATATATATATATATATATATATATATATATATATATATATATATATATATATATATATATATATATATGGTTATGTATTAATTGTTTACAAGCGTGATCGTGGTGATGGTTTTTTTTTATTTTGTTGACTGTACTCTTTTCAAACTCTAACCACTCTCTAAATATATTCTACAGGATGCAGAATAGCACATGCTTTGCGACTCGCACAGGATTTTATTGCCGTAAGTGCATTGACTGACGGACAGACGTGAAGTTTGATTTGAACGTATTGCATGCGTCTAATGAAATCCCATTGTGTGTAATGTCATAAAATGTATTTCTTATGTGGCATTTGTGGTTAGTTCTTTCATAACTTAAACTATTGCATGAACAAATTGAAATTGTATAAATATTGTATTTTACATAAATATCATACATTTTGAGATTATCTCAATTTTGTTGTTTTACGTTGCTAGAAAAAAAAACGTTATTTTAATTTGTAACGTCATTCTTTCGAAGAAAAGGTATTCTTTATAAGTGAAATTGAAAATTTTTAATTCAAATTATCGTTATGACTAGCGACAATTATAAAATATTATTATTTTATTTTCTCTTGTTTTTTATGTGTACTAGAAATTTATCTTCACCAAAAACAAATTTATGACACATAAGGACGTAAAACTTAAATTTACATATTATATAACATTTACAAAATAAAAAGTAATAAAAACAACGTGTTATTTTTATATTGTTATTTAATTCGTGTCGTGACAGCGTAAAATGGCGGCCATTATGTAAAATATAAAATATTGACGTTTCCTTTTCTTCTTCTATCTCACTGCCTTCAGGAATCGACATATAATAATACAGATCGAGATCATCCTAAACGGGTTGCTACCATAAAAAAGCAAAATAGAAACATTGGACATATTTAACGTTAGAATATTTTATATATGTAACCCTATTGCAAGAGGTGAACAGTGTACTGGCAGCCGCCATTGCGAATATTGATGACCGATAAATCAAACGGCCTGCTCATATCGCTAATTTATGACGTGATTAATTTTATGAGTTTTTTATCGAGATTTTGCCCCGACAGTACGTGGATTTTAAATTTCAAATAAGGCCACAAATATAAATAAGTTATAGGTTTACCTATGACTTATTTTTGTTTGTTATTAACTTTTGAGTTTAGTTAGCTTTAAATATTCCAGTTTAGCGACCCTGGCTTTAAGGGAAAAATAACAATCTTTCGATTTCTAGAAAGGAAGATAGCATTGAAATGAGTGAACCTGAGTGTAGACATTTCTATTAACAAGTTCATATTTATAAAAAAACCTTGAAAAAATTTACTTCGTAACGTTCAAGATTCTATTATAATAAGAGATTTTGTTTTTCAAAATAATTTTTATTTTTTTTAAAAGTAATCATTTAAAAAATAGTAAGTAAATAAAATAAAACACTTGAGTTCAACGATCACGAAATAAATAAGATTAATGTTATTTTAACTTCATATTAAAAATAGAAAAATAATAATATATGTTAGACGTTGCCAGGCAACATGGTGGCTTGAGATGCGGAACACGTGTTCAATAGAATGGAAGAGGTGTTGAATGCGAGGGCATGAACGGAAGTATTGCAAACACATTGTTCTTCATTCAAGTGACACGTTTTTACAATAGCGGACGTGCTAGCCTAGCACTTGCTAACAGCTTTTTCAATTAAAGTATTATATAATAAAGTAACAGTTATTTCAGATGATTAATGGACTCTGGTGTTGGTCTGACTTTTCGGAAATCCATTATTCCATTATCCACTCTTAGCGAAATAAATTTTGAATCTTCATCGAACATTTATTTTATTCGCTTTATTTTCCATTTTTTTTAAAAACATGTGACTGAAGTGAATATATTGACTATATATAAAATATATATTAATATATAAAAACTTTACTAATATAATATATTGATTAAATATATATAAAAACTTATTAACACTGAACTTATAAATTTCTAGAGTTTTTTAAGTAGTTAAGTAACGACAGAAATATTCAAATGCTCCCTGCATTACTAAAGTGACCAAGTTTTTATTACGCTGATGTTCCATACTACAATGCCTATGTCAAGAAGCAATTCTTTACTATTGAGTACTTAAGTAGTTTGTACTTTTGCAGTTAAGTCTAATAAGTTAATCACTTTGTTTTCATTCCCAAACTCTTGTCTACCAGCAATTGTTAATTAAGAAATATGCTCTTAAGTTTTATTCCTAACTTAGACAAAATGTGCCTTACACAATTAAATTTTATTAATATTCGGATTAAAATTACCAATTTTTATTAAGTGAACCGACACGAAGAGAATGGCATGGAAATTTCTGTAATCGTAAAAATTTATAATGTGGGTATGAATACCAGACAAACGTTTCCCATTTTGATCACATCGCGTTTACGTCTGTGTGTTTATGAACATAAAAATCGAATTTTAAATCGTGAATGCACGTACTTGATGACCGATAACGAGGTCGTACAAATATATATGGATAAGAGCGAATGCCTCAATGTCAAAACTCGTCATCAATTACATCGGTGGCGAGGCATGGCTGCGATCATAATTCACGTTACCGAAGCGAGGCTAACGATGGTGGACCTTATGGGGTGTCGGGTCAACGACCGGCCTTGCTCACTCTAATTCTATTCGAAATGTTTCACTTAATTGACTCCGATATTATAGCGTTTTGTCACGCATACGGATCGCCGGACTTTTGTTGCCCAATATACATATGTAGAGCATATAAAACGCTTTGACCGCTCGATGCAGCTAGGAGCTCTTTAGACGTTTAGCTGTAACTCCTACATACGATTGTAAGTCAAGAGCTACAATAAGATGAGGTCATAGATGCAGTTTTACGACTGCGGGTGATTGCTATTTCTCAGGCTGGGTGCAGCCGAACCATTTGGTGCGCAGGCGCAAATTGGCGAGGCAGACGGCGCGTCGGATGTTGCAATTGTCACAGACGCCCGTGTCATCCCAAACTGCCGCACCCAAACATTACACGTACGAAACACTTGTATTTTATTGCACCGTTATCGGGTTATCGGTTGCTATGTTGAATTTGAATTGTCAATCAGCCATAAACCGCTCCACTATTACAGTGGTGCGCGTGTAAATCTGAAATGAGTAATATATTTATTTCCTACCTAACATAGTTATGTTAAAAATTCAATTTTAAACTATTCTCTCCGGCTACTAACAGGACTATAATAAATAAAAGAAGGCTGCGAACTTTTCTTAGTTAAATTACATATTCACTTTGGATTTACTAGATTGACTTTTATGATTATAATTGTCTTTGTATAGAAATTGGCGTCTGACTTTAACAAACTAAAGAAAAAATTATATACACATATATTTCTATACGTTTCTGAATTTTTGAATTTAGTGGAAAATTTGAATTTAATAAAAGTTTAGTTTAAAAAATCCTGTTATTTTTTATTGTCATAAAACTTTATTGTTATCAATGAAACTTTGAATGCAACCAACAAATAAAAGCACAGAATAAATAATTAATGGAGTCAGATGTTACTTCCGGATAATCCATTACTATGTGGACAGTTAGATTTTTTTATTTAGCTAAGATCTTCGACAAGCAAACAAAAATAATAATGTAAAAATAAAAATGCTGAGTATCCAAACAGAATAAATAATTAAAGTAGACATTTTTGCTATATATGGTGTTTTGTCTAAAGCCTTGCTCTTTTAATTTATTTTTAAAAATATTTCGTAGTTACAGTCTCGTGAACGAAAAATAAAACCGATTTTATCATGATACGCTATACAATAGAGGAAATAACTCTCAGGGATGAAGCTATGCCTTCGGATCTTTTAAATCGATTATAATCAAATATGGCTAAGATGTTATAAACGTTGTCACTCAAAAGTGACATTATCTTTTTAAAGTGACATTATCTTTTTAACCTGAACATATTTTTAAGTGCAAATGCAAAAGAAAAAAAGACAAAATTCCTAAAAACTTTGTTTGAACTTAAATATAAAGTGTAGAGAAATCAAAAATTAGAGTGCAAGTGTATTTTAAGTAAAGCCTTGGATGTAGGACGACCTAGTTGGCTCCATAGCTAAGCTACCGCATTCGTTGTCAACGGTTGCAGATTCAATTACGCCAAAAGTCTTCAACCAGTGTATCCTGCTTAGTACAGGCAAACGTACTCTTGCCACGCCAAAACATGGATACTGACGGTCTGTTTCCATCACAAGCTTAAAGTTGCTCAGAGAGCTATGGAGAGGGTTATGCTGGGAGTTTCTCTGGTGGATAGAATTCGGAACGAAGTAATTCGCCGGAGAACCAGAGTTACTCACATAGCTCTTCAAGTTAGCAGACTGAAGTGGCCATGAGCTTGATACGTTTGTCGGAGAACTGACAGCCGTTGGAGTAGACGAGTGCCAGAGTGAAGACCGCGTCTCAACAAACGTAGTGTGGGTGCTAGATGGAGCGACGATCTGCGCAAGGCGGCTGGTAGAGACTGGATGCGTGTAACCGATTATCAAATAATATTAATATTGAAAATCATCGTTTCCAAGTCTAGGTGCGCCACTAACTTGCGTTTGAGTAACATTGTGGGTTTAATGACTTTTATTCCGTGCCCAGCAGCAGGGCATACGTATATATGGGCTGAAGAGAAAAAAGGGGTGACGGAGGAGGCCATAGATTGATGATGACGAGTGAATGACACCACCACTATATATTGTCGACCTTTTAAAAGTTTGTACCAGAATATATTTTCCGATGTTTTATGTTATACTGTGATGATTGTTCACACAAACAAACGGTAATCGCATATGAGAAACAATGCATGTTTTAAAAAGCTTTGGTGCATATAACTAATTCATGATAATATATAACGTTGTACAAAAGTTTTGTAGATTTATTGATCCATATAATGAACGCACGCGTAGCCTTGGAGTGAAGCGCGGGCGCATGACCTCGTCTCGATCATAGATCACACATCGTTCCGGTTTGTCCGCACTGAAATATTACACCCACATTAACGTTGATTATTCAACCTTCGCTGTCATCTTTTTAATAGATTTTTTTACAAGCAATACACGATATTAATTTTTATTACTTCTCTGTTTTAATCACTTAATTTTTGAAATTTATTTTCTTGTCACTTTGGCGGCAAAGACAACAGTACAATGAAATATATTTATTATAGTTGTTTTTTTTTTTTACTATCAATAAATATTTAAGAGGAAGCCAGCCACTTATAGTGACATCGCTGGCGGGGATTGGCCCTACAGCGGTCACCGACTCCACAGAGATTCACCTTGAGGTATCCGTACATACCAATATGTTAATACACGATCGATTCATTGAACGAAACTAGGTTCGCGTATTGTAGCAGGTCAGTTATAGTTACACTAAATATGGCACTCTTGAAGGAAGATAGTTATTGTGAAATGTATAATTATTACCAATACCTATTTTCTTTTTAACGAATAAATTTTATAGTTATTTTTTTTTAAGATTCAGATTTTCAATTACATTCATATGTTTTTAGTAGATATGAACGGTTAGTATAAGACAGATAAGAATGGAGTGCAAAATAGAAGGCCTATCTAGCAGTGATATACAACAGGTTAATACCATATATGTGCGTAACACAATAAGTGTTACGTACTCGCAGAAAACCGGCATCTGAGTGGTAGCTTATCTACCGCGCTTCGTACGGTGAGCGGCCGAGTTCCTAAGGCCCAACACCCTCTCCCTCTACCCCTCCCATTCCCACTTCCATAATGACACTTTCCTTAAAGGTCGACAACGCTTCCGTACTGCCTATGGCGCTGCGGTTATCTATGGGCGGCGTTGATTGCTTTCCATCAGGTGATACGCCTGCTCGTATCCCATAAAAAAAGTGGTATTCATCTACACAATTTTTATCTTGAAATACCAATTGTAAACTTATACACATAAAATATTGTTATGAGAGAAACGTCTAATTTTAAATTTACCACTAACAGCATGTCGGATGTGTAATATAAATTATGATGAAATTAGTGGTTATAAACATGGCGATATTTACCCTACATCGACAGTACTTTTATTGGCAATTAGTAGTCGCAATCAGCGGCTCAGTTTTGAGACGTGAAGTGGTTGGGGTGAATCCTGCAGTAGGTAGTAAAACTCAACTTTAATGGGTCCATGTTAAATTGTTTTTGAACTGAAGCGGGGCAGAGGGCATGTACAGTGCTTCTCAATTACGATCGGTCTTGAGCGACGTGCTTTCACTTCAGATGGATGGGTCGGCCTCGCTTCCTTTTTCCTTGAGGAGTTCAATCCAGCGCTTGTCTGGTAATGTGATCGGGGTTCCCACGAAGAGTATGGCCTATCCAAGTCCATTTACGGCGCAAGATTTGAAGTCCAATCAGTGGTTCGTGACAAAGATCCAGTAGGCATTCGTTGGATATTTTCTCGGGCCAGAAAATTCCGAGAATTTGTCGAAAACATCGGTTAACGAAGCAGCGATACCAGTGAGATATTTCTACAACTTCTGATACCGACCCGCCTTCCTAGTGGTTACAAGGACATATGCTCCTAATGAACAATCAACTGCCGTCAAGTGATATCTGCAAAACCAAAGGCACTACAGATGCATTGCCTACTTTAGGAAATAGATTTAAATAACAGTTAGCGAAGGAGGATTGAGTGAAAGAGAAAACAGGAAATTATGGGAGAGGACGAAGGAAGTATAACACGGAGATATATCCTCCGGCCTCCGGATCTCAACAGTGTGCAAACACAGTAATAGGTACAGAAAAATGCTGCACTTAAAGACGTTCTGTGATCTGTAAGGCCGAGCCAAACCATTCACGCATTGCATTGCTTTAATATTGCTAAATTTGGGAGCGATATGCATTAAAAAGAACAAGTGTTCCTTGTAACATTTAATTATTATTATAATTGTATTTACAGAACTATCATCTGTGACTTTATCCACCGTTACGAAAGCTTTTCAATTTTCACACGGGCTCGTATTAAATATTTTCAAAATAAAAATTTACATGTTGCACAGTTCTGGTAATTCATTCAGCTCAATTTTAATATATTTAAACCCATGCAATATATACAAATAAAGACGTATTTTTGTATTTCCGTCTTAGAATTAAGCATGGTTTCTTGAAAAAAAGCAGCTATTTTGTAAATTAGAGATAGAAAAATTTAAAGAACACGTCATCGATACATCAGCTAATCAGCATCAGCTAAATAATATTTATCATGACATATGAAGTCAACCATGGAGTACAGAAATGTGCTTCATACCTCTCTTATCTCTTACGGACGTAAGGCTTTCGTACTAAGAAAAATTTGGAGTGAAACGCATGTAGGCCGAACTAACACAAAGTCACAACCTCACTTTTATATAGAATGTCCCTTACTGTTATACGTTGATTGTATCAAGAAATCGGTATTTTAAACAAAACAAAGTCGTGACTAGACAGATGCTTCGAAATAAAAAGCGATAACAATCGAATTATTAAGGATTGAGTGCATTTGTTGGCGCTTTTGAAGAGAAATTTCTATAGAAGTAAAACAACTATATAAGTTCAATGCTTACCGTGTTAAATATCTACCACCTTATCCTTAAAGCAATCATCGTCATGAATAATCACCAATACAGCCATAACAGTTCACTGCTGATAATTCATCTCCTTCAAAATTAAGGGGGAAACTCGTAATTCTCACGGTTGATAGATTATTTAGGAACTAGTTTTTGTTAGACGCTCCTCAGTTAGTCGCTTCTCAGATAGACGCTCCTCCAAATCTGAATGATTACTAGTTACAAATACTAATAGTATTTGTAACTGGTAATCATTCACAATTACCACATTGGTATTATTAAGAAACGAGCGTGTGTCCATAGTCTGCAATACACTTGTGTAAAAAAGAACTAGATTTTTATGCGAAAGTATTTATACAAATGAAATATACGTTCGCATATAAAAACAATGTCATTGAAACACACAACTTAAAATTATTCTTTAGATAAAAGAGTGCACGCGAGGGAATAAATTAGCGTGGAAGTCACGAAAATAAATGTCAAAAATATTTTCTTTGTGTCCAATCGTCAGGTAACCAGATAAGTGTCGTTAGCCGTCACTCACGTTGGATGCTTGTGGCAATAATCCAAGTTCGCCTCTCTCATTATGTCCACTATCCTGCCCCACAGGTTTTGCTACTAGTCCTTCTATAAATAGTCGTCTTAAGATACCAACTCCATAGCTTACTTAAAATTTATCGCCAAACGAATAACGACTTCACCTTAACAAGATAAAGAATAAAATGGCGCAAAAAACCGTCGTATTTGAGGCTGTTTTCGCAATTCGCACATGCCTGCGCAGTGGCCCAGTCGCAAGTGGAAGGAATGAGTATCGTAGACTGCTTGCACTTTCAATATGACTTGCTTTATGAGTCGATTCATTATTAGCTCTCTGAATAACTTTTATGGCGCAATAACAAGCATACGGCAAAGAATATTTTGAAATATGTTTTCCTTTCAGATATCAGAACAACGATTCTGGGAAAGTTATTGCTCTCCTAAAATACCAACAAAAGACAGTTGTCATTTCAAAGGATTCTTCATTTTGTGTTCAAGTGTTTTTTTTTATTGAATTAAGTATTATTATTTATTTTACATTTGTTTGTATTTACATTGTACATGTTTATTAGATATATTAAATATATTTATATTTGTGTAGATATATTTTATTCTAAACTACTTTAGGTGATTACAGTACTGAAAACATGTTTTGCTAAATATGAAGGACGTTTAAATAAACCGAAATTAACTTTAAAAATCGAATAGTTAAATCCAAACTAAAATCCATAAAACTTATCATGATGACAAGTGCATTCCAAGCATTTTTTATGTCCGCCTCTTGAGAAGATTTTAAAAAATAAAAAATGCTTTACACTCATAACTATACATTAGGAATCTCTGTCATGGGTAGACTAAGTAATAAATACACAAATAACAAAGACAAACACCTAGACTAAGAATAAAAACCTGTAGGCCATACAAATGTATATCCTGATGTGACTATCTAACCCACGACTCTTTGGCTAAGAAAGCGAACATTTCATTACTGTATCATGTGTTAAAATAAAAAATAATAGCCATTCGAAATAAAAACTACAATAGTTGAGTAATAAAAAGTTTGAGACTATTTGTAAAACTTAGTAACGTAGGAATGCGTATGAGTTAACAATAAGAGTCAAAAAGTCGAAAACCAACGAATATCAAACAATTGCCTCTAGTATAATATATTCCTAAGGTTAAGATTTCGAGACACGTTTATATGTACACGAAAAGCATGTATTCTTATTACATGAGGATATATGTAGTATTTACCATTACATTAAAACAAAAGCAAATATGTTATTGACTTATATATGTTATTACCTTATGGTATAATATATATATGATACCAGTATCATTACAAAAAATATGCCTTACACAAAAAACTGACCAATGGGGACGGAACGTTTTAAAAGAGGAGGAAAACAATTTCGAGACCTTTATGATATGGTCACGATACGGTGACATTTGGGAAATTCCAGAAGGATCAACCGATCAGAACATATCAGTGTGTACAGATTGAAAATATATATTTTACCTTTCCACTTTTTATTCAATGGACCGATCTTAGATTTGATCAAAAAGCCAATAAAAAAGTGCCCTAACTGAATTTTTACAATACTGTTTTCAAAAAATATTCTCTCTAAATGTAAGTGTTGTGTGTAAATTAAATATTCTGAAAATAATAATATTAAAATCTAAGCATACAAACTGTGAAAACTAAAATATCTTTGGCAAAGATCCTGATATCGAAGATTATGCGGGACTGCACTATGGCGACACATAAATTACGAGCGTGCACAGTCCTTGGCCGCAGTCGGCTAGCCCTTTACACTGCCATATAATTAAGGCCTGTCCACAGCACAAACGGCAGCGATGTCCCATATGGTTGTACTAACAATTACTTGTGGCCTTTTAGACTTTGTTCCGTGGCCGGTCCTATTAATACTGTTTTGTTTGGTATACGAAGCGAATCAAAACATGACTTATTGTATCTCTATATTGGGTGGAACAGCAGATGACTGGTTTCGATTGTGATTGGCGCCATATAGCGACTATATTAATAGACTATATAATACTTTTTAATACGTCTGCATATTATGTCTTTCTATTTTTTTTCATCGCTCATATTTATCCCACTGCTGCTGTCTGTTGCTCCATTTCTGGAGGAATGCCCTTCCCCTTTTTTGGAGAAACAAACATTAACCCTTGTCTAAGGTGGATTGACGGGGTATCAGGACTTGAAATAAATAACTGTAATTAATACACATATATTTATTCCGATACGGGAATCACATCCTCGTCTATTGACTATAGGTATATTCGTCACTGACCTATTTAAGATCGTCATTCGTTGGACGTTGGTAGATTTAAGAATTGACATACATATTTAAATGAAAAGAAAATTCCTGTACATTATAAATGATCTAATTTATTATTATCTTAAAAACAATTCAGATATAGCGTATTGTAAAGTTTTATTTACATTGGGCAGTGGGCCATGCTTTTAGGCGTATGTCAGTATGTAGATTGATGGCCTAGATTTTATTTAAAACAACACGTTTTTATTTTTTTATGAAATTTCATACCTTCTCAGCTCTCGATAAGTATTCTGAAGATCTAATCTCTTGCCCCTGATTTTTCTCTCACTTTTTCATCCCATTGTTTACTTTTAAATGTTGTTGTTGTTCAGTTGTCTATGAGCGGCAGTAATGTATACACTTTAAGGTGATCCCTTCGCTTAGTTTGCTTCCCTTTTATTATATTATTTAAAAAAGTATAACCATTTTCCATTAATTTATAGTTTTAATTATAACTAAAATGAAATTACTGAAGATCCAATTGTCTCAGGGATCAAGGATCATGCGTGCAATTCTCGCAAAAGGAAATATGTGAATGGCCTAGTTATATATTATAATATGTATTTATTTTGAGCCTAAGTGCTTGCTAATTTATATTGCATTGGTGTGGTGGATCAAAATTGAGAAATAAAAAGTCAAACTGAGGGAAGTATATACTCGTAGGCTGTAAAAAAATATTACAGCTTATATACGTACCTAATTATAGAAGACTAAATAATAATCACATAAAAAAGCAAAAGAAGGTAAAATTTTTAATATGATTAATACAGTAAGGAGTTGCTTTGCGGAATCCCATTACTACGTGGAGAGTCAAAACTTTTACTTAGTTAAGATCCGCGACAAGCAATTAATTTTGCAAATTTTTAATGTCGATATGCTCTATTAAAGTGTTAATATTTGGTGATAGTGTATGGCGTACGTTACTTCTAGAAGATACATCATACTATTGTAATATATTATTAACGAATAATAAACAGTAATCAGAAGCTGAATGAATACAAATATAGACATGAAATCAATGCTTCTCTATATAGCCTATTTTAAAGTTTAAATATCACCAAAATTCAAAAATTGTTTATTTTTGTTTAAAAGTGTATTTACAAGTTAATCTTAATACGATTCTCAAGGGAAACAATTTTATAAGGCAATTTTCAAACAAATTTTTGTATGCCAAACACAGGAGGTAAATCACAAAACTTCCAAACTTTACAAATGTGTAGCTTAGGGGAAAATATTATACAAAAAACTATATAATTAAAGAAAAAAATTAATTCGAATAATTATATAAATAGATATATTTTTATAGTAATTGATTATAATATTTACTTACAAAGGGTGGTCATAATAAATGTTAATAAATGTTGTCGCTAATAGAAAATTTAAAACGGTTGTCTGGAAGAAATTGCTAAACATTTATGATTTATATTATTACAAATAAAACAGAATAGTTAATTATAAATATTCATTTATATTTATAATTAACCTTCGTACTATTTTTACAGCATAAAACAATGTTACTACAGCAACTTGATCGTAAAATATTACGCCGTAGTACAAAGTGAGAACTTGAAATCGTCGTAACAAAAATTAGAACACGAAAACTCGATGGGCCGTGGTTGTTGAACCAGTCTATCGACCCTTAGCGGTCCCACTCCCGTTATGGAGCCGAAATCGCCGATTAAACAATCGCTCCACGAAAGAAAGCCTTAAGAGCTGCATTCCGCGCTTCTTTTTACTCTCCTATCCCGAGTTACGTCAATGCGGTCGTTAGCCCATTACGGCGAGTTTTTACATCGAATCAGGTCAAAAATTTGGGTTGAACTCGAGTATATCGGCCGTTTGTTCACCTTTCTAGGTCGCGCTCGCGGCCAACGTTTTGCTATCGCGCATGCTAGTGATTTGGCACCGCTACTTATCAACGCAATCGATACCGTTAAAATAAGTCGATAAAATTGTTATTTTAAAAATCGATTATTTGAATGATACTGTGTAAATTGTTTTTTTTTTGTGCTCAGCTTTTTTTGAGCTTTGTTTGTTGAATTGTCCAAATTTTTCACGTCCAAATGTGGATGAAAAGTCGCAGCCAACTTTGCTAAGATCCGTGACATTATAAAAAAAACAATATTTCATGTTTATAAATAATATCATATGTAGATAACAAATTACCGACATGTTTGAGTCAATGGCAAAGTTAATGCTTTTAAAGTCGATGGTCACAGGTTCAATTGTTCGTAAGAACCATCAGCGCAAGCAGATGAGGTTGAAATTAGGTCCCTTACTCACTACTTAATTGTTTAAGACAACCTTGTCAAAGATCCACGAAAGACTTGTCAAAGATCTACGAAATAAATTAAAAAAATAATATTGCGTGTTTAAGAATCATTATATAAAATACGAATTAAAATTGCCATCAAAAGTAATTAAAAAAGGCCCTCAACACGTTAAAGAATACCACTGTATATAATAAAGAATACGTAAAGCACACAACACAACTTGCGAACAATGTATACGACAAATATCAGAGTCTTCCGTAGAAGCCTCAACACAGGCCATCTTCAGGTACAATTAACTGTACAGCCTACGAGTAATGAAATGTAAATACTGTTGTCGGTAGTATAAGAACATTCAACAAATTAAATCAAACTTGAATTCAATTCAAAAACATGTTTTCAAGAGACAATTTTCCAGGAATTGATGCTACGTTTCCATCGACTTTTTATCAACGCCTTTATTTACCCGGTGTCGTACTTGTTTCTTATACTATTTAAATTTCATTTTTGTCCTTTAATCTATTTTTTATTTAACAAAATAATTTATTACAATTAAGCTTCTAACAAAAAACTGATGCATTTATAAGTTCAAGCTGATGAGTGATGTCGGTTCTATGAGAATATTTAAGACGTAGAAACAAACTTTTATTCAAATAAAATAAAAACAATTTCTAGACATTTTTTTTGGAATGAATGTTGTTTTGCCATCGATTTGAAGTACTATCACTTCTTTATACGGTGTTGTAGTTGCTTTTTATACATTTTAAATGTCATTATCGTCATTTCATATATATTTTTTTTATTATATATAGAAGAATTTATTGCAATTAAGCCTATAAACTAACATTTGATGTATTTATAATTTAAACCTGGTTTTTAGATTATGTATAGATTATCTATTCTTGTTGAAAAGTAATTATTTTAAGCGGATTATTATACTGCATTATCGCGACTTAAAAATAAAGGAAATGGATCGCTGAGTAATTCACCACATAAGTACGAGTGAGGCCAGGTGCTTGCTGACACCAAGGACTCGTTTAAGCTCTCGTTAAAATGCATCCATTTATTTAAGAGACAGCTTGTTAAATTACTATTAGCGACCTATTCAAATATGATGGATACATCTTTATACTTATCCTCCTGTACAAAGAAATTATGATAAGTCATTCATTACGGCAATGCATTAAATATAAGGGAGGTCCTTTTGTAAATTCACTGCATGCAAGGTATGAAAACGAATTAAACATTATATTTAAGATTTTTTAATGATAATGATAATAAAAACACGCCTTATACGCGTTCTCTATAACGCGCCAACTAGTCCGATACTTCATGTATTTAGTTTCTCCCAGCTCTCTTTTACATACGTTACTCTATCTGGCTTAATATAGAGGGGCGTCCTATAGTATATTTGCGAAGACGCGGTTTCCATTACGAAGGTTGTAGGTTCTCCGTCAAACGTGACCAACTCATTGGATTTTCAATTTCGCTAACTCAAAGAAGTATGTTGATTATTTGGACGGCGGATATCTTCATATTTACCAAATAAACGCCAAGCATAGCCTAAGGCCTAATTAGATGCACTGAAAGCGCTAAGGTGAGCCTTAGCGCTTACAGTGCATTTGAGCTTTTACAGCAGACGGACTGACAGTGTTCACGTTTTAGGGCCGTAAGAGAGTGCAAGTAAGACGCACTGGCCCGAGCCTCGGGTTTCGAGGTAGGGGTATTCACGTTTTAGCGCCGTAAGAGAGTGCAAGCAAGACGCAGCGGACAAAGATTTTCCCCGCGTTTCGAGGTACGGACGATGAAGTGTCTGCATATAACGTCGAAACTAATCGTAATTAGAGTATCGACTCTATACTATATCTAAATGAGTTTTATAATTATTTATCGTCCAGTCTCAATAACGACTGTATAACTGAATTCCAATTTTCATTTTGATTGGAAATTGACGAAAAGATATAGTGAATAAATTAGGTGTCTTTTTACTTCAGAAAAATTTTAGGTTACTAAGTTAAAACAAAAAGTTTTGAAACTAAAGGGTCGACTCATGCAAAAAATATTTTAGCATACGTCCATGCAAACTCTGAGTTGTCAGTTTTCAAACAGAATATTCTGTGCTCTTAGCTTTGATGACACTTAACTTCTTCCCGCAAACGAACTTGACGTAACATAACCACATAAAGTTTCATTTTCAAATGTAGGTCAGACGGCAAGCGTTTTGTGTAAAAAGCAATGGCTAACTCTAAGTACCTACTCGGGTTGTATATCCGTCGCTGTTAGAAGCTTAGAGATTTATATATAGGGGGGATATGATGGCTGAAGTTTGACTGTTTACTTTTGTATATCTGTACGACTCTCCAACTCAACGGTTTATTTTATTATGATTCCATTTTTCAACTTCTCTTAACTTCTTATATTTATTATTTATTGTATGGGATAGTAAGGCAAACGAGCAATTATTTCATGTAATGGAATGCAATCAACGCATAGCCATCTGCAACACCATCATTGTTCTGCAACCAGTCATTGCAGAACCGTTCTCAGTCTTTAAGATATATGTACGCTTGTTTTTTGAAGTTGCTATGTATAGATGTAATAAAATGTGCATTGTATATATTGTCAAAAACCGATGTCTGTATTATAGCAATAGACTTTACTCTAAATTTAGTCACAATTAATTTTTAATCATAATTATTCTAATCAGCTTAGCAATGAAGCTACAGCTTTCCGAGTCATTGGTCGAACGATTGATTCGTATCAGGATAAAGAAATACATTTAACTATCTTCCCGATCAACGGATATATTTACACACAATTGCATATAAAAAACCATCTAACGAAAAAAATAATTTACAATCTACATGTATTTACATACATACATCTACAATATGAAAATTGTTTGAGTATTTTAACATTAGAACTTTTAACAGTGTTTGTACGTCTTGTGCAAAATTATAAAGTTATAAATAAACGATTTATTATAGGAAACCCGTGTTCGCTCTAGCGGCGATCGCACACTGACCCAATGACGGACGAGGTATGGTCTAAAAAGGAAATCCTACTTGCGCCCGCACAGCCGATGGTCTAGCGCGACGCATTTACCACTGCAGCCATTTCAATTACCGTGCCCGGAATTAATTCCCTTGTGGTCGAATCTTGTACATCTTTGGTAACTTTTTTTTTAACAGTCCATATATGTCCCACTGCTGAGTACGGGCCTCTCTCCATTTGTAGAGGAACTAATTGTTTGGTAAATTAGCACCTATTAATTAAATAGCTAAAAACGACTTTTAATTTAATAGAATTTAATGGGAAGTGAATTTATTATCACAGATAAAAAGACAAGATACATTCTCATGTTTCAGTCAGAAAACCCACAACTAATTTCATTTCATTTTCTATTGGATAATAATATCAAACAGATCGTCGAAAAATACAGCAAACTTAATATTCATTTTAAAGTCTCTCTTTTACAAGATGAGAATTTCGTACCATCAAGTTAAGACTAATTCTATGGTTCGGGTAGTTTCTACGTGAATACAAGTTAAATTTGAATATTTATACGTATCTTCCAATTCCATTACTTATCTTTCTTAATAACTGTATCTTGCCATTAATATTTACCATGCAAAAGAACCTAGATATAACAGAAAATATTTACTAAACATATAACTGTGGTACACCATTTGGGACATTTGATTTAAAATACAGTACAGTAGTTTCTACTATTTGTTTACGCTTTACAATGAAATACCTCGTATCTAAATGGATTCTACTTCTGTTATCGTTATAAATTAATCATTTCATTTCTCATTTAAAATTTGCTAAAGAAGAAACAGAAGATTATTCAAAATAAAAATTAAAAAAGAAGACAAACTTTAATTTTTTATAACAAGACAAAAAGAAAAAAAATTAAGGGAAACTATTATGTTTATTAATTAGTAACTTCAATTTAAAGAAAGCAATTGCACATTAGCGCAACTTTTTAGAAATTGCTTTAAAAAAACAAATTTCTTTTGTTTTTCTTATCTGTCTCGGAAAATAACATCCCTCCCTGGAGGATGAGTTTGGATATTTTCACTCAACAGTTAATTTGTATTCTATATTTACTTTGTGTTATAAGTATAATTTTGTGTAAAACATCGTTCCAATTTGCCATGATTGTATTTCAGCTGAGATAAAACGTTAAATAAAAAGTGATAGAAAGACTGTCTTGAGGAAGATCTTTTATTATTTTATTATATATATCGATTAAGAAAATAACATCTTGGTGAAGGAAGGCTAGGGAAAGTGAAGTGAAATGAAGGAGAATGCTAGAGGAGGGCAAGACCCACAATTGGTTTTCGAGCTGGAGAAATTAAGAATAAAACGATATTTATAATTTTGAACATATTCGTCACTCTTATAAGTAGAATTGCTCTCAATTATAATTTCATTCATAGAAACTCCAATATTCTGGTATTGCTATATGCATATGACATACTTTAATTTTTGCTTTCATGTTGAATTAGAGGTTTTAACTGTAAAACTTCACGCTGGCCATCGTATTATGTTCAGTTTTTTCACTTTACAAGTCGGTATGACCTACTACTTAAAATTTCTAGGTTTGACAGCTTGATTATTAGACACGTAAAGATTGATTTTATGTTTTCACTTCTACGCGAATGGTAAATTCTTTAGGCTAATACTAAGGATAGAAACTTTACCAAATTTGTACTTCGTTTCGATTTAGTGAACAAGCATATTTAGTTTTCCGGGCATTGTCATGTTTAATTTTTTTGAACCTCCTCATCATCGTGATTGGTATTAAAAATGTATTTGTCAAGTACGCCTTTAAATAAATAATACGGCATAAATCAAATACCCTTATAATTATACAATCAAAACGTTTTATTTTTTATTATACGAACTGATTTATATGAGTTTAACAATTAGGATCGGGTGCTAGGTGTGGGTGGCGCGTGGGTTGCGCAGGCGCCGACGCATTCGTAAGGCGAGGTTGTACCGGCCTCCGAAGGTGTTAATTGCAAAGAATAATAATGAGAATAAAAAAATTCAAGAGAAAATATGCGTTACCCATACTTAAAATAAACTATTTATTTGTTAGTGTTTTTACATAATATGATGGTAATTGAGACAATTTTGAAAATTTAACAAGGAGTTCGAACAAGAAATATTGAAAGGTGAATAAGTTTTTGGTTCTAAGCGAATTCTTCATTGTATATTAACGTTAATAAAGAAAATTAAATCAACGATGACATAAAAAAAATAATCTAATTGTATTTTGTAGCAAATAGAACTTAACAAACAACAAATATTGCGTAATTAATACTAAATAATTTATAAAAACGCAATAAAGTAATCAATAAAGGATAAATATAAATATTTTTCTTATGGATTTGGTCTGACGCTTGACGCAATATTTAAACAAACCCATTTAAAACATAAAATATCATTATATAATAGAAACAGTAGTTAATCAAAAGTTTCTTTACAAGTAAGGAAATGTAACATTCACAAAAGGCAGAACCAAACTTAGACTTTAATTAGTACACCGTGCAGATCACTTAAGACCGATTTGATATCCAATAATAATAAGTCAGTCCCTAAAAGGTGGCTAATGATTACTTTTATGAAATATCAAATTTACTCAGCATCCTTCGGCCGGTCATTGACTCCATATCCTAAACGGCCTGTGGTTTGCGAATCCCTGTTAAACTGTAAGGCAAAGATTCCCAAACTTTTTTGTTCGTAAAGCATTTGATACATTTTTCTGTTTGACTGATAGAATAAGGGATAAAGTTATAAGATAGCGATGTGTAGTAAAAGAAGGTGTCGTGATAAAAGTTTAGAAATGGAACTAGCTTCAAAAAACAAACCTATACTTTCCTTAAAGGTCGGCAACGCTTCTGCACTGCCTATAGACCTGCGGATGTCTATCGACGGCGTTGATTACTTTCCATCAGGTGACACGCCTGCTCATTTGCCTTCCCATATCATAAAAAATGAAATAAAATAGTGCACTATAAAATCCCCACTTAGATAAAGATATCAGTTGAGCATAGATAACTTTGCATACGATACTGTTATTTACTAACTGATTCGTTTGTTATAGTTTCAGGTAGAGTCAAGCAATAAATCTATGTGTGCAGGTGATATCCAATATTACAGGCATGTCCGTTTTGGATAAGAAATACCACAGTATACTCCAATTTCCATGTCATAGAAATTTTGTTTATAGTTGACATAGTCTTTGCAGGTCAATTTCGATCCGTGGTGGATATAATCCACTTTGGGAATCGTTGCACTAAGGTATATTTTTAACAGGTACAAAAACAAGATACATTATCCAGCACCATACGACATTTTCATCGAGGCCGTCTAATTTGCATTAAAACAACATTATTATCAACAGTGAATCAGTTGGTTGCCTGTCAGTTCCTTCTAATATAATATCTTTGACGTTATAATAAATAATAATTTTAATTTAAGGCAAAAGAGCTCTGGAACAAAATTTCAATATTTGTAATCAAAAATATGGTCGGTCCGTGATGACCAAAACCATGTTATTCTTTTAATCCTTTGCAGCATACCAATACTCAAAAGGCTGTAAAAAATTCTATTCCTGCACCATTGAAACACGATTGTATACTCATAGCTCTACATTGGGTTCCTTGTATTGTGAATATCATTTTAAAAAACATAAATCCGGTGCATACATGCCACATGAATCGGTAATGAAATTAAGTACCACACTCTCAGAAAATATTAGCATTAAGTAATAGTATTTTTCTGTGTTAAAGCATTTTCTAAGTAAATTCAAGAATCTGATGGGTCAACTCTTTCCCCTTAATTTACTTAATTCATCCCCTTTCGTAATAGAAGGGGAAGAAAGACTTCCCCTCCCATTATTCCCATCCTTACACTAAGGCAAGCAAAGTATCAACAGTGCTTTTAGTATTGTAGATATACGGGGTAATATTCGGGAATCAAACGCACGGTCTTTAATTCAGAAAGCAAACTTCGTAATTGCGAGATTATTTCGTTGACTATAATTTATACCCCAAAACATTTGTACATCTCTTCAAAAATAATTAAAATTGGGATTTTCATTTTTCATTCCCTTAAAATGGGAAACACTGCCGATTTCACTGGAATAATCTTGTTCAGAAGTAAAGCTTCACTAAAAGTAAAGGTTTCAAACATGTTTTTACTGATAAACACTAATTCTAAAATATAAAGTTAGAAAGTTTTTAGCGTTTTCTCCTTGGTCATATCTACAAAGTCATGTGAAAATTCACTATTGCGTTATGGTTCTCAAGTGTGAAATAATAGGTTATTTGTAGTCTGTTACGACTGTTTGTTGAGAACTTTTATACTCACGCCCAATGCGAAAATGTTTCTTTGACTTCAAACAGAAGTAACTTACCGTTTATGTGGTATTGTCCGACTAGGGAGTTGTTCATGCACGTCAGAAGGCTTTTGTATGTTCGGCGTAGACTTTACAAAGCTGCATTTCTATAATAAAGCATCCTGTAGTAAAATAGCCCGCCCATTCAACGACGAAAGGAAAGCCAACGCATTTCTGGACTATTTTGTACATAGATAAACTATATTTCTAGAATATTGTGTACATAGAAAAACAAGGGTTTCTATTAAAATGAAATATTTCTTTTAATGGTGGGATTAAGCAAATAAGTAAGCAATGTACTTGATAGCTAGTAATATGACCGACATTTGACATCTGCAATACTAATTCAATACAAATAAAGAAATTTTTATTATTATTATTATATGCAAGCAGATGTGTTGCTTAAATTATGTAAGCAACCTTGTGCGTAGTAAGGACGATTATTAATAGGAGGGAAACATATTTAATGGTAAGAGAAGAAGGAAATGATAAGAGGAAAAGATGGAAGTAAAAAAGGGAAAAGGGGTGAGGGGAAGGAAGTGTAAAGAAATTTGATCTCCAGGTCGGGAAAAATGCTTGCAATTAGCGCAGATATTCTGTGTATTACTTCCCTAGTTAGACCAACTTATTCACGTTGTAGCATTACTCCTTCATTGTTTAATAATTTTTACACTCAATATTGTAATAATACTGGACGCGTGAAGCTGAAGATCGTGGATCTAGGTGGCGCTTCATGGGAAAGGCTATGACCAGCAGCGGACTGCCGCAAGCTGTTGATTGATTGATTGTAATACTGAAAAAAAAATTATTGCACTAGTCTTTAAATTGAATGTCAATTAAAAATTGCTACGTCGAAATTATCACATGATATAATTATCTACGAAATTCATCACAGTAAATTATGTAAATTCAGATTAATATAGACAGCAAGTAAATATATTGCGAGAAAAATAAAATATATACCTATGCTGAGTGCACTTATCCATGACCTAAAACTAAAGAATGCCTTGCGCATTCAAATTTAAGATCTTAAGAGCAAAAACGTCACTACAACATGAATGTCAATCAATTTGTTATAGATAAATGTGATAGCTTCACCGAGTTAGTTATTTGCTCTTTTGTAATACTTTCCGTGAAGGTTATTATAAGTTATATCATCAATTTGTAAAAGTATTTGTAAATATGTGAATAAATTTTAATGGTGAACACAAGAAATAAAGTATAAAAACTTTAGTTTTTAGCTTGAACCTTTTAGCTTTTCGGATTGAACGAATATTTTTTGAGAGCTGCTTCGAAAAGCATCTTTATTGGTTAATTTCGATTGACACAAAAAGTTTAATAATTATTTCTTGTACATATACAAGCTGAGAGGTACTCCTCAGCGGATGCTGTTTTTAGAGACCGGTCTTGTCTTATATGATCCCCACTGAGACTTTTAGTTGTAATTTAATTTAGTGTTTTGTGCGCGAAAAATATAATGTGAAATTACAAAAATATGCAGGAAAATATCGCATTGTTTTGATGATATTATTTTTTATTTTTTTTCGTGAGTTATGTATTTGCAATCATTGGAAAATAAATATTATAATATATAATATAACAAAGTAGGCCATCGTGCATGCGTGCCACCTAGTGAACTAAATACTTCCATCGGCTTTTTCGAACCGACACGACTGTTAGATCGGGCTAGGTGGCGCTGTTGATCAGGGGCGCTTCTGCCGCCTAAGGAGTCAATGGTCGCGGTAGTCTTTCCCAGGATCGGGATAAATATATGTACGGCACGCAGACATTCATTCCTAGTCTGGTTACCCCGCCAAACCACATTGAACTAGAGTGGTTAATAACCGTTCCTCTTAAATTAGGGAAGCCCATGCTCAAAAGTGGGACATATATGAACTGTGAAAAATAAAACAGTCATACTTTTAATAACCAAGCTCACATCCTTATTCTCAAAGGCCGACAACGCTTTTGTAATATCTATGATGTTGCGTTGATTGCTTTCCATCAGGCGTAAAACTTGCTCGTTTCCCTTCCTATCTCATATAAATAATAAGGTATTTATTTCAATCATATCATATCAAATCCGCCAGAGAACTAAAGTCACCGACATAGCCTTTCGAATTATCAAACTAATGTGCCAATGGGCTGGTCACGTTTGTCGGTGATCGGACAATTGTTGGAGCAGACAAGTGGTGGAGTAGAGACCGCGTCTAAGTAAATGTAGTGTGGGACGCTCCCCGGCTAGATGGTGCGACGAACTGCGCAGGGCGGCTGGCAGAAACTGGTAATGAAAAGCCGAAGTTTGGGTGGCGCTTCTTAGGGGAGGCCTATGTCCAGCAGTGGATTGCCGCAGGCCGTTGATTGATAGATTGATACCCAGTAAACTTTACTGATTTTAAGTACTCTGAATTACATTTTTATATCAATAAAGTACACACACCAAGATAATTTACGTCGTACCCAGAAAAAATATTTTCATATCAAGAAAATGCATCTTGTAAAAAATGCAAAAGTCCAATTCGTTACGCCTGTCGCAGCTGTCGCTTCATGAAGCTAATCAGATAACTCGGAATAACGCGCGTTGCGCCCGCGCATATCTCCACTGAAAGTTTTACGTACACGGACTCTCGTATGAAAGATATATTTTTATCTCTCTGCTCCTTATTGTGTATTTTTGTCTTAAAATGATGACACGTTTTGGTTTTACACGAAATATTTTTGGTATTGAAATATTACAAATATTATTATTTTTGCAGCCGAATAAGCTTTCAGATATTAACAAGGTTTAACTGTTGACGTGTTGAAACCACAAAAGTCGGCACAATAAGTTTTATTGTGTCGACAATTTACTGAAGTAGAAAATGAAATCAAAAGTGTGGCAGTACCTTGAATGCTTTCACTCGACTTTTTCCAATCTTAAGTGTTTCTGGCAATGTTCCGGGCGCCGGCGGAAGTGGAGATTGGCATCCCGGGCGACTACCTTACACGAACAAATTCATAGTTGTTCTATGTTTACGGAGCGTATCGTCCGTAGTTACGGTAAAAGTATTTATATATAGAACAATGTAGTATATCATAGGAAAAGAATTTTCAAAGAAATCATTTTTTATGGGATAGGATGGCAAACGAGCAGGCGTATCACTTGATGGAAAGCAATCAACGCCGCCCATAGACCGACCGACCGGCGACCTTTAAGGAAACTGTCATTTTGGGAGTGGGAGTGGGAGGCGTTGGGCCTCTGCAACTCAGCCGCTCACCGTACAAAGCGCGGTAGCTAAACTACTACACAAACGCCGGTTTTCTGCGGGAGTGTGATATTTCTCCGGGAGAGCCGGCCCAATCATGCTACAGACAAATTTTATGCCATTCTTGACAAAGTATTCGTCTGCAGCGTGGCTCTATAACTATATAATCATGTTAAAAATACGTAAATATATCATATAAGTAAGATCGGTTTAATGATTGGCGAACCTTGAGGAAGACCATAGCAGCTAGAAGTTGATGATAATGATATAAAAACAATACAATTTGAAACCTTTATAATAGTTCTTTATATACTACGTACATATGGAATTTTACATTTCTTTTTGCCAAAGATATGACTGTCTACACATTTTTTTAATTAACTGCCACACCAGTTCGATATAAGAATAATTTGTTGCCAAGATTTTTATTGCATGTCGTTCACTTGGTGTCACTCTTTCTTTTCAATGTCAGACACCAACTTATTTCTATATAACATTTTTACTAGTTCTCAATGGCAATGAAAGTTACTGTGTAGATTCGGGCATAGAATTATGACATTCTAATTCATTTCCTCCCGTAGGTGTCGTACGAGGCATCTATGAGAGTAAATAGTAGTTCTTAGGCAGCAGTGTCTCGGAATAAAAATCAAGTTCCTGCCAAGATTGGGGACCACAATGGCAACACCCCTCAATTTTGCAGCAGGACCCATCTTCCAGCAGACTATTAAGACTGTACTTATGATGATAGCAATGACAATATCTGTACAAAATTAGATTATATGATTTTTTCCAATGCAGTGATTGAACAGATTTCTAATGTTACTTAAACTTGATCCATTCTCATCGAAAGACTGCCTGTTTGTCAAAAACTTAAGAGAATCGCATTTAAGACATTTTGTAACAAATTCCGTGTTATTAGAATCTATGTTTTTAAAATGTAAGATTTCTAATGTTAATAAAACTTGATCCATTCTTATCGAAAGACTGCCTGTTTGTCGAAATCCCAAGGGAATCGCATTTAAGACATTTTGTAACAAATTCCGTGTTATTAGAATCTATGTTTTAAAATGTAATAGAATAGTATAGTACTATATAGTATAGTACTAGTATAGTATAGTACTAGTATAGTATAGTAATAGTAGGTATAGTACTATACTAGTATAGAAATAAGTCAAAAATAATCTTTATTTCATTTTTAAATGTCAGGTTCAAGTTGATTATTAAATTGTTCTAATAATATGAATTATATATAAAAAACACAAACAAAAAAAATAATAAATAAATTTATGATTGTTTGCTTGTATGTATTCAAGAGCGAAGTCTAGTAAGAGTAGTAGCGACTACTCTCTATCATTTCTTTTACCGTATACATGCTGTTTCATACGCAAGTATTCTTCTTTCAAAATGTAATAACGCGATGAAATCATCTCATTCAATATTCTGGTAAGACTAGCAACCACGGTGCGTGACGACAGCGTACACGTTTTAACAACCTTGAGCGTGGCTTGCACCGGAGTCTAGTATAGTAGCGCGCGGAGCGACATGCGGTTGCGGTGCGGCTAGTAGGTATTCGCTGTGACTTCGTCACTACGCCCGCTATTATTAAACGAGTTCATTGGAACATCTATTTGCGCAATTTGTAGCATTGCACCCAAAGCATTACGATGACCCTATGTTGACACCCTGAGGTGTACTGGTCACCATCGTTGTGTAATAAGATTTGATTTCACTGTAACTATTCAGAAAGAATGATATGTCATTGATACATCCAACCACATCTCTATTACTAATTGATCATCTATTTAGAAGTGTTTTACTGTAGTGCAAATGTATATGAAATTTGTTTCCTAAAAACGAAATTATTAGTGTGTGTGTGGCGCATGCGATCTCCGGGTTTCTTTCTACACGCGCTATCCATTCACTGCGCAACTAATCCGTCCACCGAGACGCCCCAGTACTCTTTTTGGTAAATATTCAGATAGGCCGATCTGCTTGCGTCGCTTCGATGGACTGGATTAAATTTTAAATTCAAATTTGGAATAAAATTTTAAAACATTAGCGGATCTCGGCGTCCGGCGAGGAGCTGAGTGTCGATGTAACGCGCGGCGGTGTGGTGGAGCGGAGCGAGGTGGCGGCGGGTGGGCGGGGAGGCGGTGCGGCGTTACGCGAGTGTGCGCGAGTGCGCGTGTGGTGGTGAAGTGAGTGAGGCTCGTCGCGGCGCGCCCCGTCAGTCGGCGGCGGCGAGTCACGCGCGTCGTCTGTTCAGCTCTCTTTGCGGTGCTGTTGCACTCCCACCCGCACCACTGCCACTGTTCAGGCTTCGACGGCTCTCACGCTCTCGAGCGTAGAGGTCGCGTCGACCTCGTCGCGGTTTCAGTCCACGGTGGTTTCACCTCGCATCGCTAGATCACTACCCGCGCCGCACACCGCAGCGGTCGCCGCGCCACTCCGTGACGTTGTGCTGGTGTGTTTTTGACTCTGGTGGGCCAATCGGCCGCCGCGTGCTGTGACAGTGAAATCGTGAAACTCGCCGTTCAGTGCGGATGTGCAGTGATGGATGACTAAGACAGAAGCGCGAGTGCACGCGCGTACATTCGACTCTACTGTTTTCTGGGAGAGCGCGAGAGTGGGTCGTCAAAATTGAGCCCAAACTGTATCTAGGTTGGTATTGTTTTGATAGTGTACAGAGTAAGACAGCCAGTGAGAGCGTTGGCTGCTGCTGGCAGAGCGTCCGTTGAATATTTATAGCGTACAAGTTGGAAAGTGACATTTGTTTGTGGGCAAGCAGGCGCGAGAGCGATCTGCCTCGCACGCCCGCAGCCCGCCTTACGCGGTTTTGGCGGCAGCATGCGGGCGCACAGCTGATTTGATATTCCCTCAGCCTCAGTGTGTGCTTATAGTCCTTTTTAACTATTCTTACACCTCTTGTGTGCACACATTCGCTTAAATAAAAGAAAATAAAAAACATATTAATTACCAATGTTAAGTTAAAACATTGTTATACAACAAGTATGATACTCATTACTTTATATTATTTTATAAACATTCACAGAATCGATTATTTTCAACGTGGTCTTTTAAATACATGGTTAATGCTTATTAATGTAACAACAAAGTGCTGAGAAGCGTGAAAAAATAATGATACTTTGCATACAATTTCAAAATAAATTCACAATACTTTTAATTGTTCACTTAGCTCCGTCCGTTTCATGTGTATATTGTATTCATATGAAATATAATGATGATATTAGGTAATGTGATACAAGCAGCGATAGCTCTATTGGTTGGTGGTTGCAATTGTCGAAGGTCGTAGGTTCTATTGCACGATATAATATGTATGTATTTGTTTATAAAGTTATTACCACCACTACTTTTAAATTAACAAGAATTCTAATGTTAAATATGTTATTAGTTTTCTTTTTCAAATATTAATTATTGAAAGTAATTGTACATTAGATACCAGATGACTAGGTATTCTATTACTTTAATTAATAGGAATATTAATTTTGCCAACCTCATTTATTATTTCCGTATCATACTTTAAAAATTTGAACAAATTATTTTAATATTACAAGATTTTATTTATTTCTTTGCTTATTAATAATTTCACTCAAATCTCCACGACATTTGACCCTTTGATTACTCTACTGAGAAGAATATAATTTGATTGGTGCATATTTGCGTACTTTTGTAGAAGAATACTAACAACACCTTTAATACTACAACAGCTTTAATACTATCTGGTGTTTTTATTTGATGTCGATAAATACACAAAAATCTTCAAGAATCCCGAAATTCTGATTCGATTGAATAAGTTATGTTTCGTATATATTTTGTCAAATGGTTTAAATTGCACATAAAAAAGCATATAAAATAAGTAGATAAAAGCTTTAGATAAAGATAATCTTTTTGTGTATCATAATGTATCCATGACCTGTCCCATAACGACCAAATGACTCAGTGGCGGGGCCCTCCGTCCGCGGAGTCAAATGTCACGGGTTCGATTCCCGCATCGGTATAAATATATGTATGGATTACAAATATTTATTCCGAGTCTGGTAACCCCGCCAATCCACATTAGACAATCGTGGTGGGTTAACGTCCTTTCCTACAGAAATGGAGAGGCACGGCTCAGCAGTGGGACATATATGGGCTGTTAAAAAAATATGTATCAATGTTTTATGGGTAATTCCCTTCAACTTATTAAATTTTTAAGTCCCTTCAGCTTTCGGAGCCAGAAGGTCTTGGCCCGGATAAGATCATTTTTCTGGACAATTCTATATTTGCTTATCGTCTTCAGCTTTTTGCATCGACGGTCTTGAAATTTTTTTCGACACTATTTCGGCATCTGAGTCCTCGTCTGCTTTGGTTTTGGTGATCTTCACGTTATCCTATAAGGGACACTTTGATAGAAAGAAAGAATTTCATTGAGCGTAAAACAAAATCCTTAAAATTACTATATTTTTTAATATTTAGTATGGCCTACTGGTATTCATTCCGAGTCTGGGTATGTTCCATATCATTTGCGTTTTATAACGGTATTCAGACTCAGCGCATCATAGTACCTATATGGCTAGAGCGTAAAGGGTTCAAAAAATATTGTGTAATCCTCTCTTGTAAAATTATTACAAAAATATGTTTAATAATATTAACTGTAGATTTAACTCTTGTGAAGTTATTAATTTTATGAACAATGTTTTGGCAATATAATAAAGAAAAACTCGTTAAATTTAACTTTCCTAAAAACATCTGAAACGTATCTAGAAATTAATGAAGAAAATACGTGATACCAAGACTCGAATACGGATTAGGGAGCAGTAACACTAACTACTTATTTGAAATACTCCGACACAGAGTCACAGACGGACAGTTTATTTTTTATGTATTGATAAGATACTTTAACTAAATCTAAAATCCGACCTTGACTGAAGTTGAGACCTATTGCTAGGTCGAAGAAGAAAATGAGTAATAATAAGGTGTTTTATCAGTATATTTTAAAAGTATGCATATAGTAATAAATATTTAAACGTACTAATTTTAAATTAAAATATTACTCGTGTTGAGTTGTATTATCCGCTAGAGGATAATTTTATTATAAATTTAGCGTCATTGAAAGATAGAGCATATTTAATATTTTTAACTTGTGTAATTTTTTGTGTGCATTTAAACCTTTCTAGTGTCCGGTTGGTCGTAGCTCAAGAGAGTATAAAAATGTGCCAATCTTCAAAAGCAGGACAAGGCCGCGCCCTCGATTCCCACGCGGGAAAGCATCGGATCACGTAATAAATTCGCAGCTGTGAACTCTTACTGTCCTTCTGTAACATGATACGAGCCATTTGCCTATGTTCTAATTACATTTTCATCTAAAATATTAGAAATAATCGTTTTTTACAGCTATTTCACTATTTTTTAAAACTACTTCTACTTTGTATCCTAACAAGTTGAACAACTTGAATTTATTATATATGTATTGCGTGTAACAATACTTTTTTCTTTTTATTTGTTTGTTTTTTGTATATTTTTTTATACAAACAAATGTATTGTTTGGACCAAACTAAAATGCATATAGTATCGTAATATTTATAACGTATTTATAGGTCGACATTGCACCCATAAAAGTGTTTACAACGAAAAAATCATTACAAAGCAATATTACTATTCTAATTTTTTCTAAACATTTTACGACATTTTAATAACCCATAATATGGATGTTAATATGGCTCACTACTAATCGTCTCGATGGAATTTAAAAGAGATATTTTCAATGTAAACAAACATCAAATCCTTGACTGCGGAAACTATCCATGCAGGATACACGAAAGTATACACAACTACGGAAATAGCTATGTAAAGCGAACCCGCTGGTATCCAGCGATCGTCGGCATAGGATCACTATTTATATATTTTCGCCTCGTTGTCTATTTTAGCCTCGTTGTCTTTTTTCAATGACTTAATGGAACTAAGGACGAGTTTTTTACTTATCCAATATTATTACTCGTATTATTTAATATTTCGAATTGATAACATTTTTTTGAAGATAATTTACATCTTTGATTTTGAATTACTCTAAGATTATTATCTAGAGATAGAAGAGATATCTAATATTTTTGCTATTGGTGGTGGTAACAGATACGGTGGTCTCTATTTATTCTAATGGTAGACTTCTGAGTAATTGATCATTTATCATTTAATATATTGCTTTTCTTTCTTGAATTGTTTTTACTTTCCTGTTCTTAAACATGAGTAACACTACATCCGTCTTCCTTGAAACTTTTTTTCCAAGCATGTCTAGTATATTGTGTGTCATATTCGATGATAGTAGGCAAGACGACTTTCTCACTAGTCGATTCCCATCAGCGCTGGTTGTAGAATGGGAATATGTGTACAATGAATTTACGTTCAAATTTTAAATCTCAAGTACATTACACCGAAACTCATTATCACTTTAGATCGTCACGCCGTCAGACGGTTGTTGGTTGTGTCAACAGGCGACACGATTGCAGGTGCCTTCGAGCGGGGCTCCGGTCGTTCACCCCGCCTGTCACCGATATTTGGCCACAGTATAAAACACCCATACATTTATAAACCAGTGTAGAGCCGCTTACAAAGATAACGGGGCCCGAGTAAAGCGGCAGAACGTCGAGACGTAACATGTCGGATTCGGGAATCGGGACGCGGTTAGTGTATTGAAATTACTGGAATATAGAATAAGTAGTCGATGTAGGGTTGTCACTTCCTTAAGTTTTAAGACATAATAAAATATATATTTATTTGATAAATTCTTTAACGACAATATTTCAGTAAAGTTATATTCACATGCCATGTTCCTATATTTGTTACGTACATAGACTGTTTAAATAAATAAGTTTTATATTACTTTCAAATATTTAAAACAATTTTTATATTAGAGAATTTAATTCATATAATAAAAAAAATATATATATATATTTTTTTATACTACAATTATGATGAATCAATACGCAACCCAAATTCCACACCCATTTAGTGTGGTATGTCATTTACAACGCTTATCATTATTTAAACCACACAAAATGTATTAACATCAAAGTTAATTTTATTTAGATTCTAACATAACAGTTAAAGCAAAGTTAATAGTTAAGGCCTATGGCAGAACCTATATTGGTTTATTTTGTGTATAGTGATAGTATATATTAAGGAACATTTATTTAAGCACGGATAACGTTTTCAAGAACTGTTGTGCTGTTGTACCCGCCTCCAAGGCATTGCTTGCTCTAAGTAGAAAATGAATTATAAAGGTGGAATAATTTCTTTTTTGACAAATTTCCGTCTTCTTTTTTTCGTTTCTTTATTTTTAATTAAATCTAAATATAACATTATGTCTTTTTAATTATATCTAAATATAACCTATACCTAATTTATTGAAAAATGACGACGACGTGTTTCGCCACCCGTCACGTCCTGATTCCTACGAGGGCGAGAAGCGACTAATGGAGAGCCGTTTAGCTGCGATTAATTTGAGAGGAAGATTGGATGAAAGGATGGATGAGTGTGGAGGAGGCGGGGAGAGTGTGCCGGGATCGTAGCGGGTGGAGCTCTGTGATCTCTGCCAAGCTCTGCAGGGGATAGGCGTGAATATATATATATATATATATATATATATATATATATATATATATATATATATATATATATATATATATATATATATATATATATATATATATATATATATATATATATATATATATATATATATATATATATATATATATATATATATAAAACAGAACCTAAAATATAATGTGAAAAATCAAAAAGGATATGTAAATCAATATGGAATCACTTTTTTTACGCGTGAAGAGACAAAAACATTATTTGAAAAACAGTATTCAAACTACTGACGTATATTAATTTATATTACTATTAATATCTTTGCTTTTATAAACTTTTTATTCGTTTCGTTATCTTCTTCATTCGTTATTGCTTTTAATTAGACGAACGCTATCACACGACTTGGATTTTCACTAGAACTCATGCAACATGAATACTTTCACTTAGACGTGCTCTATATTTTCTTCGTTTGTTTTTGTTCGTGAATTAAAAGTAATTAAGGTTAAATTTAATTAAAAAAATAGATTATTTTTTTGAGTAGTTAATTAATTAAGCACCAATAACGTAATTGGTGAGGATTACTCTCACGATTAAGGTTGTGGGAGTGTTGGTCGCGTCGTTTCAAAAAAATATAAAATCTTTAGTTGAATTAGCTAATGGCGCGCTTTGCGTGCATTTCGTTTATTCTCATTTAGTTTTACGAGTCAGATTGCTTTCCATCAGGCGACACGCTTGCTTGTTTGCCCTCCTAATAAAAAAAGATCATTTCTTCGGTATGTCACATATGTGTGGACTATGGGCACTTGTCACCAGTCATTCCTAATGTATTTCTTGAAACAAAGAAATAGAGTTAGAGAAAACCCCGTGGGTGCTATGGAAAAAAATGTTATTGCAAATTATAGATTTTCCAATCAATTAATCAATGGAAGACATCCACACTCAGTTAATGTGGGATGTGAGAACGAGTCCCGGGGATCAGAACCACATCACTTTTGTATCAAACGCAGGAGGTGACCCCTCCCCCCCGTATTTTCCATTAAAAAGTCAATATAATATTGTAAGAGTAACATAGTAACATAGTGATGTTACCACAAAGATGCTTACATCAGGATTATTGCAAATGTGGAAAAGACAAGGTGAGAACAGCACTTACGATCTTAGGTCGATTCTAATACTATTCGACTATTAATTTGAATCTTATTTTCTTAACACAAGTCCAAAGTCAAGCTTCGTTGAAATTGCTGCTAAGAATTTAAATAATATCAAAAGATTGCAAGTGTTCTTTTAAAAGATTTTTGTTTTTTGATAAACTTGTATTGAAAGTGTAAATTTCTTGAACTCTCTGTATATTAATGCTACTTTTTCGTTTCTTATATCTTAGGTGTAATCAAAGAAATATCATAGTGCTTATCGTTAGAAATGTATTACTTAGTCTCTGGTTACCTCGCGATTGGCTAAGCTCTATAGAAAAAGACGATATGCCCATAAACATGACTCTTACAAGTTTTCACTAATTGTGAATGTTTCTTTCTAATTTCTATGTTATATTAATGATACTGGACTGTTTTAAATAGTAAAATGAAATACAAATATATATCTAGATTACTTTTAACAGTGCGTGGTTATTATACCAAATAACTATGTTTTTTATAAAATAGGAAGGCAAACGAGCAGGCGTGACACCTGATGTAAAGCAATCAAAGCCGCCCATACATATCCGCAGCAACATAGGCAGTGCAGAAGCGTTGCCTGCCTTTGAGGAAACTGTCATTATGGGTGGAAGGAAGGGGAGGGGGAGTGGGACGGGAAGGAGGATTGGGCCTCCGTAACTCAGCCGCTCACCGGACGAAGTGCGGTAGCAAAGCTATCTCTCAGACGCCGGTTTTCTGCGGGAGTGTGGTACTTCCCCGGGCGAGCTGGCCCATTCATGCTACAGACAAATATAATAATATGCCATTCTTGTAAGTATTCGTCTGCAACGTGGTTCTACCACAATCAAAATAAATCTCTCTATAAATTAATGAAATGTTATGGAAGAAAGTAAAAAGCATCTATTTCTGTCTGTGTATATATTTAATGTCGTGATATTTTATACATTGTAATAATGTTTTTGCTTTATATATGTAATTTCACGTTGACATAAATTAATTCACGCCAGCGAGTGACCTGAAAACGTACAGCTGGCGATAACATTTCAAAACCTTTATATTTGTGTATAACAAAAAATGTTAGTACGTCGAACGTGGTGTGAATTGCAAAACATATAGAATAGAAATAGAAAAAACTTTATTCATGACACCTTTTTTACAATAGCTTAAATTTAAAATCTTAACAATATTATAATATACAAATAAACTAAACAAAAATAAAATAATTTTAATCTATCAAGTGTCATAAATTGGTTCTTGCTCAGCATATGCCAGGCGTTCTATTGGATTACAAAATATTTATGATCATAGAAGACGTTTGTTGTAACCGCAGAATACTGACTTTTCTAATTTGAGTAGTCTTCTGCAATTCTACTTTTTAAGCATTTTCATCTTTCTTTCATTTTAAATGTTACAAGTGTTATTTTTCGCAGTTTGTGAGACGAATGTTTACAAATCTATGGTTAACAATAGTTTTAAGAAATGGATGATACTAATTGCTTTTCCACTTATCCTCGCGTAGTTTTATTTTCACTTTTGACATTTATATCCACTAATGAAATAATTGAAATTCATTGTACGGTCCGCCATAACTCTCTTAGTTATGCAATGGTAACTCGCTTGAGTTCAAAGAGATTGTAAGAGCACGAAAACTTGATTCATTTCTGATTTATGTTTAATTAAAAATTTTATGCCTTGTTTGGTTTTCACTTCTTTTATATACATAGATATAAATATATGACATTTATAGTTTTAATTGTTGCTGCTATATCCTTTACACATGTTGTGGCACCTTAGAAAGCTGAGCATTTATTCGTATTTATATTATGTTTTATTTTCAAATATATCAGTTATGTATGTACTTAAATAAATAAATAATGTGAAGATCGTCAGGCGCTACATTTCCGCAGAGTGGCTGGCATGTCAGCCGTCCGGTCCGGGCCGGGGGACACGGTATCTAGGACGCTGCGCGAGTTATTTCGGGGCCTGAATCGGGCCAGCCCGTTAAACATCAGGGTTTTCAAGCCACACGTGGGGACGATGAAAACAAGAAGACAGTTTTCCGCCACTCCTTAGTGGGCGGAAACGTGATGTTTCGACAAATAGTGTTTTTTGCGTCTGCCGGCGATAAAATACGTGCGATTTAACAGTAATAATAATCATTTATTTCTTTACAAATGAAAATACATTGTAAATAAGATGCACATAATGTGTGTTTATGACAGCAGACAGAGGGATTACAATATTTGCCTGTATGTATGTACAGTGGGTCCTAAACTAGGTCAATCTATTGAGGCCCCTTTTGAAAGAATTTACTTTTTGGAACAGAGTTTGCTGTCGCGCTTAGGGTACTATATAAGAGTGTTTGTAAAATTATAACGAGGAGAAAAGAAAAGAATTAAATTTGATAATAATAATAATAATTTTTATATTTTGAAATTTTTGAAACCAGCGTGAAAATTTCCCATGAAATTCGGTACGATTACTTGTAATGATTAATGTTATACTAATAACGCTTTTTATTGATTAAGTAGTAAATACTTATAAGAGACATGGTATTAAAATAATTAGAAATAAATTAATGCAATCGGTATTATATATTTTATTTTAAATTAACTGTTGCCGACAATCTGTTTAATTCGCGTTAGTTAACAATATTACTAAATACGAAACACCGACCGCAAGTGTAGATCACTTTACTTATTTTGTATATTGTATCACGCATTTCCAAATAATAAGTTTCTTACTATTTTTGATTTTGACCGTTTTTACATAATGCGAAAACGCTTTATAATCTTTGCCATACATACAAAATTGTTAAGTGTATCAAACTGAATATATTTTTTCACCATTTTCCATTGCAATACATAAGGAAATTTAATATAGACTCCCATATGTAAACGAAATATTTTAGTAAGAATCCAGAAAAAAGCTATTTTAAATAGTTTAAATAGTCTTTTAATTTTCATAACTCCGTCACACGCACCATCAGTGTGTGTGTGTGTGTGTGTGAATATTCCGATATCTTCAGCGATATTTCCTGACCTGATACGACAAAAGCACCTTCAAAAAATAAGTCTAGGCATACCTTGAAGGTCGTCAACGCTTCCGTAATACCTTTGGTGTCGCGGATGTCTATGGGTGCCGTTGATTGCTCCTATCCCATAAAAAACTCATCATACAAACAATGCGATAAATACACACTGGTATGATTAATAGAGTCAGGCGTTTCTTTGCGGAAATCCATTACTATGTGGACAGTTAGAACTTTTTTGATTTAGCTAGGTAAAAAAAAAACACATTATTTTTCTGTTTTTGTTTGCTTGTCGTGGATCTTAGCTAAGTAAAAGTTCTAACTGTCCACATATACACAGGTATGTATGGCCTACAGATTAATATTCGGAGTTTGGTTACCCTGCCGATCCGCAAAGGACAAGCGTGATAGGTTAATGTCTGTCCTTCCAAAAATGGGGAGAGAAGTCCCCAACAGTGGGCCAAATATTGGTTTTGAAAAAAAAATCATCAATAAAGATGTAAAAAGCTGGCCATTGGGTTCCCTCAAAATTGACGGGTGTTGTAATTCTCACGCTTGGATTGCGGATTGCAGTTTAGATTTTAATACTGAATGGGGTAGATTATTTTAAGCCAAAACTTTTATTTAAGACTTAAATATTAGATTAATATGTAGGCAGCTTCTATTTTTAAGATTTTAAATCAATATTTCTCAAAGTGGTATATAACGCCTCCTAGGCGCTGGAGACTATTAGGGTGGTAAAGGACTCAAAGAAAATTAGGGGATGTTGAAATTGTTAGCGGGAAGCGATGGCTGAATTATATTTTAAAAACTAAACCAAAATCAAAACCCACCTCCAAAACTGTGAATTAGGATAAGACATATGACACGCTATATTAAAATGTAAGGTATCGCTTGTACATAAAAGTATGTACGAAAGAGCGGGTATTGTAAAAACACAATGGGAAGTGTGAGTGTAAGTATGATGTTTGTATTACTAGACAACGGTTTGAATAGTTTCCTTAGCAGTTGTTTAGTTTGTCGAGTTACTTAATCTGTCTTTAAGAAATATAGCTGAATGCAATATGTTAATAATTTCCAATTAATCAGATTAACCATAACTGTTATAAGTAAATTATTCAAGTAATCAATCAACAAATGAATATTCCTTATGTGTATTTTTTATACTATTAAAACATGTGTATACATTCATATATGACGGTACATTCGAAATCTAAACAAATAGTTGACAACCGAATCTCAATAATAAAATTATTCATGATTTTTCACCTCGCCATCGAATACATTCTAGTTTATGTTCAGGTCACTGGTTGCTCGTGCGAGTCTTTTTATGTATAATATATAATACAATAAAATGATTACACAACAGCAAAACGTACAAGTAATGTAGAATAATTAAACAATTAACCGCGCTTCCAAACTTAACAACGTATAGAAAGCAATAATATCTATTTGTGAAACCGTGAAATTGCAAATATGTTATATAGTTATAGACATAAATATACGAATTCATTATGACGAATAAGAATTGAATTATGAGCCAATCTTATTGACCGAAAAGTCGATAACCGACGCACTCGTGTACACTTTCAAATCACGCTGTCTCAGTCCGTCCCCCATGCATTCCACAACTTGCTCACCCACAGCGGACCGGTCTTCGAGCATTGTACAAAACTACAATAAACGTTCGATTGGAAAAGGCCGCGAAGTTTAATACAGTATCGAGACTATGTGCTGTTTATTTGAATTGGTAGGTTTATGCCGAGCGAGGTGCGGCCTCAAGGTGAATCGCCTCGGTCATCATACGCTCATTTCGATCGAATGCCTAGACCAAACACTGCCGCGTGCTAACTATAAACGTGGTATACAAATACGTGCTCTAGATTTTGGTTACTAAGCCATCCATTGTTTCAACTCACGCTGTTATAGTATAGCTATTTTTTAGAAGTGGTAGAGCCACGCTGCAGACGAATACTTTGTCAAGATTGGCATATAATTTATCTGCAGCATAAACGGGCCGGCTTATCCGGGGAAATACGGCACCCTCGCAGAAAACGGGCGTCTGAGTGGTAGCTTAGCTGCCGTGCTTCGTCCGGTGAGCGTTTGAATTCCGAAGTCCAGTTCAATTGAAAAGAGGTTACAAATTTTAGAAAATATAGATTGCATAATAAAGACACCATGAACTCCAAACTCGCGCTCTTCCGCCCATTTCTTTTCCAAAACAAAGAAAAAAATATGTTCGTGAAATTTTAGGGGAGACAAAAAAATATTTGAGTCGCAAAACTACTTTGTTAGATTTTATGAAGCCTTCTACTTCAAAATAACTCCGGTTAGCGATCAAATCGCTATTTGTTTAATGTAAGATTTACTTAATTTTTTTTAACTAATTTAATATCTTATCTAGATTCTGGCCCCAATAAAAAATAATTTATGTGCGAAATTATACACCGACTCATCGGCTCAATCCCACCTATCGCGTAGGTTCGGTGTATTACTGTACATATTTTTATTGTAAGGCGTTTTTTTCTCTTTTTGAAAAAGTTACTAATTATGTATCGTACTATACAAATTATTATGTGTATAATGTTGAATAATACCAGTTCTGTGTATATCATAAGAAATGATAAGGCAATTTGTGCCATTACTCCCAGTTCTTGAAATTGTCTGTAATGACGTTATAACGAACCCATGAGTGAACGAAGGTAACAATTTTCACGGAAACTTAGAACTAACATTGCAATATGAGCTTTTTTGAACTTACATATTAATATATAATATTTTTTAGGTACTTTTGAGGTATTTTGAGGTCCAATTATTAGTCAACGATTTTCAATATCGGATTGGTAATATCATCATTGGCAGTGGTCATCAAAGAAAGAGTTCAAAGTTCTCACACAGAGACAGGCTAAGGAAACTTATCAGATTGTGCTCAAAGCCATGTTGTTAATAACGTAAAATAAAAAAAAATCACTGAAGAGTGCGTTCACAAAGCATGGGTTTGATGATCGTCATCATACTAATAATAAACTTATACGCACTAACTTTTTAATGGTACATATTAGTGGGCTGTTTAGGATTCCATGTGTTGTAGGAAGCTAAGCTCTGCTCTTGGTATATAAGAAAAATGCAACATAAAAAACACCAAATTTATGAAGAAAATAGCCAATATAGCACCCACACGTTCTTATCAGTGTGTGTGCGAGTGTATGTATGTCTGTATTTGTATGCATCGATGTACATATGTATGTACATGTGTAAGAGTATGTAATGTGTTTTCATTTTACAATGGTTTGTACGCTGCGTTTGTGGTTTTTATTAATAAATATAAGTAAATGGCCGACCGATTGGCTCAGTGGCGGGGCTCTCCGCCCGCGGAGTCAATGGTCGCGGGTTCGATTCCCGCATCGGAATAAATATTTATATGGATTTTTAAATGTTTATTCCGAGTCTGGTAACCCCCCCAATCCGCATTTCCTTTCCTGTCCCTTCCTTTCTTCTCTATCCTTTCCCTTCCTCTCCGCCAATCCACGGTCTGCCGTGCCAATGGATGCGTGGCTAGGGGCGAGCCTAGTCGTAAACGTGCCGATCGTCTCGGGGTCGGGCTCCCCTGGGGACTATAGTGCCTTACCTCAGCATGCAGGGCTCTGCTGGGGCTGACCTCCATCTTCCCTTGCGGCTCGTGGGATTCACTAAAGACGAATTTAATATACCTAATTTGTCGAAAATGACGGCGACGTGGTTCGCCACCCGTCACGTCCTGATTCTCACGAGGGCGAAAAGCGACCAATGACGAGCCGTTTCGCTGCGATGAATGGCAGCGGATGGAGCTCTGTGGTCTCTGCCAACCCCTGCGGGGCATAGGCGTGAATATATAAAAAAAAAAAAAAAAAAAAATATAAGCATGCTGCTACTTATGATTACGATTACTGACAACTAGTTTTTGCGAAGCCCGTTTTAAAAGTCCCAAATGCTAATGTCACCCAGCTTTAAAATCCCTGACTTCATTCCACACGTGCGGGATGTACATTTTAACACTTATTAGTACATGAGTGGACTTTTCGGTTTTTATTTCGGCACGGTTAAATCTAACCCTAAATATCGATGTCAATGGAGCGGACACAATGGGAGCGCGCACGGCCGTTGACCGAAATAAAAAATAAATATAAGCGGCTCCAGTCGTTAGAAGCGGGAATTCAACTCGTGATTCGCCATTGAATGGGACCAGTTTCTTTTTCGTAATGACGTTTGCGTTTGGTAATGCAGAGAGGGCCTTTGGCTCACATAATTGATACAAATTGAAACGTTACAAGACACCACTTGCAACGTTTCTTTTTTTTTCTTTTATAAGCTATATATTTATATATTTAGTGAAGCAAATCATATTAGAGTTGATATGATTATTTCTGTCATTCTGCTACGTTTTCTAATTATTTTAATCGAAATATTTTTTAAAGATCTGCAAAACTTTAAAATATAGCATGATTTTTAATACTACTGTGTATATTTTACCTTACATCATAAGACACAGGTACAAATTGTTGCAACTGGTCGTGATGAGAAAAGTTGCGGACGAAATATGGGTTTATCAGAGAATAAAGTCTTGGCTACGTCATATCAGGGAGTGGATCGGGGTAACGAGTGCCCCAGAATTGCTTCGCCTCGCTAAACACAAGGAGAGTTGTGCTGACTTGGCTGTCAATCTTCGCTAGTCAGAGAGATACCCTGAGATGAAGGAGTATATATTGTGTTTAAAGTATTTGGTAAAGTTTATTATTAAGCTACATTATGTCAAGAATGTTCCAAAAATGAGAATTATGCAAGCGTGTTTGACAATAATCCAGCACGGCCCACTTGTTCAGTGGTGCGACGAAATACAGTTGTCTGAAAATTGGCCAAGGTGAAACTGGACCTCTAACTCTAGCTTAAACTTTTATATCAACATCGATGACAGAATATGTGACTCTCCATAATACAATATCGAAACGGAATATATATTATTGTATGTAATGAAAAGGAATAATATATAACTAAGTATATATAATAATATATAATCTTTATATACGGATATGCAAATATTCCAACCAAGAACTCACTGGCCACTTCCAGGTACAGGTAGGCCCATGAGTTGAAGTGCAAAAAATACATATTTTAACAAAAATACAAACAATTCGTTATGCACTAGACAAAACAAGGCTAAAATAATACAACTTATAAAGCCAGTATGAGCAAGCAAATATAAGTATCATCTCATCTTTCATTTGATATATATTGTAATAGACTGCAAATTATTGATCGGTCGATAGAGGCGCCGGTTGATATAAACATACATATATGTACACTGCGGAAGTACTACTTATAACTCACACTATAACGTTAAATGTATCCATCGCTTGCTTCACACGATCCGTCTTTGTAAATAGCTTAGTCACGCTAGCGATATACATCGTGAATGACTATTGGTCCTTCACATTTCTCTATAATATAATAGCATAGTACTGATCACTAATGCGAGGAACGGTTGTGTGAAACATGAACACAGTAGGTAGTACTCAGTTTGCGTGACGAGGTATATTTATCCGCAAATGATTTAGCGTGACGGAAAACATTGTATTTTTGTTTTGATACTAAATCAAAAACATCAACGTTGATTTTTTTTTGTACATTTTGTAATAAAATTATTCTAATTTCATTATTGGACATAAATGTCTATGTCACTTTTTAAATATATTTTTCTTTACTTACAATTTGACGAGTTAATATAATTAATTATATTTTCGGCTAAGAATATTATCAATTACAATTAAACAATTAAACTTAAAAAAATATAAGATATTCGATCTATCAATTTTTTCATTAAATTCTATAATAAAATATTTACATTTAGAAGATTACGTAGAAGTTCAATTACTACGTAACATCCTAATTTAGTTTTAGTGTAATAATTAATATAAAAGTTAAATCATGTAACTAAATTCGCGACGAAGAACGTTACAGTAAAACATAACATGAAACTTAACATTTAACTTAACCGTTTTAGATACTTCGCTATAATCGGTTTACGCCGCTGCCAAATTGGGGAAGCTAAGCGCCACGTGTAAGCAGGAAACTGTGTAAGTAGGAAGCAGGCTATTGATCAGACGGGCCGTGGGGGCCGAGGGGGCCGGGGCCTGGTCCCTGCGGCAGAGGCGCGGCCGGCCGTTTGGGCGGGCGGTGCGTGGCGTGCGTTCCCCCGGGTTCACGGCCAAGGCCTGCTCCCATTCACCATCGAACACGTGCCCAAAAGTAAATATAGTACTCGTTTCGCCTGTTACGCCATCGACGTAACAAAATTCGGCCGCCGAGTTTACTGTACCCCTTCTGCCTGTTAAGTTTTTGTACGGCAACAGTTGAGTGCTGTAATAGGGGGCTTCCCCTGTAATATACTTTGATCCCAGATATCCTCGCATTCTAAAACTAATTTATTATATTTAGAACCATCTCAAAATTATTTAGAATTATTGTAGACAAGTATACAATTATATTAATTTTATTGTTCAAACCTTTTAATAAAAAAAAATATACGCAATTATTAATATATTATAGATATAAGGAAATTGATAAGCCCAAAAAGATAAACTTAATAACTCACGTAATAAAGTAAGACAATCATATTTCTTTACACAGTTATATTTCTTTATAAATATTATCGTATATTATTATTTTATATATTATTATTTTCGTATAGTCGTATTTTAGTATATTATTTTCGTATTATCATCATCTCTCGAGCTTACTCTAACTCTTGTTCTATCTCTTATGATTATGGTAAAAGCTAGTCTATCTACAATTAAACAAATATTGGATCTAGATAATATAATTTGAACCTGTTCCGATTACAATTAACAATTTAGAACACGATATCGACCGTTGTATAAATCTGCCAGAAGATATATGTAGTGTCATAAATATACTTATTAGCTGCGTGTATTTGTACAAATAGGTAGGACTGATTACATAACAAGGTTAACGAACTCCGTCCAATGTAGAGTATACGTAATAATGCTGGCCTTCAACAGTAGGCCGATGGAACTATCATTAAAAGAAAACTTGAATAGCATAACTTATTTTGTGGATAAGTAAAAGTGTGTGTGTGTACTTAATATCGTAAATTACAAGAAATTTTTGTCTAAGTGATTAATTATGAACTGTTTTTATTTAGTGTAATATATTATCAATATTATTATATTAATTTGTTAATATGTTATTTGTAAAATATTTTTACGAAACAAAATTAGTGTCCCATCAAGGTTATATTTAATGTATTTTAACTACCTCGGTCTTTAGAAGAAAAGAAAAAAAAATATATTTTTTTCTTCAATTATATACAGAATTAATTTTGACCTCACTAGTGTGTATTCAATAATGTGGACTGTATTTTAGTTTGTATTTTCGATTTGTGTTATTTTTTTTTTGTGATCACTGCTGCGATATTTCTTCTGCATTATTATATCACATGTGTATACATAAATAAACGGTAATTTGAATTAGTGTTGTTTTCTTATGAAAAATTTGACTTTAATAGAAACAAATTAAAATACAAACAAAAAACTGAGACCCAAATTTCAACTATCAAGTTGTATAGAATTAATAAATTATTGCGATTACATATTTTGCATCAATGTCAGCTAAACTCGCTGACCAGATAAGGATCAAGTCACTTAACTTGTTTATCTTAATAAGCATAAATGTTATTGACTACCAATTCAATCTACGTCACACCGTTTACCGGATATTAGGCACTTTATTAGAGAAGTAGAAAATAACTTTTGCGTTCACGCCAGTCGAGCTCATCAAGCTAAAAATAACGCCGTTGCTAAGTCACTCGCGAACACACCCCGCTGTTGGTTTGCAGTGATTTACATTTTCTACATAGTTAGGTACACACTGAATTTTAATTTTTCTATTCTACTGATTGTCGATGGGTGTATTAGTACCAGTACCAGAGATTAAATTATTTATATATCATTGTACTTAATTGTATCTTTTTATTTATTTCAAGTCAATATTATGTATTTAAAAAAATACATAATATTGATGACCAATTGGCTCAGTCGCGGGTCTCTCCGTCCGCGGAGTCAATGGTCGCGGTTTCGATCCCCACATCGAAATAAATATATGTATGGATTACAAATATTTATTCCGAGTCTGGTAACCCCCACCAATCCGCATTGGACAAGCGTGGTGAGTTAACGTCCGTTCCTCCAGAAATGGAGAGGCCCGTGCTCAACAGTGGAACATATGTGTATATATATATATATATATATATATATATATATATATATATATATATATATATATATATATATATATATATATATAACATTTTATTTTACATTTTTAAAATTCTTTTATATGTACATAAAACAACATTTCACTGATCTTCGTTGATTGCAAGAGCATTTTAAGTACATAGGTTGTGAGTTATCCTGTAATATCGCACGCGTACCACGAGCCTCGTAGCACCGTTCAACACAAACATAGGCTATGGAACAAAACGAAACTACGCAGAATTATGTAGCTAGCAACGAGCGTTCAAAGGACCCCTTGTACGTGCTCTCCTATAATCATAAACATGGAAAACGCACAAAAGCCTCTCGGCGTCGAGTCGCGTCGCTGTCAGATAAAGTTGTTGCATTTCTTTTGCGGGACGTGCTCGCGGAGACTAGGCGCAGTGCGTGCGAGTGAGAGGGAAGGTGCGCGCCGATCGTTAGCCCTGATCTTCAGCGCGCCACAAACACACAGCCCGACCGAGAGCGAAATTGCAGCGAGAATGCACCTAGCTGTGTTATTACCGCGGCAGTTTCGATTCGAAACGGCCTTCCTCCGGCGCGTTGCCGTTCAACTTTCGACTTCAACGCGAACTTATTCAGTTCGGAATTGCTTCAGTGCGGTTTGGAACCGGTTATGGTCTCGGCACAAGCGATTGTGAACGTTGTCGTTGCGACATAAGTTCCGTTCAGCGCGTAGCTAGCCGCCTGGTTCGGGACCCGGCGGGTTCTGTATATTTAGCCCGCATTGCAAGCGGCCGCGGTGGGTGTATTAGGTCGCTCGCACGCACTGCTGAACTAGTCGGAGGGCTTCCTATTATCGATTTATGTTACGTTGGATATAGTGTAATTGTGCGGTTTTCTACAGTCTTTTAAGTTATCACTATAGAACTTTTCCTTCATTTTCCAATGTATCACGCGTGTTTAATTTCTCTGACGCGGAGATATTGAAGTGAAACTAATTGTTGGAGAATAATGATGATTTCTCCCGAACTATCAAGTCGTCGTTAGTATCTAGTAGATATATTTCCTTATTATTGTTTAACTATCTAATAATAGTAATTGCCTAGATATTTATATATTATATTATACATTATATTATATATATTATATTATATATTTATTTTTAGTTTTTATATATACTCGTAGATAACAAATATTTTCCGTAACATAAACTTATGTAAGTTTATAAATAAATATATTTCTTTTTAATATTGATTCAATTGCTAATGTTGCCAAATTTATAAAATATAAGATTAAAACTACATATATATGTAGTTTTAATCTTATATTTGTATATAATTACTATTATACATAAACACAACAAATAGTCATGTTATATTTGTCACTTATTGCAATCGCTTGTTTTGCACAGCCTTCACTGCGGACAACCAGGTTGTAAGCATAGAATATCTGAAGGGAAGTCTAGCCAGATTGGGGTAGGGGGAGGGAGGTCAGTGGTTACGCCCACACGCGCGATAATACCTCCGCTTTCGAGAAGTCTACGGTCATTTCAGGCAACCGCAACACTATATAAGTATAGGTTTTGTGTACTCCGTGAAAATGTACATTTCTGAGTCACAGGTTTGGCTTTCCGGATGTGACTTTTTTGATTTAGTAAGGCTTTTTAAAATATGTTTTGTGTAACAAATTAATGTATTAAAGACTAAATAGTTTTAAATTTATTTATACCAGAGTCTATAATTATATCGTATGGTCATGAGAACATTGATGTATCTGTGTGTTTTTTTTACGCTTATTTAGTCTCAAGAAAGATAAACTCGATTTGAAAAAGTGTGCCATCATCATCAGAACAAGTTTTATAAGAAACCAGTTCTTTTCCAGTCATATGAAGATTACATTTAAACAAACACTTTCGATGTATGTAGTATATTTCTTGTTAAAGAATATTTTCATCGCGACTACTTCATTTTAAAGAGGCAGACTTTTTTTGAGAAACTTTTCAACAGATAAGCGGCCAGTTAATAATATAAATGAAATAAAAAATAAATCTTAACATGTTCGACAAAAAAAAGAAAAATACGAAAAGGTTTACATTGTTGTTTCAAATTATATAAAAACAAATAGGCGTTGTCTACGATTCTCACAGGCCAGTGCTAAATTTGTCACAACAATATTTTAAATCCTTTGTAACTATACAATACAGTCAACATGAAAAATATATATATGAATTGTTGTTATTTTAACTCATACTACATAATTAAACCTGTATATTAAAAACATTAAAGTATATTTAATAAAACCTTTTTTAATATACTTTAATATTTTCATTCGGCGACATTTAAAACGTAACTTCACCTCAACGTAAATAAACTATAATCGAATATGAATAGAGCCAAATTTAGTTGTTAGTGACGTTTTTTGAAATTTAATTCAATTGATTTCGAAGAAGCGTTATCAAGATTTATCTGTATTAATTTAAACCTTGTAAAATATGTAAATACAAGTTATCATATATTATAATATGACTTCAAAATGATTTGTTTTTATGGGATGGAGGGCAAACGAGCAGGCGTGTCACCTGATGGAAAGCAATCACCGCCCGTAGACATCCGTAGCGCCATAGGCAGTGCGGAAGCGTCGCCGACCTTTAAGGAAAGTGACATTATGGGAGTGGGAGGGAAAAGGAGTGTGAGGGGGAAGGGGAATGGGAGGGGGAGGGTGTTGGGCCTCCGGAACTCATACCGCTGACCGTACGAAACGCGGTAGTTAAGCTACCACTCAGACGCCGGTTTTCTGCGGGATGATTTATGAACTAGTAATATTTGTACTTGATTGTACAATTATAACTTATGATATTTTTGTCATGTCTCCTGTGAATTACACACAAGGACTTCAGTTTGTCATTTAGTAATATTACTATTATATAATTAAAATACTATTGAGTGACATATAATGTTCCATTGAATCAAACCTATATTTTTATATTCTAATGTAATCCAAGCCTATCGTCCTTTCCGATTCGGCTACGTCAGCCAATTATAGTGTCGACTGCACGGGGCATATATCAAAGTGCCTTCAGTGTCCCGATAAACATAACACCACAACACACACGATTGAAAAGTAGTCCTATGTGTTTTACGTAGTAATATTACTTATCATTCTTAACTCTCAATCTTGATGACATAAACAAAAAAATAATTCATGAATATAATTTAAAAAAAACTAATATGAAGTGAAGAAACATATCATTTAAAGTAGTTTCGTTTATGTCCCTGAGCAAGACTGAACAAAGCTCGAAACTGAAATGTGTACGGCGAAATACAACGCTAAATATAGGCCGTTGCCAGAGTCGGGAAAACGGCGCAGCGCTTAATGGTTGTGCGTGGTCAGGATTCAGGACCCCTCCCCTCTCCACCCCCAGCCACCCCGAGCCGCCCGCATGCAGTCAGGGCCGTCAGGAGACCTAGAATCCTGGAGCGTAACAAATAACGTTAGTTCGGTCTGTAAAGCATGTGCAGCGAGGCATATGTGAAAGTGTTTTCACTCACCCACAAATATAATTATATCTTAATAACGTAATCAATATTATGTAAATAAAATAAATACCACAAAATAATGGAAAATTTCTCACTTGATTCCAACTAATACCGTTACTTTTGTTAGTTATTAACAGTTACTAAAATATCAATTATTAAAATTTTTAATTATTATTTCAAATCATGTTTATTATTTTATTCTATTTATATCATTTTGATATCTACATATAATATTATATTTTTATTATATATTTCTATACATATGCAGATGTACTATTACATCTTACATCTCTACATCATACAAACTAACTATTTAGTTGTTTGCGAAGTGTTATACATTTTTTTTTACAGCCCATATATGTCCCACTGCTGAGCACGGGCCTCTCCATTTCTGGAGGAACGGACGTTAACCCACCACGCTTGTCCAATGTGGATTAGCGGGGTTACCAGAGTCGGAATAAATATTTGTAATCCATACATATATTTATTCCGATGCGGGGATCGAAGCCGCGACCATTGACGCCGCAGGCGGAGGGCCCCGCCACTGAGCCAATTAGTCGTTATACAATATAAATAAAGTAAATTAAAACACCAATAGCTCGTTAGTTAGATAATTACATCTAAATAAATTTCATCTGCTTGTGCAATCGTATTAACTGCATTTTTTAAAACCCACGTGGTTATTTTTCCGTAAAAAAAAAGTGCTAGCTACCCGTTTCCGTTGTGATTGCGTTCAGTGAAATTTAATCCCGATGAACTACGACAGCCCTAAGCCGGTAAATAGAAGGGGGAACATAGGGACGTAGTACTCTTATATGGCGTCGCGTGCGTGTGTGTAGTTGTAATGCATTTGTGCATGCACAGCGCACTGTGTGGTGTGTACGTACTCGTATATGGAAAGTCAGGAGCGCGGTCACTCGGGCATACAACTACGGACGAAAATTTCAAATTGCGCTAGGTCAGGAATGGAACAACCGTACCTCATTTAATAATTTTGTTATGGTTGTTTCTGTAATATATATTAATATAAAATTGTATGTTAGCTTGTTTCTCATTCGTTTGTGTATCTTTCATCTAATTGCGGTAAATGTTAGCATTATTCCTTACTACTCCTCTTTTACCTGCGTGAAGGTTTTTGACATAGTACCATCAAGGCAAACACCTATTTGCGCAATCATCTACATTCAAGTGCATTAAAACATGTTTGTTATACTTATTGTTCTTCATAGAAACTTCTTCTTCTAAGAGTATGTTGAGCGGTCTGAGTTCCGTAGGCCCAAACCCCTCCCCTTCCCACTCCTACTCCCCCTCCGATACCCACTCCCAATCTCCCTCCCACTCCCCTCCGATTCCCACTCATCCGATCCCATAATTTCACTTTCCTTTAAGGTCGACATTGCGGATGTCTATGGCGTTGATTGCTTTCCATCAGGTGACACGCCGGCTCGTTTGCCTTCCTAAAAAAAAAGAGTACCTCTCCGACTTGCCGAGGTTGGCAGCCAATTCAGCACAACTTTCCTCCTCCTTCGCGAGGTGCAGCAGTTCTGAAGCACTCGCTATCCCGGTCCACCCTGATATTAAGTAGCCAGACTTTTTTTTTCGACCAACTTGTCTTTTACTATCATGATCGGTTGCAGCAATTTGTACCTGTCATGTTTACATGATATGACCCAGGTAACTTTTCTACCTTTGACGGTCTGCAAAAGTTCACGTTTTTGCTTGACTTGTCGGAAAACCTCTTCATTGGCCACCCTTTAAGTCCAGCTGATAGCAAGCATCCGTCTATATGCCCACATTTCGAACGCTTCTATACGCTTTCTGAGGTCTTCTTTAAGCGTCCAAGCCTCACATCCGTATAGAAGAGATTTAAGCCTAGGGCCAGATGTAGCAGTGGAGAAGTGTAATGCGTAGCAAATAAAGAATAATTCATAACAACGGTTGCTATAAATATAAATTTGTTTAAGACACATGCCTTTTCACTTTTAACTTTCCACGCACCACTACCCTGTGAAACCAGCTACCTACAGTGATATTCACGAACCGATACGAGATTGGAACCATTAAAAAAATAGACCTACACATTTCTTAAAGGCCGACAACGCTTCTGCGATGCCTATTGAACTACAGATTTCTATGGGCGGCGTTGATTGTTTTCATTAGGTGATACGCCTGCTTGTTTGCCTTCCTATACAACAATAAAGCGTATAATTTTACACATAGGCTGAATAACATTTTACATTTTGTTATTTTAATTTAAACCATTATTGCAAGAATCATAAAAAATTACAAGTCATATATTCTAAAAGAATGATAACTAACATGTTTCATGTAACAGACTCAACTAAGGATTCAAAAGATTCCTTTGTTTCGAGCTACAATATTATTTTATTTTCCCGTTTGTACCCGGCTTTAGTGTCTCTTCTCTTGGTTTAGCGAGTAAATACAAATACAAGCTAATTCTTTTTATATTTTTCTACACAACAAGTGGAAAAGAGAAGCGCTTAAATGATATGATACCATTTCCAGTTATCTCTTTTAGATATATATTTTAAAACATTTTAACTATAAATAAATAAAAGTTTTATTTTGTAGAAACTTAGATTAATATCCGATCTTGAAGTTCATAGGGCAAAGAAAGTTTCACAAAAACGTTTTTCTTGAAGTTTCACAAAGACATTGTGTTTTATTGTTCTAATGAACTAACAGCTTGATTCTTAGAGTATATGCTCATACAAAAGTGCTTTTTGCTCAAAGAAACTATATCTTAAGAAAAATTCTAAAGGTTATTTTTATAGATTTTGTTGCGAAAATGTTTAACACGTAAATCATGATGAGCTCTATTCTTTTCCACGGTGCAATCCTGTAAAGTGAAATGAGAAAAAAAATATTCAATATCGACAGATTATACAGGCCATTAGATTGTATACACAGTAATACTGTTAGTCATTTACGACTAGTTCTTTGATCTCCGAAACATCTTCATTCTTTGCATATAGATAAAGTCACGGTCTGCGAAATTTCATCGTGAGTCATAGTGAAGAATGATGAAGAATAACATTTGTTAATTAAACATTGTTTATTGAAATGAGATGAAATGAGTACTTTGTAATCACAACCTCAAACTTTCTTTGCGCATTAGAATGCTCCATTGTTACATCTGGCCCTATGGCATACATTCATACGACCTCCATTCTTCTATACGGATGTGTAGCTTGAACGCTTAAAATAGACTTCAGAAAACGTATAGAAACGTTCGAATGTGGTTATATAGACGGATGCTCGCTATTAGCTGTACCCAAGAAGTGGCCAATGACGAGGTTCTCTGACAAATCAAGCAAAAACGTGAAGTTTTGCAGACCGTCAAAGGTAGAAAAGTTGCTTACGTGGGTCATTTCATGAGACATGACAGGTACAAGTTGCTGCAACTGATCATAATGGGAAAAGTCGCGGGCAAAAGACAAGTTCGTCAGAGAAGAAAGTCTTGGCTACGTAATTTCAGGGAATGGACCGGGATAGCTTGTACTCCAGAACTGCTGCACCTGAAGGAGGAGAGTTGTGTTGAATTAGAGGCACTCTTAGAAGAAGAATTGAGTTCTATAGTGAGACTCCTCCTAACAAGATGGAGATCTACTTAAGACGGCAGAAACTGGATGCGTGTAATCAATCATACCATGGTAGTGCGACTTCAGGCAGGAAACTGTTCAGAAGTGGACTACCGATGATGATGAAACGTTATTTTAAATGCACTGATATACATTAAAAAAATTGAGCGGTCGTTGACAATATCCTAGATGCTTCGATACAAATTAAAAATTGTTAAGTTCAAAGATTATTCTATTTATAGATTATTCAATGAAAAGTTTAAAAGCTGCTTTAAAATAAAATCTAGAGACCAAACTGAGAAGGAACAAGTCTGAAAAAGACAGATATATGTAAATATGTGCACCATTTATGCTTTTAATATTTATATAATCTAATAACATATTTTATATTTAAAGTTATATAATTTAAATAAATGATTGTTTCTTTTAAATCTCCTAATTATTGTATGCTTATAATTAAAATTCGTGAAATAAGCGAATACTCTTTTCATTTAATACCATTATAGTCTTTATTACATTATATTTAAAGTGTATATTTTCTTCAATACTAATAATAATAATAATAATAATAATATTCTTTATTCAAGTGACCAGTGACTCATTATGGTTAGTAAATAATATTTCTTATAGACTAGGTTAGTTACATGTTGTATGTTACAAATACGCACGAATCACTGCTGTACCGTCCCGTTTGCGACGGAACAACAATGATTCATGTATATGCAATCTAGTCTATTGGATATCATGCTCACAATTCTGTTGGCACTACCCCGTACCCTTCGCACCAGAGACCCGCATCTTTTTCTCATGAGGGCATAAAAACAGTCAACACGCGCTTCAGCGAACATCCCTGAGGCACTGCAGTATCGAGGTAGCCCCAACAGCACCCTGAACGCGTTATTATACTGAACGCGGAGGGCATTATAAGATTTTTGAGTATATCCCGCCCACAGGCTGCACGTGTAAAAAGATGTACAATATGCTCTAAATAATGTAATTTTAACGTAAGGTGAACTACGTGCAAACCTACGAGCAAGCATATTCGCCCTCACTGACAATAACTAAAACTAAAACACATACGAGCGTTCTATAAATTTTTGAAGCTGTAGCATGTTGCCAACCGACTAGCTACTTGCCAACGAGGCCGCGAACCCGCGCGCAAGTAACATTTGTCTGTGTGTGTAAAAACCTGAATCAAAACACGGTAGTAAACACTGGCTCTCTACTAGTGTGCATGTTTTAAGCCTGTGTGTATGTGTCAACATACTCGTCCACATTTGCATGCCATAGTCGTAGACAACAATATGGCAGTCGGCGATTCGACAGAATACTCGATCAGTATGTCAGTTTCTTTCGTTACTTTGCAGGTTAGATTAGGTGAATTTTAATTTTTTTTTATTTCAGTAGTATGTATATATTACTTCTACTAAATAAACTGAATATCTTTTTATTTTAATCTATAGATACTTATTGTTTTTTTTTTATCTTGTAACATTATTATATTTATATAAAACCATTTGCATCATTTATGAAACGTGACACCAGCCAATATTTATGTTTAGTTTTTGAAAATCAAAAACATTTTTTTTTTACAGACCATAATTTACAGTTTATTGGGCACAAGGCATTCCGATTTCTGCCACCTTTAGCTAACGTGGTGGATTAATATCCATTCGTCCAAAAATTGATTTAGAAATTTTACATATTGCTATTTTTGTTTTTCTCACCTTCACCAGCATCAGAGTTTTCACGTTCATTAAGAAATAAATTAAAAAAACAGGTATTAGATGTACATAAAATCTCAAAACTGTCACTTTATTATATTGCAGTCAAAACTCTATCATACATTCTACCTGTAGGTAGTCTGTCTCTTTTCACGATTTGAGAGAGACGGTTCGCGCGTTTTATTGGTAAAAAAGACAAACCACAATGCATCATTCTTTCTGTTTTTTGAACACTACTAAACAGAGATTATCTTTCTGCGTAATAGCTCAGAAAGCCAAGTAAGGGATACAAATAAACAAGTAGACTGTAGAGTAAATTACGATGAAACTGAAAGCAGACACTAGTATAGCGCCAGTTCATTATTTGTGAACACTGGTTCCATGACGGTTGTACTAAATACATGCATAAAAATAAAGCGAGAATATTTTGATTACACTGGACACAATAGAGCCGGTAAAGAAAGAAAGTACGCAACTACATATCCCGGCTTCCCGCTAATTCAATTATATCGCTTTAACACGACCGCCATGTGCAACCCGGGGACATCAGTGTTTGAGTGCAAGGCAGAGGTCAAGATAAACTGGTAGAAGTCGAGTTATTCTGTAAGCAACATGGTGAGGTTGCGTAAGCGCTAACATGTGTCGTTTACCCCGACGGCCTTAGAAGCGTTTCATGGCCCATTATCACCACCACCACCACCATTAAATATTAAAAATTGATCGACTATGAACTATCTCGATTCCATTTCTTGCAGTAAAATTTTTATTTCTTCCTTTGTACCATTCAGCCAGTGAAGAACGTGTATCTTAGATCATTAGCCTTCAACTCCTTGTTTCATAATATATAATAATTTGCTTTATAAAATATTTGCCTAGCAACCTTTACACATATTATAATTAGGCTACCCATTTCGTGTGTCACTAATTATATAATTTTAATTCCTTAACTTAATATATAAGTAACACAGTTAATACTACTTATATGTTAAAATGGAGTCGACCCTACTAATCTTAAATTGACGAATAACTTCAGTTTAACAAAAACACTAATCAATCGTTTTGTCGAACGACCCACTTGTGAGTTCATTGTAATTTATTTAAAATATCTTCTTAAGTTATAAATTATTCAAAGCAATGAATGTTTTACGGCTTAGTTAAATTTTACTTAGTCTTGGAAGTGGTTTTCGGAGAATGCGGAAAATATAACAAAACACCTTGAAAGCAAATGATGTTCGTATTTTCCGTCAAATGACCACGAGTTGATGTTTACATTCCTAACGCGCAATCGGTTATTCACATGTCGAGGATTTTCAAACAAATCGATTAATCATGTATTAAGAAATTCAAACGACACTTTATTAGGATAATTTTAGCTCACTGTTAAAAAGCTATTGATTTTATTTTATTTTTTGTATTGTTATTATAATTTTTTTACTTCCGCAGGTCTTAGCAAACAAAAATTCTTGACTATCCAGAAATTACCTAATATCTAACTATAGTGTTTAATAATTTTTCCTAACATGTATTATACACTATTTGAAGCCTAATTATATTAGTCTAATTGAATATTATATTAGTCTAATTGAAGTCGATAAAACGAAATTATTTACATAAATTCTACTAATGAAAAAATAAATTCAAGTCATATTAATAATTTTGCTTTTTTCTAATAAAATATTCACAAACGCGACCGTTTACCAAATAGAATAAAGTTGCTTACAAATAATTGAATATTATTGTATTTAACTTTTGATATGTGGTTTTCGTTATAGAATAGAACCACCCCATTTCACCCCGTAGATACCGTCCTAGGAGACTGCAAATAATACCAGATGATGGAAGGCAGCGTACTACCTGAGTAATGAATACCAATGTGTTATCCCCCAATTTGCTTGCCAAAATTTGTGAGCTTTACCAATGCCAAATTGTGAGCATTAATTTAAATTATATTTTTTTAAAAATTATATATTATATATATATATATATATATATATATATATATATATATATATATATATATATAATTTAAAGGTTTCTCAGAAAAACTTACGAGTTTTTTTTTTCACTCCAAGCTTATGTAACCGCAGATTTATTAATAACAATAAACATCGTATCAATTGCAGCGCTGTAAAGCGTTTTCCTAATGTAAAGTACGAACTATATTAATAAATAGCGCTTTGAGAGAAATATCGCGTGTAATGTAATCGAGCTGAATGATTTGTTCCCTTTCAGATTACAACGCCGCCCCGCTGTTCGCCTCGGAAAACGCCTCCAGTGGTAAGCGCAAATACTGTTACCATAGTAATATTCAAATGATAGTAATTTATTGTTTATTAGCAAAAATAAAATAGAAAAAAAATTGAAGATATTTCCCTTTTTTATAGTACAAGTTATAAATAAATAAAACCAAATATTAAAGATTGGTTTAAGTTGCACGGTTTGATTGCTGCGGTCTCTAGTGATCCGTACATCTCTGAACGTATCCGAACAACTATTATTCTAATAAATTAATTTTAAGAAAGCATTTGTATTTTAACTTTTACTTTGGAATTCGTTTAAATTAATTTAAAAATTGTAAACATAAGAAGACCTATTAATAGAAAACCTATTATATTTTTTTAACTAAAATTGGACCTATACTTTTACTGTTTTCAAAAAATTATCCTCGAGAGACTAAATTTAAGGTAAAATTGATTTTTAAATATGTTCTATATTCAAGTATTTATTATATCATACTATCCATCCGGTTTGTCAGTTGTCTGGATTAATTTCGCCATTAGTGATGAGATCATTGATCATCTGCCGATAGTGATAGAATTTATTAACCTTAAATGTATTAATCATATTCACTTCAGCAACAGCTAAATTGGTAAGTATTACGCCGTCGGTTTGTTTCTACCATTAGGGTTTTGATGTGACCGTAGCTTAGTTGGAATATAAATATAAATTCATATAACACTAACATCGAAGTCTTAGTCTTCTTTGAAAAAATATATTTTATTATTTATTTCTCTATTTTAAAAAATTATCAAGATCAACAAAATTATAAGCATTATTATGTGTGTTAAATTATTTAATTTTAAACGTGAGGCGACATACAATGAATGGTATCATTAATATATCATAAATTATAACTGTTGTCATCACTAGAGACCGGCTTTGAGATAGAAGTCGTTAGTAAGCGAATGATTGTTAGAAAACGGATTTACTATATCTTTAAAACAGATTAATTATTGGTCATCAGTGTAGTCATACTAATTTAATGTCATTTAATGAATAGATGTATACATATATTGTATATTTATGTAATCTTTTGCTCAAGATATTTTTTGTAATTTTTCTTTATAATAGTTAATAATTGCTGTGACAGTTTCCTAAGCAAATCATTTTTTAACATATGTTGTATATTATATTATTAATTCACAATATATTTGTATTATATTTCGTCTACATGTATATATTACTACAATGATATATCAAAATATTCCTTTATTTTTTATTCGGAAGCTCGACTATAATTTTTACCGGAAGAATTTGAAGTAAAATATGTAATGCTATAATTACAAAATCCTTGTTTTATATATAATAAAAATATGAATAAAATTAGTAGTAGTGGAAAAATAACGAAATAGCTTCGTGTAAATATACGTGTTTTGACGTCATGACTAAAAATACTTATAAAATTTCACTGTTCTAAATATGAAAAGAACTGAATCTCTTAGTATTATTAACTAAGAAATGTAGTTATCGATTAAAAATATTTTTGACATAGGATTTTATGACGTGGAAAAAAAAAGAATTATTACTATTCTTCTCAATTTACTTTTTAATAATATTAAAATTAAATCTGATTTTATAATAGAAAAACTTTAATAATAGTAAAATATAGTTTTTAAACTGGCCTACAAGAACATGATGCGACGTCGCAATTCGTCAAAGAACCCACGCACGATTAACTTTTTACGACTAAATTAACTAGCCGTTATTTGCGAAATTATATAGGAGTCGTTCTTGGACTACTTTTAAACATTAATTTTGATAACGAAGAATAAATATGAAAGCATTACTATATTATCTTTTCGCCGTCCACACGCACATATTCAATACGAGTACAGTACTACTAAAACGAAAATGATTTTTCAAATATATATAATAGAAATAACATACAAAAGAAGCCAAAGCTAATTTCCAAATGTACTAAAAATTACAACTAGGAAAGGTTAAAATTTTCTGTTATTTTAGTTTTCTGTTATATTAAAATTATTGTTAAAAACTAATTAATACACTTCTATTAATTAAAAAGTTAAAAGTTACCTTTGAAAACCAAACTATTTACCTTTTAAAATAATATTAATTTTTATCATAAGTTGTTATTTATCTTTCCTTGTGTAAATTAATCCTTGAATCCTTTTGTAAATAATTACTCGTATCATATAATCAATAAGGCAAAATCTTTGTTTTATTTTCTATATATAAAATATTATATGAGCTCTTAGTTTCCAAATATTGTTAAAAATTAAGTTAACGCAATAAAATAAATTAATAATGAATACACAATAGTGCACACTCTCCCTATATATATTTTTATATATCTTGTTGAAATTTTCAATCCTTAATATAATATTTTTTATTCATACACTCAAGTTCATATACATTTTTTTAAACTTGTAGTGGATGGACACTTGATTTTAATACAGTTTTTTTTAAATATTAATTCATTAATTAAATTTATTATTGATGAAAATTATATTGATTGATTTTAGTTTTATATGGGAGAAAAGAAAATGGTCTTATAAGATATTTAGTATGATATAAAGTAGGAATTGAATGTAAACTTTTTTTTTAATATTACTTGTTTATATTATTATTTCTTATAATACGACGCGTCTGTTCCACTTGTAACAAACAGATATGCTATGAAAAAGATGTGAACAAGTCAAGTGATAAGAGCTGCGTGATTGCAACGATATTTCCAATACTCGGGTATCGGTTATTAACCCAATAAGATAAGGTATCGCCGCCGCCGACGCTAGCGTCCTACATACTTCCGTGCGGCTATTACTAATGTGGCGAAGAACTATATTACATACTCGTTTTTATACTAAAAGAAGGTCAGCTGTTAGTACAAGGCGTAGTGAAGCAAATCTTTAATTTTTCCATTGGGTATATCATGAAGCACGAAGTCTTAAAAGGTTGTCTTAAATTTTATTTAAGTATTTAGAGAGATTTATCTCTATCAAATAACAAATTTTACCCTAGTCGGTTTTAAAACGGTGGGTAGTAGTGACACTATAATATACTAGTCATATATTTAATAACAACAACTTCCTCACCCTTTAAATATCCATGACCATATGTAGCATTTATTTAAATAGTCCTACAAAGAAGCTGGTTGGTGAATTTAATTGGAACAAGCACAGTACCTATTTGATTTGTTTGGAACACTTAAGCAACATACATACACTGCAAAAGGGTAACATAATCTTAAGTGACTTACTAAACAGATGCTTAAAACGTTAATATGAAATGCTATCTCCAAGTTTTTCAACGAGTTCTTTGCAAATTCATAATTTGTGAAGAAACCCTTAATTGTTTTGATTCTATTTATTCCAGAAAAATGTTTTATTGTAATTGAATTTGTGAGCTAATTGGCTCAGTGGCGAAGCTACTAGGTGGGTCCAACTTCAACAAACTTGATGGATTATTATATATTCCTCCATAAATAATGTGCCTGCGCTTCGAGGTGGGACACATAAATAAATAAATAAAGCTTTTATTGCTGTCTATGATTAATATTGAATAATTCGCGCAATTTCTTTTGATTATAAATATCGACGTATACCGATAGAATCGACAACTTATCCATCGACAAAGGCCTCCTCCAATGATTTCCATGCTCCTCTATCTCTTGCTAATCATATCCATTTTTCGCACGCAACTCTTTTGAGGTCGTCTTTCCAGTTTTTTGTCGTCTTTTGCTCCTTTTATCGGTGGGACATATGTATATGGACTGTTAAAAGCAATCGTGTGGCTGTGAAAGGAACACAAAATGAGCACGATTGTTCCATGTGGTTTATTAAAACATTCGAGGAAGTAACACAATCTAGCAGAAACCGACTTTTTAGATGCAGCGTTGCTGCTGGCTTCGTTCGAAGAGCCCTGAGGTTAGAATCGCAGTTTATCTCGCCATTCCTACCATCATCATTCATAAAGATGGTCAATGAAATCTACTTTACTAAGATCCACGAACACAAATAAGAAAATAATATTGTGTTTGCTAAAAAGTATATGGAGACATATTCACCGAGAAACAGCCGTCAACAAATACTAGGAGTATCTCATTTCCACGGTGATTAACGTTGAAAAAGTCAAACACCCAATATCACTTTTCATCACACACATAATGTGTTTTTCCTAGACACGAGGCATCGAATCGCATATGAACTCTACGAAAGAAGTACTTAGTAGCGCCTGATATCATATAATGAAAACCATACATATTTCTCACAGCTAAGCAAAATTTGCTTGCTTGCTTGCCAAAATTTGTGAGCTTTACCAATGCCAAATTGTAAGCATTAATTTAAATTATATTTTTTTTATATATATATATATATATATATATATATATATATATATATATATATATATATATATATATATATATATATATATATATATATATATATATATATATTGCGGTAATGTAGGAGTCCAGCTAGTAATGTTGACCTTTTTTTATCTCACATTATTATGAATTATATTCTTGTGGCTTATTACTTTATATAGTTTAACAAATTTGTATATCGTGTATTTTTAACTTCACTACAAAAGTCCATAAAAGTTTTGGTAGAACGGCCAACATGTTACGAAGAAGTATCGTGATAAGCGGAATTTAACTTCATTGCAAAAGTCCATGCAAGTTTTGGCAGAACGGTCTAAATTTTACCAAGAAATATCGTGACAAGCGATATTTACATTTCAAGATACTTCTTACTTAACACTGGCAGAATAATTATATATATATTTGTCTTCAAAAAACAAAAATGATAGGTACATTTAACAAGCTCATTCATTTTTAAACTCATTGATCTAACTATTTGTAAACCAATAAACATTTATTTCATTTTCAAGTGCGTAGTGATGTCTGCTAAGTGATAGTTAATCATGAACATCATAATTACGATCATTATATTGTCTGCTATTTATTATTGCTCAATTATTGACTCTACTAAAATACGAATGATTTCGTAACAAAAGGTTTTTTTAAAAGTGCCAAGGTTTCTATATTATTAGACTTCTTGATAATCATTTCACTAATCTAAAAGTTCACATCAGTAGTGAAAAGTATGAAATAGAACCTATGACCTTATATCGTAAGAGCAAGTAAAGTAGATTAGCAATGGTTTTTAATATTACTAAATTTATATTAATCATTGATCAAACCAAACCAACTAAACTAGCTTTTGCTAGAAAATTTTTAATGAAGGATTTGAACTCACGGCGTCAGATAGAAAGCACAATACTTACCAATTGATCTATTGCTGCTTAATTTGTATTTGCAGTGCTTTGAAATAAATCTTCCTACATACATACATACATATAGTCACGCCTGTCTCCCGGTAGGGTTAGGCAGAGACCACAGATCTCCATCCGCTACGATCCCGACACACCTTTCTTGCTTCCGTCACACTCATCCATCCTTCCTCTCACATTCATCGTAGCGAAACGGCTCTCCGTTCGTCGCTTCTCGCCCTCGTGAAAATTACGACGTGACGGGTGTAATTTATCGTCATTAGCTAATTTATTTAGCTTCTATCATGGGGAGTGCTCCAAGGAATTGTTTGGAATAATTCCCGCCGCCGAATTCCACAACCGCACAACTCGCTATAAAGAAAAATTCAATCCCCACCATCTGGATGAGTGGCGATCTACTACGGTGCTTTTCTTTCCACTTTACGTAACTTGTTTCCCCGCACCACCAGGCTGTGGAACCAGATACCCTCGGCGGTCTTTCCGAACCGATACGACATTGAAACCTTCAAAAAACAAGCCTATACATACCTAAAAAGCTGGCAACGCTTCCGCGACTCTTGCTTTCCATCAGGCGACACGCTTGCTTGTTTGCCCTCCTATCCCATAAAAAAAATATTTATTTTTATGTAATTTCTTATGATAATGTATAAATTGTAAAACCTAGTTTATAAAAGTTTCTACGAAAGCTAGAAGTAAATAATATGTAGAGGTTATAAAATCTTCTGTGTGGCATACTGAAGCGACATGACATATTCTTTATGCAATTTTATAAATGAGTGTAATCTACCAGACCATCATAAACGAGCTGTGTATATAAATCGCAAAGAAGTTTTGCGAGCGGCTGTCGCACATGCCTCAACCGAGCGGCGCGTGTGCAAGCATTTCTCGACTCGACGCGGTGCGCTCTATCGCTACACAGACCATGTGTTTACTATAAAATGGGACATTAAGAGGACTCGTTATTTAAATACATTTAATAAAAAAAAATAAAAATTGACAGTACTTGACGGTGTGCTGCGATATTTGCAAATATTTATTCGGCGTACTAATATTATAAAGTATAAGTTTATAGCATTATTTATACATGTTTTTTTTCAGCACCTAATTGGAATCGAACGTGTGCAATTAAACATATAACAAAATTACATTAAATCTTTTTCATATAAGGAAAAACATTTAAAAAAAGCTTGCACCTGATTTCCTTATAATGCCTTTATAATACTATTTGAATGGTTTTGCGCATATGGATTGTTTTTGAACACTCTAACTTATAAGCTCAAGTACTCATGAAGAGTTCATAATCCGACCAAGACATCAATTTATACAATTTTTCTATATATAATATACTTTTACAATTTACGCAAAGTAACGTCTAAATATGTAAATATCTTTTATCTTCTTCTTTTATAAATATTCACTATTAACCTTTACAATTTTATTTTTGCAAATTATTTATTAATGCAACATTTTGATAATTCTGTAGTTTATTTCATACACAAAACATAATTTTAAAGCTTTTGGTATCATGGATATATCATCGTTCAAGTACAAACAAATTTGAACATTCCGAGTTCCTAATACGAGCATTATATGAAGACGTGTGGTCATCCTTTAAAACTGTACAAATTAACAACTAGTTCGTTCGCGGCGAGCCTCATTTGCAAGGTATTTAAAGTCTACGAACGCATGCAGATGTAGTTGTGGGGTGATTAAATGAAAGTCGATTCTTGCCGACAACCAGTCGTCATTACCATCGGCTTGCAAAACCTCACTATTTGTGGTAAGTCAACGAATAGATATTATTGGATTTACTTTCTCTTGTTAGTTTTGGATTTTGCGGTGTAGTTGTTGCAAATGAACAATAATATGCATCGAATTTGTAATTTACCACTTAGATGTTCGTTCGTTAAAGTATCTCGTTATCGCGCTGCGATGTATTATTGACTATACCCTGTACAAGTTAGCTTGATCTTTTTGACAGATATAAATTTTTCTGATCGACATAACTTTGCAATGACGAACATATTATTTTCTTAATTTAATGATTTTAAAAACTGTAAAAATATAAAAAAAATACATATAACACAAAAGTCCCTAAATATTCAAGCGTTATCCGAAAATTTTAAGACTTTATTGCTTCAAAGTAAAATTTAAAGAGGAACACCGAAAATAATAGACGCTTGTACAACGTTCAAAAAGATCAAGCTAACTTGTACAGGGTATAGTACCTGATATCTAATCAGAGTCAGTTGAGGAACTGAAAGTAAGTTGGAGAACCGTTAACTATTGGACTAGACTAGTGCGGAAATTGAGGCCGCATTTTGGCAAAGACGTGTGTGTAACGCCCCCGGCTAGATGGGGATGATGGGATGAAAGAGATAGGAGAAACCCAAGTCCAGCTGTGACCTTACCTATGCTAACGACGATGATGATGAAGATGATGCGATGATTGCGTAATCGTTTAAAACATGACAAGGTTTTGCTGATATAATAAGCAAACATTTAGAATGTACTAGTATACAATGTAGATATTATTTCGGTTGTTTTAAAATGAAACATTCTGGAATAGATGTAAAGTAAGCATACATCATAAATGTAACGTACGGTTTATGTTTCCCTTTAGAAAACCAAGGAAAAATTCAATTAATAATACAACGATACAATTGTGACAAGATTTGACTTTGAAAGTTAGTATCCAGGTGTTCAGTTTACTCACCTACGACAAAGAAAACAATTTCTAAAAATGGAAAAATAAATTATTCCTTATTGCATTCGTTGTATGAACGCCAGTGCTCGAGATGTGAACGATGGTTGAATTCAAATATGTACGTTTGTATCGACATGTCTATTGAATACATTGATTTTGATGCAATCGATACGGACATGGTACTGCGTCAATGATACTTCTGTATAACTATTATGCGGAGAATATCTCTCTCAGCCGTCGATGAAACCGTTTACTGTAAACAGCGCACGTACCGTACTGTGTAAGACACGTAAGTGAATTTTGATGCGATTAAATATTCAAGCCTTTGGAAGCGGTTCCTATATAACGCTAGTTGGAGACCAATTTTAAGGTATTAAATCATTTACACAACTCACTGAAACAAACGATGACGAAAGATTAGCAGACATGAAATTAAATTTGTTAAAATTGAATTTTTATGTCAGTCTAGTAAGGAGTTTTAAAAAAAAACAGTTAATTTAATGTTACAGATATTTCAATTTTTTTAAAATATCTGTAACAACGTATTATGAGAGAAACATAACTAAAGCACTTCGAATAAATTTAAATAATATAGGTATACATAACTCAAAAGCTCTTCGTTCAGTAGGTGTAGCCCACTTTCCTCTGAGCTTCCGCCAGTCTAATAAGTTACATAAATATGTATGAAATTCAATAGGAGTCAACTCCTTTTATAAATGAACAAAATACCCTCGCGGGATACACGTGTACCATCATGTATTGACAAATTCAATGCGGATCAGGGTGACCTTTTAGATAAAATATCTCTTATGAAGCGTGACGAGGTGACAATGGCTCCTTTTAGGCATTTTGTTTCTCGGTGTCAGTTACGCGAAATAGACCCGGCAGCTAATGAGGTCATTTGCATTGATGATAATGGTTGTTTTTCACTAAAGAATATGTTTATACATACAACATATATGTATTATCTATCTTGGAAGTCATACTCGTATATATCAGACAGTGTAGTAAATATTAAAAAATTACAAAGGATATAAATAATATTCATTAGCTTTTATGAAGAAGGGAAGTCAGGGTTTTATTTTTTTTAAATTATTTCTTCTAAATGTTCACCGTCATGTTGGGCACACTCTTGGAATCTAGCCACAGTATTCTGTACCACTCAATGAAGAAGTGACGTCGGGAAGCCGTTTATCTCACGGACTATATTTTCTTTTAGTGCTCGTCGTCGGGTTTGTTTCATTGACTTTATTTATGAGGTACCCCTACAGAAAAAAGTACATAAGAGTGAAATTCGCCGAAGTAAAAGTAAGGAAGTAAGGAAATATCGCCGAAATGGTTTATTAATTTGTTAGGAAACAAATCAAGAAGAAGCTCCATGGTCTCTCCAGCAGTGTGTATTATATAAATGTAGCCTATAGGTATTTTTTCCGATTCTCAGTACCCTGCCAATATACCGTGGATACGCATTGGTGGATGGGTGGTGGATATATTCGGGCTGCAAAAAAAATCTGTATTTTCTGACTTTCTGCTGTGGCTGCGTCTAAAGACAAGTAAAACTATTAATACTAGGAATAAATGCGAAACAACCATAAAATCCAGCTTACTGTCTCATACTCATATACAAAGGACCAAAATTAAATGAAGCTACATGTTGGTTACAATTTGTTACTATATACCTACATAGAAAAAACCTAATGGCCTATTCGTACTTGGTTTTTACTAGAAAAATAGTTTGTATTGTGATAAACACGTAGTTGTGAAATCGAAAGGGTTTTGACCTCAAATTAGGACATTGTTCTTGCTAGTCATTTGTTATTCAAGGTTATTTTGGTTACAATGCTTATACTACATGCTTTACTGACACATGGGTTGGTTTTTACACGTTACTATCTATTTTTATTTTGATATGTCTTTTACTAGATAGAGAAACCTCAACACTAATTCCTTAATTGGCTCAGAAGCGAAGTTACTGCTTTCGATTCTTATTAAAAAAAACGTGGCATGTACATGACCATTCCTCCAGAAGTGAGGGAGGTCATGTGCCCAACAATGGAACACATATGGGTTACAAAAAATATATAAATACCGTTTAAAATTAACATTATTGACTTGACGACAATCCATTCATCCGAAGTAACTTATAGATTTATATACGTTTATATATTAATATGCTAATGTCAAAAATCTCCATAATTAAAGTATACTTTATCACTTTTAATCATGTTAAACTTGCAAATTTACATACAGCCCTTAGGGTAATTAATTTTACCTTTAATAAGAATGTAGCGCCTTAAGACACGATGACATCATTTTTTATGGGATAGCAAAGCAAACGCAAAACGCTGTAGGCATGGCAGAAGCGTTTATTATGTACTTGAATCAAAATATATTTATTTGGATCCTCTGATGTTTTTTGACTGGCAGACTTAATAACATTGGGTTTTCCATTAAACCTGCGGGCGTAACAGAGAAAATTGTTTTGGAGGTGATATATATATATGTATATATATGTATATATATATATATATATATATATATATATATATATATATATATATATATATATATATATATATATATATATATATATATATATATATATATATATATATATATATATATATAGATTTTTTTCAAACCCAGACTTAGTACCAGTAGCATAGTAATAGTAAATAAATAAAATAAAAGTAATAGTAAATAATGTATAATAGAAAAATCAAAATGGCTCATGTTTTTGCATAGTTCTTGTCCACTTATTCTATGTTACTAGTTATAAAAAAATTTCGAAAGTTTATAAGCTTTATGTCAGTCTTCATTTTAATGATATTTATTATCATTAATTAATGTTTCACTATTTTTGTTGATATTATTATTCACGTTCTTTTCATTTGCGACAGAAATGAACAAGATCGCTTAGACTTAATATAAGACATATGTTAGCTGTTAGTATGTAAAGTGCGCTCCCTCGACGGTGAATGATTGTAGCAAACAGATGGTAATATAATGATATATGTATTTTCGCGTTCGTTGACGGAATAGAAAATATAAGCGCGTTCTTTTTTTGAAAGGAAGAGAAATTTATCTCGTCCCCAAACGAGTGAACACGTCTCGGAAAATTGATGTAAATAATTTGAAATCCTTCTCTTAAAATTGCTTGTTCTTCTAAGAAAATGACGCTGTCTTTGCGGAAGTACAATCTATTTTAGAATTGCAGATAAGCACACTTATTGTTCACAAATATTTCAGTATTTCACGAAGAGAGTGTGTGTGTAGTGTAAAGAGAGTGTCTCATCCATGTAATTCTTTGTAGTTTCGTTTATATCCACTTTTAATAATTTGAATAGTTTAAGATTTGCTAAGATATCATTTGTTATCACTGACATCGCTTTGGATACCAATAAATTTTTCGTGTTTCCCTTTATTAAACAGTTTTTGTTAATATAATCCCTTATTTGGTCACTCTATGCTCTACATATGTATGTATAAAAAGAAATTAGCGTCTATTCATCCACGATATAATCACCTTAATAGGGATGAGTCGTGTTTCCCACTTTATCGTTCTATCTTCGGGTAGGTCAGGCTCTGAATGTCCCGGGCAATAGAAACTGAAAGTAGCGAACCAGTTCAAGTGCAAGTCGGAGGGGCAGGGAGGTGAGGTGCGGGTCAGAGAGGGGCGTGACCGGGTCGCGGTACAGCCTCATAGCCCGGGCGAACTGTCTCCAGCATAGGATAACGATGCCATCGAGTAGAAAAGTGCTCCAAATCTTTAATTATCTCGACATATTTAATAATATGTTAGCTTTATTTTTCGTAAATATCCGTTGTTTCAAACAAAATTATTGGAAAATAAGGTTAAGCTAACTAAACTATATTAATATTGCTGGTTACGATCTTTGGGATTGAGAAAACAAATATAAATACAGAACTAAACATAAGATAAATTCATCTTAAATCTTACTTATTTTTTTAATTATACTAATTCATAATATACTAAGGAATATTATGTAATTTGTAAATCTACCATAGCTCACAAATGAGAAAAAAACTTATAAAGAAGAAATGACTGCACAAAGAATAGCGTATTAATTTGTCCTTTTTAAGCTATAACGTTCATCACGCAAAATAGCACCATGCCGTCGTCGAGATGCGGAAAATAGTCCGTTCTATCATCTACCAAGGTATAAATACTATAGCGTATCAGCCTTATTGCTCACGGCGAAACATGGGATCTTTAGGAGGTTTTTATCTTCTATGTAATGAAATTCTTTCAGGTCAAATTAATTTATTTTTCTATTCATTGTACATTTATATAATATCTTATTCATACTTTGTTAACACTTTTCACTTTACATATTATATCTCAATTGTATACAATTGAGATTTTAATTTCTTATGCCGGACGGGTGACATGTCTATCGAAAAACGTCAGTCCAACTAATCTTTTATTTTTATGATTATTGAATTTAAAAAGAAGTAATATAATACAAAAAGTATTAATATTTTCAAATAAAGAGTTTTAATTCATTAGTGATACATTTATGAACCTATCTCTACAATAGTAGGTATTGTAGTGATACGTTACATACTGTACATATCAAATATTGATTAACCCTTAAACGGTTGAGTTATGACCAATAGGCTCAGAAAACACGTACAATTATTTTATGAAATTTACATTATTGACTAAGTGGAGAAGTTGCTTTCGATTTCATGTTCAGAAATTAATTTCTCTTATCGATATGAATATATATATCGCCAACATATATTTAATCCGAGTCTGGGTGCCACGTTAATCCATCTTGGCCAATTGTGATGCGTTAATGTCCATTCCTCCAGAAATGGTGATACTCGTGTCCAGTAATGGGACGTATGTAGACTGTGAAAAAGAGACGCAAAGCAATATTCAAAACCAAACAAAAAATTCTACACGTCAAAGCAAATTTTGTTTAATTGTATTTTAATTAACTCCCAATTTGAATTCTTAACACTTAATTATTGGCATTCGCCTGAAAGTAGGTTATCGTGCTAATTACATGTTCATTGTAACCGATGCGCGGTTTATATGCTGCAGGATATTTGATATCGTATGTCAAATTCAAGGACATTACGTATAAAATACACATTCTTTTTTGCGTATTGTGTCCGAAAGTTATCACATATACATTACACAATATTCTAGCAACAAGACTTAAATTAAATAGGAAATTCTTCTACGATCCAACATATAAAATAATCTTCATTTTTAATGGATAAGAAAACAAAGCAAGGGTGTCACAAGATGAAAAACAATCAACACCGCCCATAACACGTCTGCAATACTAAACGCATTGAAAAAGCGTTACCGGCCTTCGGGAAAGATGTTACGTTGTTTTTTGAAGTTTTCAATGTCGTATCGGTTAAAAATACCGTTAAGTTAGCAAGCTCAACAAAATAGTGGTGCTTGGATAAGTTTCATTTTCACTTATCCTAGATAGTTGGGGATCAAACTTAGTTCTGACGAGTTTTTTTGTATTGGAATTTTTTTCCAACAATTCAAAGTAGACCTCATAATGAAAACATAAGTAAAAGATTCGAGGAGATGATACATGATGATGATTTTGCCTCAAGAAAAGATTTTCATATCAAATGTCATTTCATTGTTAAAGAGATTTTTATGAGTACGTGGTTAAGGCACTCTATAAGTTTCGGTTATTTAACGTTTCTTATGCCTTCAAAAATTTAAACCTAAATATAGGACGCACCGACCTAAAAAAGACATCGTTGTCATCTATCTATACTATATATATATATCTATACTATATAACGATTTGGATGGCGGTATAGGGTAAAAAAATATTTGTGTCTTGGCCCATTTTTAAAGTAAAAGTAACTGTCACACAAATTAATCCTAAGTAGGTCATAAATTCAAATTATGTATGACTCAATACACGGAACAACCTTTTGATATGTACCGAGTTCGCGGCCGAATCTGATCGCACACTCCATTCGATAATTTGGGTTGATCTTCGTATCCTACAATATCCAAGTTATCCATTGCTCTCTAAATGTAATGAAATATGGATTGCGTATGTGTAATATGTAAACTTACAACCTGCGGCAATCTATTCCTGGATATAAGCCTTCCATCCAGCCACCTAGCTTGATCTTCAGATCACGCGCATGTAGTTTTCACCGCATTGCGAGATCGCAATACTACGTAAGACTGAAATAACTGAAAAACGTCATGTGCATGTATGTATGTTTTGATACCTACTGTTTATAGTATAAAGGTATTTAGAACAGGGTTGATGTCCAGATAAGACATACCTTATTTTTATTTTAAATATAACGGTTAAAATATAAGAGAACGCTTTTAATGGTAGAGCAGCAATAGTTCAGTTAATCAGGATTGCGCTTAGATATCAGATCGTGGCTTCGATTTACCATTGGACTATTGATGTGAATCATATTTTCCTTTTATACAGCATTATAAGGTTAGTTCACAGTTAATAAGATATTTGTAGTGTTCATCATTTAAATGTTCTAGTAATATCAAAAAGAAATTGCTATTCTTCTTACAAAAATACAAAAAATACATTAATGACTTCCATACCTGTAGCAAGTGATGATGTGCGACGATGATTTCATACCATCAGGTAATCTGCACTTTCTTTAGCGGTAGGCAACCGTCTATCAGATAGAGACTATATGTGTGTAGCCGGAGATGGGGTTCAGTAGCGAACGCCTACGCCAACAGTGCACTACCAATGATGATGAAATATCTACCATTAAAAATCAGATCATATTATCAGATGTTTAAAACAACCATGGCTCAGTTGTTAAGATTTGTGTTTATAATCTGAGGTCGAGTGTTTGTATTTTCCATTGGACTATTGATGTGAACCATATTTCCTAAGCTACCACTATAAGCTTAGTTGTAATGATTAAAAGGAATTCAAAGGAATGATTAATAGGAAAACAGTGATAGTCATCTTAAAAATAAGACAAACAAAGATGTCAATATATTGATTAGGCATTTCCCTCACTCAATTTCAAAATACAAGTAACAAACATTATCGCTTACCCGTTTAAAATTTACAGTGTCGTAATGACGTACCGCAACTAAGTCGATATTTTGTTAAAGAATAAAAAGAAGAGTAAGCATTGTACAAAATGATTCCCATATCCGTCTCGACGTGTCGCAACCGTAGTGTAGTATTACATGCACGAGGCATTATGTCGCGTTGACCTATTTAATTTTGTGTTGCATGCGTTACAGCAAAAACAGATGGTTCCATCATATTAGGAAACTAAACAATATTAACTAAATACAATGAATATTAAGTTATGAGTTTGTATATTTTAGAGAGCAAATAATACGTTTGATTCGTTATAGAATTAATTTTACATTTCTTAATTTTATATTATTAAATAATCCATCAGAAAATTATGTGTGTTTGAGACATTGATGAAAAATAGTTCTCTGTTTAGGACTTCAATGTCAAGTAATTTTATAATAGAATTATATAGATAGATATGCCGAATATGACCACCTAATTTATACAGTGGTGAAAGTACCGCTTTCGTTGTTAATATAGCCGTTGCTACTGTTTTGCAGTTCCCTAGAAACACTAATGTCTTGCTGTGTGATTACAATGTTTTCATTTTGTTTAATGTGTCCCCTCGGGGACCTAAGAGGGATTCGAAAGATATATTACTCGAATAAGGGCAATTTGCTTAATCTCACCGTAATTAACATACCCTTCGAATAGGAAGGGACATTTTAGGAGAACAGTATTAAATTGTAAAATTACATCCCTTTGTTATCCGGTCACTTACTAACATATCTGAAGTTAAGTGAAGATTATTTTGTTTAAATTAGTAAAATCTAAGTCACGGTCTTATCATGGAATAGTTAGGCAAATGAGCAAGCGGGTTAACTGGTGGTAAATAGCCAGCGCCACCTATGGATACTAATAATTGCCCTTATTAATCACCCGGAATACTTATTTTTGAGTTTCCACTGCATATCTACTGAGTGAATAAAATATTTTAAAGCCGATTTAGACTTGCGGATCATAGATTCGCTTCTCGCATCATCATCATAAAAAATATTTCTCCGAGGAATTGTTTGGAATAATCCCGCCGCCGGATTCCACAACCGCACAACTCGCTGTTAAGAAAAGTTTCATCCCTACCATCTGGATGGGTGGCAATCTACTACGGTGCGCTTCTCTCGAAACTTCTTTCCACGCACCACCACTCTGTGGAACCAGCTACCTTCGGCGGCCTTCCCGAACCGATACGACATTGGTACCTTCAAAAAACAAGCCTACACATAACTAAAAGGCCAGCAACGCTTCCGCGACTCCTGTGGTGTCGCGGTTGTCTATGAGCGACGTTGAATGCTTTCCATCAGGCGACACGCTTCCTCGTTTGCCCTCCAATCCCATAAAAAAAACTAAAAAAATAAATAGTCTGACAACAAGATTCCTGAACCTGAAGATGAAACATAGTCAAACAACAACATTCCTTGTCTCGTCTCGGCTATAAAAAGTTATTTACGAAATATTTTTTTTAACCTTAAAAAATATACGGAATTTTATCCTTAACATACTTCCAAATTCTAGAAAGAAATTGTAATATTCTAAAATAAAATACATTTTTATGATTTCACCCCCTCAAGTTGTTTTAGATTACCTCCATTTAACAAGACCACTGACATCTACAACTCTCAATGACAAGCATATCGATTCGACTCTAGATTTAGGTCGTAGACTCGCAGGTCAAAGGTCACGGGTAGGTCACCTCTCTTCGTATGCCAACATTAAATAATACCCTACGCCCTCGCACATTGCTAAGCCTCGCCCGCCTCTACTTCACCAGCATGTGGTCATCTTTGCATTTACAAAGTAATTCACTCGTAAAATTAGACCGTAAAATACATTGTTGCCATAATTCTTTAATGGGATTGGTCAGTTATATTTGACGTGCATTATTTAAAGTTTTACATCTTAGAATGTTTTATGAACCTATTGTTAGAAACGTTTGGAATTCTTGATGGTAAACTAAATCAGGAAAATTATTTGTTTACTATCATAAATAATAGGAAAAGAAGCCCATGTATGTCCCACAGCTGGGGATTCCCATTTGTGGAAAAACAGACATCAATTCAACATGCTTGTCTGAAGTGATCGGTTTTAAAAATATTACTTTCCATCAGGCGATACGCTTGCTCGTTAGCCCATAAAAAATGTTTTCAGTTAAAATCTTAATTTCTTATGTGAATAATGTTCATCTCTGGCATGATTTAGAGTTAGAAGAAAGGCAACAAAAGGAAAAACAGACAGCTTTGTTTAATATCTTGGCTTTGTTCTATTCGTAGCTTTGTCGCAAAATGAAAAGATTCACTTGTATTTTAAGTTGGCTTTTTTCTACACTTCATTCTCACCATCTTAAATATAACTTTCCGTATGCTGAATTCCTATGCAATTATAAAAATTCCCTATGCACTCCATATAGCCGTAATTTTTAAGATTAACTCTAGTTGATTTGAAATGAAAACCGATGTGAAAGTATAAAAATAAAGAAAGTCGATAGCTTTTAAAGGGATGACTCTTTTCTTCTGAGAGACCAAATTATTTTATAAATACTTAATCTTGTAAATATAAACTAGCTATTTTAGTATTGAACCAATTATTCGTAAAGTATTACCTAATTCATGATTTAAGTGGTTTGTTTGGATTTATATATATTGGACGTCTTGATTATACTCGTAGAGGTGTACTGCTTTTGTTGTGTGTTACGATTGCGATGCAGATCCATTATTACAGAAGCTCTCTCCAAGGTACGTCAGACCGTAGTGTATAATAATGCAAATGGATAAAACTACAGTTTCTACAAATAACATGTTCTTCTAGTACCTTGAATACATCGTATTAGTTCACCAACCAACCAGGGCTTCTTTGAAACTGAACAACTAACCAGACTGTGCAGATATTTGATTACTTACGATATACAAAGAAACAAGTTTTAACATAAACTGGACGGATAAGCTGAAACAACTTATGCGCTTTCTCACGGTCGTGCTGCACAAAGCTAATTTTCCGCCACAACAAAAATAACACAAATTCAATTAGGGTATTTCTGTTTTGCGAAGCAGAAGGAGGGAATTTATGAGTGTAACGTAAACAGCGGTGCTGAGAACCAATCGCCAGATGGAGCTCTCGCTCCGAGGTGCTGTTATGCAAACAGACTATGCAATGCACTCGGAACGAGAGTTGTAGTTGAATTTATGCTTGCCACGTACATTGTTTCACTTGCGTTTAGATGATACATGTAAGTGCTTCGCGACAATGGAAATCTAACATCGTCTATTTGTTACGTGGACAATATTACATTGAAATATACGACTTTGTAGAGGAATGGAAAATAAAACAAAAGTATCAATTTTAATGTCAATCGACCAGTAATTATGAAATTACATTTCAGTTGAACCAAAGAACTTTAAAAATAAATTCTACTTTGACAATGTAACTAGATTGTAAACTAAAATCTAAATTACTTAATTTATTTCACTCTACTGGCTACCTATTTTTACAACATTATTTTGTGTTTCGTCAAGCATTTGACCGGTTTTCAAATTAAATAATTTGCGATTACGCACACTTTCCGAAAACAATATAAATGAAAGTCGAGAGATACAAAACTTAACAAAACCATTAATTGATTACGTAAGTTACAGTTTTAAATAAAACTTAATAAAGAATAGATAATATTTTCACGTGGTGGTCAGATATATTTTTATTTTTATGAACATTGTTATTACCTTTGTTCATGCCAACTACTTTGTCAAGAATGGCATATTCTCCACACTCCCGCAGAAAACCGGCGTCTGAGTGGTAGCTTACCTACTGCACTTCGTACGGTGAGCGACCGAGTTCTTGAGACCCAACACCGTTCCCCCTCCCTCTTCCCCTCCCCTCCCCCTTCCCCTCCCCCTCCATCTTCCCCTCCCCCTTCCCCGCCCCCTCCCCCTTCCCCGCCCCCTCCCTCTTCCCCACCCCCTCCCATTCCCACTGCCTATAATGACACTTTCCTTAAAGGTTGGCAACGCTTTCGCCCTGCCTATGGCGCTGCGGAAGTCTATGGGCGGCGTTGATTACTTTCCATCAGGTGTCACGCCTGCTCTGCCTTCACTGCCTTCCTATCCCATATTAAAAAATCACCTCATCGTAAACTATCTATAAAGATTTCTGGTTGAATCCCTCTGGTAGTACGCACGTCCCTTTTTACCTTTAGGTGACCCGTTAACTCATTCAACAATATATCTAAAAAAGATAAATAATCTTAAAATATATACTATTAGTTGCATGTTGTAACGTCAAGAGAGACGTACCTTACTTAACCAAAGTACCAACTATCTAACATAATTTATTATTTTAAATAATAAATTGGCTCAAAACAAATGGTTATGTCGGTTGTGAAACGTATAGGTACTCCGCGTTTGTAAGATAAAGTGAAGCTGCCTTAACGTTGTAAGTATATATTACGAGTGGATAAAACATTCATCTTTGTTCGTAAAGCAACAACTAATGTGGATTGTTCCAACGATCGCGAGGAATTGTGAAAGTATAAACAAGCTGGAGGAAATTGGCTGCCGTTTCGAGATACAGAAAACAGTCGGGAAGGAAATCGAAAACTTGAAATTGTGGAGAGTTTTGAAACTACGAAGCAGATAACTTTGTATTTATATATATAAAGCGTCAGTTTCCAAAGCTTTTTTCGTTAGCGACGAAATTCAATGAATGATTGAAACTTAATACTGTGTTCCAATAGAGCGCCCGGCATATGCCTACTATTTTATGACACTTGTTTGATTAAAATTATTTTCTTCTCTTGTTTGTTTAAATTTATTATCTTTACCTTAACAAAGGTCAGGTCAAAAATACCGTTAACCGACGAGCTATGTGTGAATGAAGCAATAAATATATGCTGGTATCGTAGCAGATGGAGGCCTGTGGTATCTGCTTACATTTAGGAAAAAAGCATGATTATAGAGCTGTGTGTATGCATGTTACCTTAACATATGCAATGCTTCATTAGTATTGCGCTTCCTCGTTTGTTTCCCCCCTCCCCCTCCAACCCCACAACAAAACATTCAGAAATAAATATAATACTTCCATTGTAATCTGATGTAGTTAGTAACTAATTTACATTGTAGTTATATCACTACCTTCATATCTAAGTACATAGTTATTCGCGTCTGACTTTTATAGGTGCGTCGAAAACACGCGAGTGCGCCTCGGAGAGCATAGTTTATCGCAGTATGTTAGATTGCAGTAGGCGAGGCGCGGTTTTAACGCATTGAGCCGTCTACCAGACTACATGGATTGTTGAAACTCTGGATAGGGCTTTTAATAACGTAACGTTTTTACAACAAAACAAACTTTAAAATAATTCAGTATTTTAATGTACGCAGCAAATGCAGTCATTTCTTATTTTTTTTTTTATAAAAGTTATTTCATTTAAAATCCTTAGTAATTTTTTAGACTGTTATCCAAAAAGTGATAAATAACGTGACATAAATTACATATAAGTTAAAAGCAAGGTACAGTTCACTACAATTAAAAATAGGTGTTGAAATATTGACAACGCTGAGATATCAATTGTCGTAAGTGTCCTTTATCTCGCAAGTGTACGCCCAAACTCACAATGCATAACTGTAGGCCAAGTAAATGTTTGCCTATTTGAGAAATCGAATCGCAACCTTCTGCTTCTTCTTTATATCTTTTGAAACATTATAAATTTAAATAGTTCACGATAGCAATATCAAATAACAATGCAACCGATCACTAATAGGATAAAACACTGAGCAAAGCGCGCTGACTAGATGAAGATAATAGGGACATATATGTCACATGAAATGGAGAAAGTCGAGCCAGAAATTTACGTTATTGAAATTTGTTTGGTTAGGACGATGAAGATTAACCAGAACAACTATAACGCAAAGACAAATAATTTCGACAGTGCCGTGTGTCCAACTAACCTACAAACGTTATTGCCACTTCGCGCCACATCTATACCCTTGTAGGCGCAGCCGGGCCGCCTGAAACGAGGGCGCCGGATCGATAACACCAGACTGTCAGACACAACAAGGCGCTGCCCGTCCACGCTCCGTTCGCGCCTTAGACTCGCCCCTCATAAACAAACAAGGAGCCGCGTAACTCAACGTGCAACGCTGCATTCTAATTGTTATCGCGATGCGATGCGAATTTCAGAAAACGAAAAGCAAAAGTGGTCCTTCCTTGTTTAAAGTTTGTACATTGTTTTGTTATACTACAAACATACTTACATACATATATATTCAAGCCTGTTTCTCGTAGGGGTAGGCAGAGACCATAGACCTCTTCTGCTACGATCCTTGCATACTTGTTTTGCTCCATCATTCTCTTCATATAAGCTCGTCAGTTAAGAGCCTTTCTTGAAAACTTCAGCAATTTGGTAAACTGTAAAATAGCTCTTATAAATAGTTTCTAGTACCCTTTAACTTCAAATTAATTTTATTATTTCCTTTATAAATATGCACTATATTTCTTTCCGTGGGTGTGGTATGAGGCGAAAATTAGAATAAATACTGGTGTATGGGCAGCAGCTACTACCTAAGCAATGAAACCAACCCGCGATTTTTAATTCTCCCGTTAAGAATGGGGATTAGTGAAACACCGCTTAATTTTGAGGGAGGCCAATAACTCATAAGTGGATGTTGATTAACGATGATGAGGATCGTATTGATGATCAAGTTATATTGTAAACAGAGGAAAATATTTGATGTACCTACGACACAATTAATTGTCTCCTTCGTAGGCCCGTAGCAAAGATTTTGGCTACGAGTGAAATAACAATCAGTATTTGCGACCTAATATGTTACCGTTATCGTTTTTTTTAAATACTCTTAATACATAGAATGGTTTATCACTAACGAAATAAATTAACATTAAACTACGTAATTTAATTTTTAAATAAAATTTTTCTCTTGGCCACCAACTTTAAAAGTGAATAAGTATATGTAGTAGAAGGCGATAAAAATATTTATGCGATATTTCACATTTACATTAATGTAATATAATCTGACTAAAACTTCTTAATTATTTTAAATTAAAGATAATTCAAAATATTTAAGAATAATAATAATGCATCGTAAAATACTCTAACTTTTTTTTAAGCTCTTATAAATATGTATATTATATATATACGTATCTCCTATAGTTGTGTCCAAGGCAGATTAGCGAGAGATCCACACAAGACATAAATATCTGTAGGCCTTACATATGTATATATACCACGATGCGAGAATCGAACCCACATTAATTGATTCTGCAAGCGATAACTATGTCATTAAGCCATTTTGGTAGTTTTATTTATACTTAACAATTTTAAACAGCGAAAATTTTATTTTTTTATGCAATAGAATACCTAACAATATATGAAGGAGATTGTAAAGGAACACCTATGCAAACGAACCAAAACAACCTTTTGTTCATCGAGTATTGACCTCTGAGCACTGAGACTTCTTTTGTAATATATCTTATATAAAAACAACTATACAAAAATTTGCATTTAATCATAACTCAGGCAAATCCTAAACACGAAGGAAAAAAACGGATATTCAAGTAAGACTTTAATTCACTTTTGGAGTAACAATTTTTCCAGCCAATAATAATAACACTTTAAAATATTTGCGAGACTATATAACTCGAAAGTAGAAAATCATCTGTGGAAGTGTTGTTTGTGGAATAGGTACTTCATGAATTCCTTTGTTCCAATGCTCATTATTTTATGACACTTACTCGCCCATATCGACAATAAAATATCAGAATAACTCTTACTTGTTTGTTCCGTTATGATAATGTAACGATTCCGTTATATCAGATGAAATATTCTTTTAATGTTTTAGGTATCTTGAATGGTAAATTATAAATATTAATAAAATATGTAGAAGATTTACCTTGAGAATGTAAAATGATTGATTATCTTTCAGCAATAATGTATTTAAATGTTTATTTGTTTATGCCGTATACATTTTTAACTATTTTTCTGATTGTGATGAAACTTTGGTGAGTTGTTTTTTTACACGCTATTCTATGTCTTTGAATTAATATAACGATTTTACAATAGGTGGCATGGGAGTTCTTACATATTTTAAAGGCAGTTCATGTCTTTTCTGTGTATGATGATATGTTCATGTCTATACGAAACACAAACACTTTCTTTGAATAGCATTAAAACACATGCTGGCCAATAACTCTTATATTATAAATATATTTTATGTCAATGTCAAAGCGAAAGTCAATATACAACAATATTATCCTCGTCAGCATAAAGTACTGAAAATTGCATAAATTTAAGCAATTTGAACTTTCTTTTTCAGTTAAGTTAAAGACGTATTAAATACTTGATTTTATGTTTTTTCTTTTGCAGTTCCTAAAGACATATTAAATATTTTTATTATATTTTTTTATCTTTATTTTATTTTACATTGACACAAGCGTAAATAAAAACAAAAATCTATTTTATGTTATTCTACTATGATCATCCAACACTTAGCTATGTTGAAGTCTTAATGTATATGGTCTCCATCAAAACGTTTTATATTATTTAAATTTATGTATTATGTATAATTGGTTTTATGTGCCAAATATACAAAACAATTTAAATAAAATAATCTGTAGCGGTTCCCACTTTTTATACAGCCTTTGCTCTATGTTTCATTTTTGGGTACAGGACGTCCCATTTCTCCCATCGGACATTAAACCACCAAGCTCATCCCAGGTGGATTGGCGAAGTAGAATCGAACTCGAAACCATTGAGTCCAATTAGATCGTTATTGGATGCCTGGATATGCCCTAGTTGCTTTGGCAGGCGATTACATTTAACGATCGTTTTCTAATGAAATAATATTTCGTATATATAATATAATACACACACACACACACTCTGACTGATAGAGTATTATTGTCTTATTTATTTTTTAATTAATAAAAAAATAAATAAGACAATAATTCTCTGTCCGCCTTTTTACGAAAAATTGTACATTAAGATTGTGTTTTTTTTTTGTCATTGTGAATGTATTCAACATGGCTTTTACTTTTGCGCAACCGTGTTATCATATTGAATCACAACGTTAGTGCCCGCTTCTCCACTGCACTCACTTTTGAAGCACTTGTTTCAAGTTGTCTGTAGATAAGAAATTGAACTCACTGCGGACGCTGGGCGTCAGTGATTGCGCATTTAGATGCTAAGTACATCCGCGAGGCGCCATCAAGACATGCAACCCGGGATGGGTCTTCTGAGATTTTGATAGTTCAAGAAAATTGATCTATAAGTGACTTTGTTGCAAGTTTTTTAAGATATTTACTTTGGAACAAGACAAATATTGATTGACTAATTGGCTCAATGTAAAGCTGCCGTTTTCGGAGTCAACGATAGCGGGTTCTATTCTTGGATTATAAATATGTGGTATGGCCTAAAGATAGTCATAAGTCATATATATGTAGTATATATATATATATATATATATATATATATAAATGTGAGTAAGCAAATTTGATTAAACTCATAACATGATGTGATGTTTAACTTAAAATAAAATGAACGATGTTTGTGACAAAGTAAAACACTTAAGCGAAAGAAATAAAATATTTTTTTTTTCAATTCAATACGTTTACTGCTAATAGTTATAAATATGTATACGGAAGAGGTTTATAGCTCATCGCCTACTTCAGTGATTCTCGACGGGATATGAAAGGACCCCTCAGGTGGCTATTGGAAGTTTCGATAAAACCACATAGAAAATATAGCCTCTAAGGAGCCCTGCTGTTTTATGACAGTTCCTAATAAAATATACATCAAAAAGCGATCTAAAGTTACTTTATTCTTTTTAAGGTCCTTGACAAAATTTACCCCTATGGTAAGAATGCGGAATTTCTTCTCCACGGTACGACGTATTTGGCGTAAATTAAAAACATTTCTTTTAAATGTGACTCATTGATATAATATCTGTGATATAAATATGTATATTATGTATTTGTTCTATACACCTTACATATCATAGACAAGTTCACAAAATTTTTTTTTATTATATAATTTTTAGAAAATTTAAAACCGAACGTCCTGATTGGCTCAGTGGCGGGGCCCTCCGCCCGCGAAGTCAATGGTCGCAGGTTCGATCCCCGCATCAGAATAAATATATGTATGGATTTATAAATATTTATTCCGAGTCTGGTAACCCGCCCAATCTGCATTTCCTTTCCTGCCCTTTCCTTTCTTTTCTATCCTTTCCCTTCCTCTCCGCCAATACTATGGTGCCTTACCTCAGCATACGGGGCTCTGCTGGGGCTGACCTCCATCCTCCCTTGCGGCTCGTGGAAATCACTAAGATGAATTTTAATATACCTAATTCGTTAAAAAAATGACGGCGACGTGGTTCGCCACCCGTCACGTCCTGATTCCCACGAGGGCGAGAAGCGACTAATGGAGAGCCGTTTCGCTGCGATGAATGTGAGAGGAAGAATGGATGAAAAGATAGATAAGTGTGGAGGAGGCGGCGAGGGTGTGCCGGGATCGTAGTGGATGGAACTCTGTGGTCCATCCACTACGATGTGGTGAATATAAAAAAAAATTAATAAACGCAGTAGATTTAAATTAAAAAAAAATTAAATAATTAATGTGTTTTCACTGTTATGGTGTGTTTAAAGTTTAAATTAATTTTAAAATTCATAACAAACAGACGAACAAATAGACAGCACGGAAAGTCCTAGAAGATAATGAAACGTTTTAAAACTAAAATTATAACGCGCCTTATATTTTTACGGTATCTTATTCATACATTCGATCAAATTGCACAAGCTACTCCCAATCTTATTATTACCTTCTTGATCAACCGCGCTTGCGTAGGTATTCATTTGCGATATTAAAATAATTAAATTTCATAACGATAAATCCAGCGCCTCGTTGGTGTGGGCAGAAATTTATGGTCACCATAAAAAGATGCACAAAGGCAGCCAGTAATACGGAGTTCTAATTAGCGGCGGATATGGATTTCAAAGTGCATTAGTTATCTGTCTTGATTATAATGGTTGGCGCTCCATTACAAATACAAGGTTTACATATTTTTAAAATATATACCACTTAGGACTGCGCTTTGTCCATAATATAAATTTTCGTGTAGGAAACTTTAATTCTAAAATAATAAATTAAAACAAGCTTAATCATATATCAAAGCCTGGCAACTCATATACAGTGCGTATAGTTTCTCCGATGTCTATGGGCGGGGTTTATTGCTTTCCATCAGGCGACACGCTCGCTGCGATAGGGAATCGCATAAAAAGAACATTTAAATATATTGTAGTATGTACAATTAACATCTATCATAAAAACAACTTAAAGTTTATTGTAATTACACATCCATATTGCTAATGTTTTACTAAAATAAGTAATTGAATTATTGAGGTTAAAATTCTCAGTTGCAAGCGATTCAACTTACAATAGTAATAAAACCATTATTTGAATTGGCTAATTTCAGCGATAGCACTATCGCAATCTCTTTCTATTCTAAATTTTAGTGGTGTAAGTGGTGAAGTTATGATATATATTCTAGAAGTAGTAACATCGTCCTCAATTTTCTTTATATACCTAGTAATGTAATGTGCTGATATCAATTGCAATTATGACGCATTGCTTTATACGTATTATTTTAAGAAAAAGCCATTCGTACTCATGAGCGACGGCCATTTCCATAAGTAAACCCACAGTGACCGCATAATCCTCAGCTGGGTCGGAGAAAACCGATGGGTTTGACTAAGAATTTGAAAATAGACATACGATATCACATACGAACGTATAGTCTACGCGCCTTCAAATGGCAATGAACGACCGGTTAAACTATTTTCCGTCTTTGAAGTCTGACTTCAAGTCAGGATCATGCATACGTCTGAAGTAACATATATATATATATATATATATATATATATATATATATATATATATATATATATATATATATATATATATATATATATATATATATATATATATATATATATATATATATATAATTTAATTAGATGCCTTACGCTGTCTATATCAATATCAACCCCAATGAGATAGGCCTCACCCAAGGCACGCCACTTAGCCCGATCTTCGGCTACACGCATCAAGTCTCTGCCAGCCGCCTTGCGCAGATCGTCGCTCCATCTAGCAGGGGGCGTCCCACACTACGTTTTCTCAGGCACGGTCTCAATTCCAGCACTCGTCTACTCCAACGATTGTCGGTTTTTCGACAAACGTTTCCAGCTACTTTAATCTGCTAACTTGAAGAGCTATGTCGGTGACTCTGGTTCTCGGGCAAATTTCTTTATTTCTAATTCTATCCACTAGAGAAACTCCGAGCGTAGTCCTCTCCACAGCTCTCTGAGGGACTTTGAGCTTGTGAAGGAGACGATTCATCAGTGTCCACGTTTCGGTACCGTAAGAGAGTACAGGCAGTACGCACTGGTTGAAGACTTTTTTCTTCTGTCTTAAGCTGTCTATAAATACTTTTATTGGTTTAAATGATCTGTACTTATAACTTATATCGTGGCTTCAAGAAATTTCATCACAATACCTTCCACGTAGGCAGTTTCAAGCGCAATGTGTACATGAATTACATTTGATCCGGTTTTAGGTGTCACTGTATACACTTTCATAACGTTAAACGTATTGTGTCCAACATGATAGAACTGGTTCTCATCGTATGATAAGCAGCCACATTCGTTAAAGTGACGAATGTGGCTCTAACAATCATACTTGTTGAGGATACTTGGGTAATTTGTTTGATGGCGCAATGAATAAGCGCTGAGTCTGACGAAAAATACATCATTGTATATTACGGATGTGGTGCATGCGATTTCGAAACAAGGTTTATATTTTGTTACACGCAAACAGACGCAGCATCGTTCCGAAGTAACGACACAGTGTATATTAACGTCAAACTGTAACCTATATTACTGCACTATAGCAGAGCATTAGAATAATTATTATAAAATATATACATATATACATACATATAGTCACGCCTGTCTCCCTATAGGGTTAGGCAGAGATAACAGATCGCCATCCGTTCTGCAAAACTACTTAAATTCTAACTAACCGGGGGGGAGAGGGGGGTTAGTATTTTATTATTACCCAATTAACCTAATAGAGCTCGTCTGTAAGATCATGTACATTAGTAGTTAAGTAAAACAAATTCATGAATTTGGCCCATTACACAAACAAATTAAAACATAAAACGAATTCACGAAGTTGGTACAATTAATGATCAATTTGACCTTAATTAGCCCCTTAGCATTTTGGAATTTTATCAATGGACTATTAAATTTTTTAAAAGTCTTTTAAATTTTCGGAAGAAAATAAGATTTGAAATAACTTTAGATTACATTGTAAAATTGCTTCACCAATAGGTATATATTTAAAATTGTACACAAATCAAAAGGATTCCCAACGAGACAGACATTATTTGTAGGTATACATTACAAAAATCCTAGGAAATATGTATGTTCGCCTTTGCACGGATTCTTCCGATCCTTTTATCTTCTCGACTGTCCCAATCGTTTTGTTCGTCGCCAAGAAGTCGTAAACACAGACTGTCATCTGGTGAAAGAATTCAAGAATTTTACATTCGAAGACAGTCGTCGAGAAATTGCATTATCGAAGCACTCCCTTGTGAGTATCAGCTCTATATTGGCAGTTCGTACGTCGCGCGTGTGAGGATAGAAGATAGATTTATTTAATGTTGTTATTGCTGTTTATCCAATTTTCCCTCGGTACTAAGTCGAAGTTATTTTGCATGCTGTTGTTGATTTGGATTAATATATTCTTTTGTGTAACTATACACTGTGTGTGTTCCAACAAGACCTTGTTCATTGTGAACAATAAAGGAAAATGTCATTTGTAACAATGACTTAAATCCTTGAATTTCCCTGGAGTGCTGCATACGTAATGCAATATAAAGCGAGCGACGAGAAATGTCATTTAACTTTTTTAATTTAATTCAATATCACTTTAGTAGTTGCGGTTCATTACATGAAAAGCTAGGTGGAAGTTACAAGCTCAAACTTAGCATTATAGTTCCTCGTAGTACTATCCTAATATTACACTATAGATCAAAGTTATTGTGCGTCAAAATGTTTGATTATTTGACATGTCTGAGATTACTGCTATAATTTAATGCTTTGATGCAGACACTATCGATTTGAAGATATCAACTTTAAAACTCAGATTTTGAAATTAATTATGCAACTTATAAAAATTATATGCTGGTAATTGGTGTATGGCGCTGAAAACCTGATAGATGGAGAATTTATAGAGAGGAGGAAAAAAAAGGGTTCCCATTATATAGTCAAATTATTCTTGTGGTTGTGTGTGATTGAGCGCCATGTGTTTACCTGATTTGCAAATTTCACATGCTTATGTGAAAACGATTATGTGTATTTCGACAATTTTTTTTCGTTTAAAACATGACTACTACCTTATAAAAAATTCAGTATATAAAAATTTTTATTTTATTAAAATCACTAAACTAAGTCATTAGTGTAATCAGTGTATTATTATTATATTGCCATCAACATTTTAAAACTGACCCCTTAATCCTAGAGCTGATACAATACAAAAATACATCAGATCTCGATTAAACACAAAACTTTACACCTAGTACCAAATAATATGAAAAGGAAAATGTACTTTAGTATTTAGCAGACATGTAGCCTATGGGAACGTTAACAATTTGCTTGCAGTTCTTTTAGACAGTAGGAAATTTATGTAAATTATGTCAAGAGCCGCGGTAACTCAATAAAGTATGTAGCAATTCAAATTTTATTTTTTTAATACCTATATATATCCTATTGCTGGGTATGAGGCGTTCCGATTTCTGGGGAATGAATATTAGTCTATCATGCTTGTGCAAGGTTGATTCGCGGAATGTCCAGACTCAAAATAAAAACCTGTAGGCCATATATGTATATAGATACATAGGTATTTATTTATGTATTGTTATAAATTAATTTATAGGCAAATCCGAAAAAGTGCCGAATCGTTATGTCTTAGCATGGGTCTGCCTAGTGGGACTCACTATGCTCCATTAATTTCACATCTTAAATGTCATAAAATAAATAAATATATCGCAATGCGAGAATTGAATCTGCGATCATTGATCTTGAACGCGGGAGCTATTGAACCAATTAATAGTCAATTAATTCGTCATTACTTCCTTGTCTTCGAAAATTGTCATTTATATTGTTATAAGCTCTTCTTTAAAGATATCGCGTGGATAATAACGATCTAATTGGCTCAGTGGCGAAATTATCGTTTTCGAAAATAGTGATCGAGGATGTAAGTTTCGCATCAGAATAAATTTATGTAAGGCCTATGTAGTTTAAAATGGGATTTAACTTTATTTTTTTTTTATGGAGTCAGCGGGAGACACTGCGAATAGTGTAGATCGATATACTAAATTTAACTGCATGTAAAGTGATTGAAACAATCCCGTTACTCCATAGTCCACTGGTGACATCATACTATGACACTACAAATCAGTGAAACCTCCATCTTTTATCGCATTCGGAGGTCACACAAGTCGTAAATTCTATTTCCGCGTAATCGACAGTTCTTAATTCCGTCGAAGAGAACACAGTTTTAGATTCGCTGGTCACTGGCTTTACATTTAAATTGCGTTGGATAAGTAGTTTGGGTTTGGGCGCCGTGCTGACTGCACCGATACAAGCGCTTCGTAAAATCCGAAACATTCTGAGCTTGTATTTTGCTTGCAGGAAAATAGCTTCTTGTTACTGCGGCAAGGAAATATTTTCTACAGAAATACCAACAAATATTGCAACAAAGCTACCAATTTTAGTTACCCAGACAAGTCATTACTTTCTACATTTTGTTTATTGTGTAGGAAGGCAAACAAACATGATATTTGCAATACTATAGGTATTACAGAAGTCTTGCCTGTCTCTGAGATATGTGTAGGGTAGCTTTTTTAAGATGCCAATGTTATTCAGAGTGATGGTGTAACCAAAGTAATTTTGAAAAAAAAAAAAAAAACGCCACGTACAAGATCGCCACTCATTTACATGTAGAGGATAAAAATTTTCTTTATTCCAACTGTGGGATAGTGGACTTCAGCGGCAAGAATTATTTCGAACAATTCCTCTCAGCACTTCACAGGACATTTTGTAATACAGTACTTAAATGTCCTACTGTTATGCACGCATCTACCCAATTTCTGAAGAAGCGAAACCTACCACGCTTGTCCAAGGCGGATTGTTGGAGCACACAAACTCGAAATAAATACTTGTAGGTCTCTTAAACATATATAAAATAAAATTTATGGCAACAAGTTTATCTAACCCGCAACTCAGCGACTAGAATTTAAAAATAGAAACAAAATTACCGTAATTCTTTTAACAATAGTCCATGTGTACAAAACATTTTAGATAAATAACTCTGATCAAACGATTTCTCAGTAATAAGCTGATATGTTACGGCGATTGCTCGCGTAGTATTTTATCCTAACGCTATTGTAATAATGAGTCGTTAAAGTTTATTGCGCACGTCGTAAATGCATACCCCATTTTGGTGTCGGGAGACTGAAACACTATGATGAGCATGGAACATCCATGTTGCAACGTGTGAGGTAAAATAAAATAAAAACTTACCGTGGCTTGTTGTCTTTAAAACTATATTATATACTTTTCCGTATTGATGTTGTTCGTGTATAGAGGCGACTTTTTGTTTAATGACATATGAAGGCAGACGAGCAGACGTGTCACCTAATGGAAAGCAATCAATGACGCTCATAGACTTCCGCAGCGCCATAGGCAGTGCGGAAACTTTGCCGATCTTTAAGGAAAGTGTCATTATGGGTGTGAGTGGGAATTGGAGGGGGGTAGCGGGAGGGGGGAGGGTGTTGGGCCTCCGGAATTCGGCCGCTCACCGTACGAAGCTCGGTAGGTAAGCTATCACTCAGACGCCGGTTTTCTGCGGGAGTGTGGTACTTCCCCGGGCGCGCCGGCCCATTCATCCTACAGACAAATATTATTCCATTCTTGACAAAGTGTTCGTCTGCAGCTTAGCTCTACCACTATTAAAGTATGGGAACGAATAATAGTGAATGTGCAGCGACTACTTTTATGATAAAAATCAATCTGCGATCCCCAATCTGACTGCCAAATGGATGATGGACATGACAACACCTTATATATGTGAGGAATACGTTCAAGTTTTACACTCACATTATAGGAACTCAAACAAAAAATCGAGTATACATATATTATACGAGCGTTAATTAGAATGTTTGTATCGCAATAAACACCCATATCTGACTGATAGTGGTATTACCATTCTCTGATCTCTTTCACCTACGCAAGCGCTCGCTCTTTCAACGGTTGGCTGTTCTCCGACTAACGTGACCAAAGCCACTTCAGTTTGGTGACTTAGAGAGCTAATCGGTGATTTGTTTCGTTTATTTACCAGAGAAAGTCCGACATCAATTCAATATCGAGGTTCTATAATGCATAATTTTAATCAGTAGGCGATTATTGTGGCTTATGATTTAAAATTACCTATGTATTACAAGCGAAGTGAAGAACGCGCGGAGTCTCACGAATGCAGATAAAGCCCGACATTGGGTCGATATCGGCGAAGTGGGTTGGCGCAGGCGGCGGCGAGCACCCAAGTAGGTGAGCGTGTCGAGGTCGTGACGTCATGCGCTTTCTCTGCGCCCGCGCATGTTGTGCAACAGTGGCGTTGCCGGCGCGTTCTCAGTGCTCTGCTTCTTCTACGAGTATATCCTCCGCTGTCATTAGTTTACGATTGACATAGATTGTTTATTATATAATATAAACGCCAATTTTATATAGCGGGAGGACGTAAAAATAACCATTAAATTATCTTGTTGTTCTTATAGCGTGCCACCAACTAGCGTAGGTTGGCAATCAATTCAGCACAAGTATCTCTATCTTTAGCAAGGCGAAATAGTCCTCAGCACTCGCTTTCCCTCTACACTACCTGATACTTATGTAATTTTAATGGAATTCCAACTTCATTCAATCACGTTGATTAAAATAATGTACAATCGTGTCATATATCCTGTATATACACTACAGTGTGATGATATTCTGTTGTTGGTTTTTAGTATTGATAACGATGGCCGCCACTCTCACCACCCAGTAGCTTAAAATATTCACGTAAACACAGATTAAATATGTCAAGTATTCGTGGTAAATAGTGTCAGTTGATATGTCAATTTTATACTATTAATAAAAACGATTATAACTTCGAGCCATAAAGACCCTTAACTATTTTACTATAAAGAATGAAATTAGATGTAAACATAATTAAATCAATGATTCATGACTTTGTGTACGACGAGGCTAGTACTATTTATCAGAAATAACGTCATCTAGAAATACAATTGGAAGACATTTACGGTCGTCCATATCTCGACGCCTGCGAGAGCAAAATCGCGTGTTTTGCATATTTATATTTTATGTTCTCTCGTAAAATGTTTAAAGTAACAAACTTTATTGTGTAGACCATAAAATGTTCCAAGCGAACGTTCATAGTTATATGTCCATACTTACGTGTTACCTGCTTCTCAAAATGCATTACCATTCAAATCGCCCGACTAGAAATACGATCAAAGAACTCGATAAAATTAATTTAGGTCATACGCTAATTTGATCTTGCATTTTTCGTTGTTATCGAAAATTCATTCAATAATTTTTGTGTTTAAAAACAATTTTCAACGCAATTCCTTCACATTCCATACATGATTCATTTTCAATTTATAAACTATATCATATTTTAAAGCATCATTCAATCGCGGAAAAATATTTTTCATGTCTTAATGTTAAACTCAAAACTTATAAGTTGAAGTTGAACAAAAAAAGCCTACGGAGAGTTGACCTTCCATCGGAGAGGATGGAAACTACATCGAATAGATTTAATTTAGCCTCCATTAGAATAACATATGTCGCATACATACATACATATCGTCACATCTGTTTCTCGTAGGGGTAGGCAGAGACCACAGACCTCCATCCGCTACGATCCCGGCACACCTTCCTTGCTTCCTCCACACTCGTCCTCGTAAGAATCAGGACGTGACTTTTTTTTAAATTTTAACATTAAATACATAGTTATTTGTTAATTGAAATCATAAACACTTGACTCTAAAGGCGAACCGTTACAACTTTTTTACCTGATGTCTCCGGATGAGATATAATCACCGTTGCCTGTGGACATCTACTGTACTATGAGCGCTGTGATTCATTGCCTACCCTCCTTTAATTTCATCTATTGTTATTATTGATATGCCTATCATTCGCATGTCAATAATAAGAATAGATGAAATTAAAGGAGGGGGAAAGAGGTTGGGCGTTCGAATTATTGTACTCACCGTAGGAAATGCACTATGGCAGAAAAATTCTAACACTTAACGCCGATATTCTATGAGGTTGCAATACTTCCTTGCTCGAATCCGCCAATTTATACACGGCTTTACCACTATTGTTTTACTAATTTTCTTTTTTCTTGGTCTTTAAAACATAAAAGACTTCCAAACCGTCACCTGTCCTGCCTTTCGTAGAAAAACATTTGAATCGACTGAAACCCGTTTTACAATGTTTGTTTGTTTCTTTAACCTTTAATGCATTGTCCGTGTGTTCTTGAAATTAAATGCATTACATATAACAAAAATATCAGAAGTACCCGCTTTACACGAACGTACAAGTTCGTGTTTGAAATCTCGCGTTACCTTCACATTATAAGACCCCTTTGTTCGTTAGTTCAACGTTATAGAAATTGTTACTTCTCATTTAACAGATCTTACGAAGAGATTAAGGAGTATAAGACGATCATGAAAATTATTTATTAAGTTAGATTAACACGAATAATGAATTATATTAATCTAATTCACAATATCATATAAGATTTTGATTGTAATACCTTTTGATCTTAAATAACAAATCTATAAATCTATTTTGTGGCGGGTGATGGTCGCTTCTTTTAAATGAATATAACGTCTTTTTAATCACCATTATGAATGAAAGAAACATTGAACATCATCAGTATGAATAGACCACAAATATAGATAATCCTCTTCCAAGGCACCTCTTGTTCTAAGGGTCCACTTGCTACCAAGCACGTTGTCCAAAAATCGCTTCTTCTACTCAGCCACGAGGCTCATTACACTGTGATACGTTAGACATATGTACGCATATTAGAATTAATATCATTTATTTCTTTATTTTATGCAATAGACAAAACTTCATTTTATATAACTTATGACGCCATCTGTTGGTAGACCATGTAAGAATAATATTGATTTATATATTATATTTTATAACATTATATGGACAGTCATAAGTTTTACTTAGCTAAGATCCGCGACGAGCAAAACAATAACAGAAAATTAATGTAGGTTTTTCTGTTGGGTTAAGTGGATTTATTTGGTACTTAAACCAAAAACTTACCGAAAATCGGCCATCAACTCTCCACCCACCAACCACTATACACAACACCAAACACACATTATCACTTTTCCATCTTGTAAACGACACGTGTTTCGCCCCAATACGAGGCATCGTCAGGTATAGTAGACTCTACGGAAGACAACCGAAAAGTCACTAAGTAAAACTTTTGACTGTCCATACAGTGATGGATTACCGCAAAGTAACGCCTCCACGGACGGACTCCATTAATAATATTTTATAACAATTGTAATTTGTGTAAAACAAAATTATTTAGAATTATGTAAAATTTACATAAATATACCTATATTTAGAATATTAAGCTGTATTTTAAAAATTGTTTTGCAGTAATACCATTTGTTTGTTAAAAAAGATCCTTACTTCCTCTACATTTATTATGTTGGAGGAAACCCATTTTAACATTTTTTGCTAGTCTTTATTCGTTGTTTATTGTCTTTGTTCGCCCTCTCGATTTTGTGTATACAAGCTAAAATTCAGTCGGAGTAAGAATCTTTTTAACTCCACTTGCTGCGCCGAATAATACATGATCTCTACTCACAGATAAATGACAAAATGTTTTTGCCAACAGAAGTGTGGAGTGCGGGCGGCGGGGCCGGCACCGGCACTACAGCATGCGGTAGCAGCGGCATGGACCTGAAACACGAGGTGGCCTACTGCGGCGTGCTGCCGAGCCAGGTGAAGGCCGAGCCGGGCGTCAGCCACAACGGCCACGCGGTCAACGGGCACGTTCGCGACTGGATGGCAGGCGGCGCCACCGGCGGGGGCTCCCCGTCACCTGGAGCCGCCGCTCAGCCAACACCTAACAACGGATACTCCTCACCTTTATCTTCAGGCAGCTACGGACCGTATAGCCCTAATGGAAAAATAGGTAAGTTCATTTTATGCCATAACTAATTTTATCACATGACAAGTCCGGATATATCCCGACCAATAATATATTCAGAAAACATATTGTATTCATCTTTAAATCATATCTTGTGATATTAGCTAGCTGTATCAATTTTAGATCATTTTATGTCATTTAACTAAGGAGGAACCAAAAAAGGAAAGCAAAGATTTTACAAAATAAATAAATATTTTACCAGAACTTATAACGTACGTACGAACGTATTTCTTTCCATGGGTGTCAAATCCGACTACGGAAGTAAATACTAGTATATGGACAGCAGTGCCTACCTGAGAATAAAAACCTTCTATCCCTATATATCTCCTATTTTTAATACCCAGCGCCATTACAGCAACACCATCTTTTTCGAAGAAGGCCATTGTCCAAAAGTGAACTATTACGGCATTTTGATTAAATATTCATATAAATTACGAGTCCAGGATTGTACTGTTGCATTCTAGTGATAATAATTTATATTTTCTCGCCTTAATCGCTGAAGGCAGTCGTTGACTTCGCCTAGATTGCACTTCACTTCACCTACTCACTAGCTTACAAAAGAGTTCATTATACACATTTCGCAGTTATCACCACAAATTATTGAATAAAGTTCATATTGTTATCATTGCAAGTACCTACTATAGCTTGTGTCATCGACACTGAATTTATCTAAGGTTTAGTAAGGAAGGATCAGACGAGTGGCTTTGATATATTCGCGTTCTTTATAATAATATAAACGCTAGTAATTTTCGGATATGACCCTGGGAATTCAAAGTGGTTCTGAGACATCTCAGCGCATAAATGTCTACACAAATCTTCACATGTTAACTTCTTATAAAAAGTTTTATTCTATGGACAAAATTTTAAATTATAAGTAATAATTTTAGTATGGTTTTCATTAATATTAAATAATACATTGTGTACAATTTTTTTTTAAATTTTAATACCGATGATTGATTGTACTTAATATATGAAAATATTTGCATGTTAGATAGAGTTACTGGCAAAAATTGGATGCGTGAAGCCCAATATCGACCTAAACGGCGTCTCTTAAAGGAGGCAGCAGTATTGATTCTGTTCACGCTGGATATATTCTCCTATCCTCTTCAACTCTTCAACATCTTCAACTAGGTTTCAGTAAATAAAATAAAAAATATATTTTATTTACCAAAATATTACAGAACATATTTTTTTTACAAAATAGTTTTTATTTCTATTTTCTTAATTATAGTATACATAACTCAGTAATCAAACACCGAGAATAATGTCAACAACTTTCAAAGACTTTAAAGGATGTTGATGATTGATGATGAGAGATCAAAGGGTTCTAATAATTTCCATTAAGGAATCTTAATTATTTCTAGGGTATAAATCATGTCTGCTACAGCAGGAAGAGCAAGCGAATCGGGGAAGTACTATGACCGGGCAGAATATCCATTCCGACAAAATGTCTGCACAAATTATAAAACGAAAAATTCGTAGTGATAGTCAAAGAAAAAACAAATGAAATTTTCCAATGGGTTTTCTATCCTAATGTTAGGATTATTTTTAAAATCGTAATTGAATTTCTGATAGTTTTATAATATGTCAAACTATCAGAAATTCAATCGTTAAATCTCTATTTCAGCAGTAATTAAACTGGTCTCAAGGAACGATTACAACTTATTATGTAATTACAAATTACACGCTTACAAATGACCCAGTTTCATACAAAATAACATTAGAGTACATAATTGTGTAGTGTTACAGTGGGAGTCGAACAACAATCTCATATTTAATGCGTGGCCTACTTACTGTCATTAGGTAAGAACTACGATATTCCATTTTCCTAAGAGCCTTCAGTCGTTTGCGAAGGACAAGGGAAGCAAAGCAACGGGTGGTGTTGTTACAAAGAACTTAGAACAATACAAACGATGAAAAAAGGACATGATATGATAAAAACAATTTAAAGTGACATTGAAACGCAAAACAAAACTATAGACGTATATTTCTGCTAGTCTTAAAAAAAGGACATCAATCAATCAACAGCATGCGGCAGTCCACTGCTGGACATAGGCCTCCCCCAAGAAGCGCCACCTAGCTCGATCTTCGGCTTCACGCATCCAGTTTCGGCCAGAGGCCCTGCGCAGATCGTCGCACCATCTAGCCGGGCGGTGTCCTACACTACGTTTACCAAGACGCGGTCTTCACTCGTCAGCTCCAACGATTTTCGGATTTCCGACTGACTTGTTCTGACTGTGACTTTAGTTCTCTAGCGGATTTGTATCTACCAGAGAATCTCCGCGCATAGCTCTCTGAGTGACTCTGAGCTTGTTAAGCAAACGGATTGTCAGCGTCCACGTTTCGGCGCCGTAAGAGAGTATAGGCAGGACACACTGGTCGAAGACTTTTGTTTTCAGTTTCTGAAGTATGGGTGACGAGAAGACCTGACGAAGTTAAAGCTGTCCTAATGCTGCCAAGCCTATCTGAATCCTTCTATCACCTTCTTTCTCAAAGTTGTCTCAACCCAATTGTATGACCTGCCCGACCTAGATATACTCTTGGACAACTTTGAGAGTTTTTACAGGGCACATAAATCGTATCTATATATATATCAAGAATAATGGGTTCTTCCTTCCTTTACATTATTCTTAATAGCAGGCGATGCATCTGTAGCTCCACTTGTGTTACTGGCTTTAGTAATGGTGATTTTTCTTCATACCTGATCATCCTATACCTTAACATTACCTTGATGCCAGCTTGCTTGGTTGCTAATTTTAAAAAAAACCTCAGTGAGATTCCTTAAATGTCTAGAGAAATTATGCATTAAAGTCAGCTTCACCTAAGGATTCACTGTGTGATTGCCAATATAAAGACACAGACTCAAAATAAATATTATACCTGTGGGCCATATACCTTAATGCTTGAATCAAACCCACGAGCCTTTATTTCAGAAAGTGAACAACGCACCATTGCGCTATTTGGGTTGTCAATGCATAGTTATATTCTTTTCATATGCATCTAAATAAAAAAAATGCGTGTACAAAAATATTATTTTATTACATAAATATGTTCACCTCTCAAATATTTATTATGACGCGCAAACTTTATTAACACACGCATTCCAACGACTAAGGACACAAGCTATATTATCTTGTTGCTAAACAAAACAAAATTATAGCAATTTATTCTTGATTCTCCTTTATCTGACCCAATGTATAAAGATCCAATAAAGTTGTTGGAGGTCACTTTATACTGGCTAATGCAATTATCAACGTTAAAAGGATTTTTCCGTGTTTAATGTTATCGTGCCAAAGCCGATAGCGGGAGCAATGACCTGAATGTTGCGTGATGTAGATAGCGAGCCCAATGCATACGATAAAATTAGCGATGTTTTTAGATATGATTTCAGTGTATTTTGGTCTATGATTTCTATCGATGAACGATTCCTTTTTTTTTGTCATGGGAAAGGATGGGAACCGAGCAAGTACTGAGGAAAAGCAATCAACGCAGCCCATATTACATGCAATTACAACACTATAAGCATTGTCGAAGCGTATAAATAGCTTGCTTTTTCAAGGTTCCAATATCCTATTGGTCCGAAAATAACGCTGAAGATAATGATGGTTTCATATAGTGGTAGTAGAAAGAAGTTTCGGAAAACATTCAATGTACTAGAATACCACTCATCCAGACGGAATAATTCTTTTTGGGAGGAGTTGTGCAGTAGTGAAATTAGGCGATAAGTATAATTCCTTATACTGAACAATTCCTTGGAGCACTCCCTATGATAAAAGTGATAAAATAAGCTAAAAAGAGACGATGCACCCCTCCGCAATTGCAGTCTAGCCGATCAGTAAAATCTTGTAAATCAATGATTCGAACCATCCGATGTTATACGCGTTCAAAGGGAAGAAACTGATACTGTGATACCTTGGTCTAGATATTAGAACAGTATTATATATTATTCATCAACAAACGATTTTAACACAGAAAAATTTCCATCGCCTTATGTTTAAGTTTGAATTAGTCACGACGCGACGCGCGAGATTCTTTGTAGCTCGCGAATGACTGCTAATGAACGTAAACAATTCTGTACGTTTACACAAGTAACAAATCTGTATATAAATATATTTTAGTTTCATGCCTTTAAACTTAGCGCGCCCACGAATTAAAATCTCGGTTTGATCAGATTAACTGCGAGATAGTCGATCGTTCTACAAAACGAAAAACAAGATTAACTCAAGCGGCTACTTCACTTCCTTTTTATCGCCAGTCGAAAGAAACGAAAACGTGGCGCGGTTTCCAAGAAACAATTAAGAATAACTTGTCCTACCGAAAAATATTTACGTCCGTGTCTCGCTAAAAGCATCGTGTTGCGACGCGGTATATCCCTCATTATTTTCTCGTTAAGATTCATTCCGGGGCCCCAACGCCGCTTTTTTTCACAGTCAAACTGCACAGATAATATTATCAAGCGCACAGAACCTATATTATTTACGAAAAGAATTTTTTATGTTAATCTCACTCGTTAACTCATACTGTGTCTAGCTATTTTGACTAATCAAATTATATTTAAATCGTATCCTTTCAATATCGAAATTATTATATTTTTCTGAACTTTGATTTATAATTATGGCTTAGTCACATTAATAAAGCTTACATATTTAATAATACTTTTTATTTCTAATCCGTCATTTATCATAAAATGTTGACAAAATACAAAATGTGTCCTTTATATATTTAAAAAACTCCAATAATCATCTTCCGGCGATAATATTCGAATAAAAATAACTCGAATAAAAAATCTCTGAAGTATAATATTTATAAGTCTTACATTCGACCGCCAAAGATCGAGTTGGCAACCAAAAAAAGTAAAATATGGTGCCATATATCACGAGTTAAATATATGGTTGTGATATTTAAAGAATTCTAATTTCATTTATAAAATGGTATATAGCATATATTTTGACCGTTTGAAATGAGTATTGATAGCGTTTTACTTACTTATTTTTTTAATGCATACTACTCTTAGAACTTTATCGCAGTATTTCATTCATTGAATGCAGATGTACCAATTTGCTAAGCTAATGTAACTTTTAGAATTTAATCATAATAGCAACTAATCTAAAAATTACATGCTATTATGATTAAATTCAAAAAGTATATCTTTTCTTATTCTAAAAGTTACATTAATAAAACATTTTATATAACTGAAAACGCATGTAACATATAAAATTGTTATATATCCTTGTGAAATGTACGTATGATTAACAACATTATAAAAATATATCTGTTGATGGACATACACTTGAGGAAGTAAACCAGTATAAATACCTCGGTACGTGGTTAAATGAATTGGCAAACTGATCAAGAAATAAAAACCCGTATTGAAATAGCTCGCAGCTGCTTCAACGAGATGAAAAATGTCCTTTGTAATCACAACTTCAAACTTTCCTTGCGCATTAGAATGCTCCATTGTTACATCCACCCATTCTTTTATACGGATGTGAAGCTTGGACTCTTAAATAAGAAGAAGAACTCAGAAAATTTATAGAAGCGTTCGAAATGTGGGCATATAGACGGATGCTCGATATTAGCTAGACTCAAAAAGTGGCCAATGATAAGGTTCTCCGGCAAGTCAACCAAAAACTTTTGCAGACCGTCAAAGGTAGCAAAGTTGCTTACTTGGGTCATATCAAGACACATGACAGGTACAAGTTGCTGCAACTGATCATAATGGGGAAAGTCCCGGGAAAAAGACAAGTTGTAGGAAGTCTTAGCTACGTAATATCAAGGAGTGGATCGGGATAGCGAGTGCTCCAGAACTGCTGCACCTCGCGTAGGAGGAGGCGAGTTGTGCTGAATTGATTGCCAATCTTCACAAGTCGGAGAAGCATTCTTAGAAGAAGAAGCACTGTGAATTTGTAATTCTGGATTTTAACTATAGATTTACCATGTGCTATGCGATAAGAGAAAATATTTTACGTTGAGAGTAATTATCTACGAAAGTAAACATTAGTAATGTGCAGCAATCTAACAGAGCGTAGGTCAAGGTGCACCGTCTAGCTTGTAAAGTATGTAATGAGGTACAATTTGTAGTTGTTTTTTATGTAATAGTAGGTAAGGCAACGAGCGAAAACAATCAAAGGCACCCATAGGAATTGCAGAAGCATTGCCGGCCGTTAAGAAAGCTTTAAGCTTATTTTAAAGTACCGAACAATATTTTAATATTTCCTATTAATTTTAATTATTTAAAAATTAAAATATTGACTTCAATTTTAAAAAAAAATAACGAACAATGAATATTATTGTCTTGTTTTCATGAGCAACGAAAAACTTAAATACTTTTCACACGTCAGACGAGTAAAACAGTTATATGAAAGTGATTGAAGTAAAAGTGGTTATTCAAGGGAATTCTCTACGGCCCTCATCAGGCAAACCAGTCGCGTCTTCGCTCTCTCTAAAGTGTTACGCGAGTAATGAATAACTTTTAATGCAATGCAACGAACGTTTTAGATAGTTTAACACAATTGGAATGTTATTTTTTTTTTAGTTGTCATCTTAAAACAAACAATATATAAGAGTTGAACATAAATAAGAAGAATTTCTCAATTGTCACTACCACCAGGCGGATAAGTAACAGAGAATGAGATTTATATTATATTAATCACGCTATTTTTTTTTCTTATCTATTCTAAAAAGCAAACTGACAGAAATGTTAGGAAATGTAAAATACCTTGAGAGTCGTTTACGCCTTTCCGTGTGTAATCAAAATTACCATCCTCAATTTCAATTTTGTCTGAAATATAATACTTTATGGAAGTGCTTAATATTTATTATCTCTACGGTACAAACCCTTTTGAGCTGATCAATTACGGCAGGTCCTCTATGCTATGTCTCTAGGACTAAACAGTTTAAATCACCTTTGGCTATGCTATGCATCCAGTTTCTGCTAGACGCGTAGATAGTCGCTCCATCTAACCGAGGGATGTTTCACATTACGTTTGCCGGAACACAGTTTTCATTACAACACTCATGTACACACAAAGAATTGTCGGTTTTTCAACATTGACCATCCCCTTGCGTTTGCATTTTGCTCACATGAAGAGCTATGTCAATGTGTTTTTTCCTCGAGGGATTTGTTTTAGTAACGTTAACAGGTAAATTATGCACTAGTAATAAACGTCGATAAATTATTTTTATTATGTGATACGAAAATTATTAAGATAAAATTTCCTGGTTATCTGATAATCAAATATGATAATAAGCGAGCCGTTAAATAAATATGAAAATATTCGATACTTCCAATATGTAAAGGGATAAGATTCTAACGTTCGTGATGACGGTGATAAAATATTTGAGTGGCGGCGTTAAACCCAGCCGATGTAACAGATGCAATGAACTGTCCGTTTTATGCTTCGTCAATATTTCTACAATATTTATTTGATATCCTGCCCTTCCACCGAGTCCATAAGATATTCAGTCTCTATAAATTTTATTACCATTTCCACAACTTCAAAAATTACATATTTGATTATAATAAAAATTGATTTGTAAATATGTGATACAAGAAAATATTAAAAAAAACTTATAGTAAAGAAAAAAAAGGAGTTGTTTTTTCGCCTCCAAACTCTTACCGAACTAGGTGCAGAAGCAAAGCTTTATTTTAGAATTTCTATTCCGAAGGTTTTCGGTGAAAGTATGACCTTCCCGGACGAGCTAGCCCATTTATGCTACATCCAAAGATTTTACATTCCTTACAAATTTATCAGAAATTCGTCTGCATTATGTTTCTACTACAAAATAAATATTGTATTTTTAAATTTAGTATATATTGTATTTTTAAATGGTTTAATTTAGCTTAATATAGAGCCATATATTTCTTTGTTTGTTTGTTTATTTATTTCAAATGTTGCGAAGGCTTTTTCAACTAATTTCAAACCGATTGTTATGAAACTTAGCACATACATTGAGTTCTTTATGAGAAAATTAAGGGACGGTACAATAAAAAATTATGATTATTTACCAACTTTGCAACAATCTTTGTAAGATCTGCACCGCAAAGAACTGGAACAAATCTTTTCAACTTATAAGAGATCTATACGTCACTTAAAGCCAAAGATGATGAAAGATTATGTTTGCAACATTTTGTTTAAAATACAATCCTTGGCATTTACAATATCCGTACTTTGAACAGAACACTGAGTACAGAAATAAGACATTGTAATAAAATATGTGAACGTAATAAAACGATACACGACATGTATACGAAGAAATATGTTACCTATTACAATAGAAATGTCCGTAAATATAGCTCAGTTATACACAAATATTACTACTTCTTTCAAGAATGTTAATTCGTGCGGAAGGAATACAAGTCGCTAAGTTTAGCCTCCTATTTTATTTCAGCTTATATGGTGCATTATTTACTAAACCTTATATTCTTCCCCTTTTCGAGGTATATTCTTATGTGTTGTCGTGTTTCGTTTCTTTATATATATATATATATATATATATATATATATATATATATATATATATATATATATATATATATATATATATATATATGTATATATATATATAGAGTTGAAGATTATTTGTCATCTGAACCATATAAAAAAAAATATAAATATTTCTGCATTAAAACTCGCGATAGTTTGTTTCGTCCCTTCTTTTCCTTTAACTTAAATTTTTAACATAGTATGAATAAATTAAATTGATGTTGTGACCGAAACACGATAGTATGTCAACAACTGCTTTATTGTGAAATACCCACCACTTAAACCCATATATATAACATATACAATATTTGCCCCTTAAGTACAGTATTATATATAAACTTATTCTTAACCCAACACCAAATATTATTTATACAATTAAAAACACAGATAACATATACAACAGATCTGTAAGATGTTTCTCTTTTTTGTAATTTCGCATTTCTTTACAAATTCAGTGTACTTTGATCTACTTTGGTCTTTGGCAACGAAGAAACATAATGGTGAAGCTGAAAAAAAATTACTAAACAAGCAAAATAATGTTTATATAATAATATCGTTTCTAAAATACGAGTAAAATGAGTGAAAGATAATCCCCACGCAAACATCTTACGTCGGAATTCTCTCTTACGAAAATAAACGAAATTTTCTATACTAATAGAGAATAATTTCAATGGTGTCTAAAAGTTTATGGACATTGACTAATTATAAATTGGTACCCAAATTCAAATGAAAAATTTAGCCCACTTGTAACAGTTATTTTTTGTTAATACAATTAATTCAACCGACATTGAAATAATTGCCTTTTCCTAAGCTATTCGAATATTCGCGCTTCTATAAAAGAACTCGGAGTGTATCTATTTCCAGGACCATGTAATTAATACCATAAAGAAAGACATTATTGTCGTGGAAAAAGTTTTGCATGAAAAGTAAAAACAGAAGCGCACGAATTCACAATAAACGCATAGGTTTTTTTAGTATTGTATTTTGTACTAACTTTACTTTTAAAATCTCTTGGATCAATAAATCCAATGCTTTTCTCAAAATCTATTATTTTGAAATTAAATATTAATAATTTGTTAGTGCATTACGTTTTATTTTAAAGTACGCAAATTCTTTCGAAAATTGGTCTACAATTTTTTTTATAGGAAGTAGGTTGTCTGAAAGAAGCTTTAGTAATTCGCTTTTCATTTGAAAACATCTACTATTTGCTCAAATTTTTTGAGTGTGCAATTGTCGGTTCCATCAGAGCGTTCTGTCTAGCATAATATTGACATGATGAACATACCAACCAAACCGATAGGTCAAAATACTTAGAAACGTCATACCATTGCATGTAACAATTGCAAACCTGGCATCGTCACTGCACAGACAGATTGCATAAGTCACAACTAATCTTATGAATAATTATTTTAGTGAAGTATTTCAAATTAACGTTAACTAAAAGTGTGCACAAAGCTATGATATATTGTTAGTGATAGAGCCACGTTGCAGACGAATACTTTGCCAAGAATGGCATAATATTTGACTGTAACATGAATGGGCCGGCTCGCCCGGGGAAGTAACACACTTTCGCAAAAAACCGGCGTCTGAGTCATAACTTAGCTACTGCGCTACTGAGTTGCGAGTTCTGGAGGCCCAACACCCTCCTCCAAAAACTAAAAAATTGTGATTTATAACAGTGATTAGAATATTTCTCATAAATATATAAAAAATATACACAATAAATAGAATATAAACAATTAAATATATGTATAACCTGAGCGGTTAACATTTCGGTCTCTCTCTCAGATCGCCTTTATTCTAAAGTCGTATTTAAATAGTACGCTAGATACGCTTCAACGATTTTAAATTTATTCTACGTTTAGAAATGTAAGAAATCTCATATATACATTTGTGAGTTTCGTAATTGGCTTTGTTTATCGCGGGCGGGTAGTGAGGTCAAGGCCGCTTTTATCGCGCAGTTTGAACCCGTGTGAACTCGCGTTTCACAATCTCTGTTCCCATAAACTCTTCGGTCAAATCTAACGCTAGCTATTACTAAATGCTACGTCAATTATGCGAATTTTATTATCTGTGATACATCGTAGATTAGATCTAATCTGTGCACAGATTATAAGTAACTCAATTATGCTCCTATATCAACGTTTGTTAACTAAAGCATACCGTATTAAAAGTTAATATTTATACATGTTAAATAATTAATTCATTTAACTGTATACTTCTAAATATTCCTCGCTCTGTACAAAATAAACTAACTCCATCCTAGGTTTTAATTAAAACACTTCTATTTTATATTGTTAGTATTTGCCAATCACACTTTTTAATAATATTATTATTTTTCTTTTAAATAAATTTTTTAACCAGGACAAAAGAATATGTAAAATAAAGTAACAGAACAGCAAATCACTTTTCAACATAATTCCTTCTAATTTAAAAAAATCTCCAAATACTTCAAATACATCGAAAACTTTCAATAATAAAGTACAAAATCAAATCTTAATACAATAAATGTAAAAGACACATTAATAATAAGTTGTGATGATCAATCGTATAACTTTAGGAACTGAATTACAAATGTCGCGCCCGAATCGCGTATAAACACCAAATAAATTGTAATGTACTCAAATAAATCAGAATTAACAGCGTGTGTTATGATTTATAAGTTTAAAGCACGCTAAATACTGAATGGCACACAGGGAAGGTCATGGTAGATATAAATTATCGAAAGAAATAATCTTTTATTTTTGTTCCAAAGTATTCATAGTGGGTATGAGTTTACTAAGACAGAGATTGTTATGTATAAAATAAACTCATGTATTCGTAAAATATTTTCAGCATCAGAAGTTTTTGGAACAACTTGTCTCATGTTTCAGTTATTTTAGCAGAATGTTACATGCTAAATGTAACTCATGTCTCATTACTAAATGTAAATCTCTTCAAACAATAGCTTTAGATTGACATTTTAATTAACTTAAAACTAAACTCGTTTTAAACACATGTTTATATTAAAAAATTGATTTCTTTTTCGTCTTTATGCAATACTCAAAATATAAGCTAAATATTTACAATCAATGTTTGTCCAATAATATACATTAAAGTGCTCAAAATATTAAGATCATTCGACAACTACAATTATTTTTGTGAGTGAATTTCCTCTCTCCAAGCTAGAATAATAAAATAGTATACATTAATGAGACACCCAAGAAATATTTAGAGACACACAAAAATAGTGTTGTGTACCGATGCAAATGAACCAAACTTTTGTGATTTATAAAAATTCTGGCCGGGGAAACAGAGGTACTGACAATAATGAGGCTCCCATATATGTACAAGTATCTACAAAATATTTTTTCTCTTAATTTTTTCTTTCTAATTCAATCAATCAAGATCAATATCAGCGCTCTATCAATATCAATATCAGGACTCTGGTTCTCCGGCGAATTTCTTCATTTCGAATTCTGTCCACTAGAGAAACCCAGAGCATAGCTCTCTCCATAGACCTCTGAGCGACTTTGAGCTCGGCGAGGAGACGGACTGTCAGTGTCCACGTCTCGGCACCGTAAGAGAGTACGGACAGGCCGCACTGGTTGAAGACTTTTGTCTTCTTTCTAATTATATCGTGTTTTAATATTAAGTTTCTATTGTAATTATAATATAATAATGCATTCTTTTGGGTGCGAAGCCCTTGTAAAACTACTACTGCCTTGTAAAATTAGCTAAATAAATTAACTAGGATCTAATGAGCCTGTTCCTCGCTAAATGACAAAAACTCTACAAAGATTTATAAAACAGTTTTGATTACATTTCACAGTCACTTAAGATTATAATCGATCGGCAAGACAGACGTGTTCTTTTTATTGTAGTTACCAACCGGCACTAATTGGTGCCACTGAAACCGTGTCAAAAAGTTTAGCACCAAAAATCTAGTGCTATTGTAACACAATTTCAAATTGTATTTTTACAAATATTCGGAATCATTTTCATATAAATGTATAACAAGATTCCATTTTAATCTGTTAATTTAAGAGAGTGCCATAAAAAATGGCCATGAATTAGCCATACATAAGAGTTATATTACCGAACTTTGGTTTTAGAGTAGATAACGCGATAACTTTCCTAAGTTACAACATTCTCTGTAAAGACTTTGTCTGTGTAATAAAGTGAGATTCGCTGGAAGCAACTAAAAACGAGACAAGTTGCGAATATAGAACAGCGAAGTTGTGCTCATATTTAATTTCCCAAAGTCCCTCTACTATCAGTGCTATTGTGTAATTGTGACTGCATGTCTTGTCAAGCACCATCATGTTATCAAATGGGTCGTTCATTTTGAAAGTGGTGTAAGACCATTTGAAAAATGTATGCTGCCTATTGCTTGCATAGACGAAATTTTATTCCTTTGCCTGTGTTTGTAGTATGGGTAATTACGAGTTACCAGAAGCAATTCTGTAATTACCATAAAAATGTAATTTTATGCTAATTGTTCTGTTTAGAGGTAACCTGTCAGTTTATATCATTTATACAGTCTTTGTTGAAAAGGAGTTTAGCTAGTTATAAAAACATTAACTTTAATCCAAACATGATGATTTAAGTTATAAGTTTGTTTATGGCACAGATAGGCAAACGAGCATACCAGTCGATGGTAAAAAAATAGCAAAAACCATGGACACCCGCAGTTGCCTTATTAGACATTGCAAATGCGCTGCCGACCATTGAAAAAGGATGTGAGTAATGAGAGAGGAAGAAGAAAATATAGGAAGGAGAAAAGAATTGGACCTCCATTTATCTTTTATTCCCTATATTTTATGTATAAAACAATATATGTTTGACTTGATGCTATATTTGTTAGTCTAATTAAAGTATAAGTATATAGAATACAAAGTGACAGTTCTCTAGTACAGCGGTTCTCAAACACCGTGCCGCGACACATTGGTGTGTCGCAAGCCCCTGTCAAATGTGTCGCGACCCACTGATGTGTCACAAGCCCCCGTCAAATGTGTCGCGAGATTTACAAATACGATATTTGGATCTATATTTTTTACTTTATGTGTATTTGTATGTTTTGTTCTTACGAAATAAAAAATATGTTTAATAGTTCAACTGTCTAAAATGTTGCATATAAAATAATAACTAAAATAACTATTATTATAACTAATTGCCATAGAATAAAATAAAATAAAAAAGTGGTGCGAATTCCGAACAATCGTTTGACATGCATTGAACGATTACAATGAGCAACACGTTGCGGGCTCGAGAAATGGCCTCGCAAAGAGGATGCACGCAACACTACGCGAATCGATTACAATCAGTACATATTTGTACATCCGCGGACGATTTGTCTGTTTAAAATATCAGTGAAAAATTTACACAATATACCGAATGAAATACAAATACCTACTCGTATTTTGTGTAATAATTAATAATTAAGTTTTTTTACTACCAATATATCTCGCTACTAAGTACGGGTCTCCCTATTTCTAGAGGAATGGATATTAATCCACCTCACTTGTCCAAGGTGGATTGACGGGGTACCAAGACCTTAAACAGGAATCGAACCCGCAACCGTTAGCTCCGAAAAGAGTTACTTCTATCTGTAAAAGCCTAATATTGAATTTATATACTTATTTATATGTATGTATATAATAAGCTAATGGCTCAGTTGACAGGACTCGGACTTCAAATCTGTACGTTGTAAGTTCATATCCTACACTGGACCACTGATGTGAACCAATTCCTAGTACAAAAATTACAAGTTTAGTAAAGTAACTTATTCCATGGTTAACAAGCATTAATAAGCTTGGTTTGGAGTGTTTAACGAGAATTCTTGTAATCATCATCATCAGCCTACTTATTCACATGATCAGCCTATCCTAATCACTGCTGATCATAGATCTCCCTGAAGGTGTGCCATTTAGCCAAATCTTAGGTTACATACATCCACTTTCTGTTAGCTACCCTGCTTATAGCATTACTCTGTCTAGCAGTCTCCAGGAGGCATTTCGCACAACCTTCGATAAATCGCAGTCTATTTAAGTAATAATGTTCTTTATATTTAAAAAATAATCAGGATTTTTTTATAAAATGTACAAATCAACTACCTATAAGATATCTGCGGACTTTATACGCCTTTTAAAACTATTCAAAAAACGTTTTCAGTATTTGATCTTAAAGGTGAACCTGACAAATAAATTATGTTTATTAATTTGCATTATGAACGTTGTACAAGCATGTGTATTGTGCACGGTATAAATTAACGATTTTTAATTCGGTTGTTTTCTTTATTATAGATAGGAAAGCAACAACTAAGCGTGTCGCCTAATGAAAAACAATCATAACACACCATTAATGTTTGTACAATAACACCATACTCATTGCCAAAATGTTGCCAGCCTTTGAGAAATGAATTGGCTTGTTGTTTATGTTTGTGTTTATGACAGTGATAGTGAAGCAAGGAAGCGGGTCGATTGATGATAAACAACCAACGCCATGTTCCCATCTAGATACAACATAGAGACACTCAAGAGCATCTGTAACGCCTCCAGCATTATGAATGTCTATGCGGTGATCACTTACTAGATGACCTGCATACTCGTTTGCCTTTTCCGCTTTTAAAAATATGATTAATGGAAGTGGAAAATTGGTGTAATGTCAAAAGAATAGAAAATAAAATAAGAGGAAAGAAATTGGGCCTCCAGATCCCTACACTCACCGTACGAAAAGCGGTGACAGTGAAATGCTGCCACTTTAAGCAGTTATTCTGTGCTAGTGTGGTACGTTGTGCTAACATGGCTTATTGTGAAAAGATATAGAGGGATGGGGCGAATTATAAAGAATGGTGCGCACGCGCATCCGCACAATCGTACTGATGAACTTTATTGTTGTAGTCGTGCGCGGAATTGACGCAGTCACAATTGAACTACAAGCGCACACTATAGGCATTCAGCACTCTTGGTGTACAATAGTTGTACGTATAATGGCCGTTCGATGCGACTCGTCGTATTGTTTACGGGCAGCGGTGCGTAAAATTACTCGCACATCGTTCAAGTTTTAATATAAAGCAGAGGTTTGCTATTGTTCTGTCTGGCATTGGACCACATATCAATTAATCTACTAATAGCCTTCGTACACACCGCTGCAAGACAAATATCAATTCTACTATCAAAGAAATATACAATCAAATTCTTTATATGTCATCGATCTTAATAAATACTCATTGAGTGTTATTATGTATTTTAAAGGTTTTAACAACTGTTCAGGAATTGTCTCACTTTGGGAAAAATAGTTAAGAAACTCAGCGGGCGTCCTTCTGTATTCATATTCTGATAAATACATTACATTTTTTGCTTCAAAATAAAAATCAAATTAAAATCACTGAATTGAATTGAACACTGAATGCAAGTCTTAAATTTCAAACTTAAAAAATTAAATCACAAATATAGTAAAAAGTATCAAACAATTTTTTTAAGCATAGCCGCAGGTTAGTAAAAGCATCAAATATTTTTTTTAAGCACAGCGGCAGGAAAACTAATGAGCGGTTCTCAGTAATCACTGTGACACTAAAGGGGTACTTCAAATACGTTATTATTTTATTATTTTACATGTGATATCAGAATATGTTTTGAAAAAAGACGGAAACCTGTGATTATACATAAAATTATAACAAAAGGCTGTGATAATAAGACAAGAATTAAAAGTTTGAATTTAATTTTATGAGTATACCTAATATATCTAAAGCAAGGTAACTTCTAGAAAACATTACTTTCAATAGACACAACGCGATACAATTAAATTTAGATTTAAACGAGGTTTTGAAACGGTACAATTGCTTTTATTGCCGAGAATCTTCGTAATTCCATTGTGCAATTTTAAATTGAAAGTTAAGCGAATTCCCCGTACCAGTTATTTAAGTCTTTTTATATCCTATGGCTTAAAATAGATTACTGGTCCTTTAAGAATATAGAGCCATATTAATAATATAGTAAATATGTTTATTGTTAGAAAAGGATCGCAGTGTATTAAAAATATAAATATCACCAACCTACGGCAGTTTCACTTTTGGACATAACCGTCTACCAAAAGTCGGCAACGTGTCCGCAATGCTCATGGCACTGCGATGTCTATGGGCGGCATTGATTGCTTTCAAATAGGTGACACAGGGATTGCACAATATATTAGGTCAGGGAAAAAATATTTTCGGATTTAGTATCTATAAATAAATTTAAAATTTCTTTGGCTGTACACTATGAAACTGGTGTCATTAAAAAGATTACTTTCTAAAAAACGAACGTTTTTAAAGAGATTAATAACTGGTGGTAAAAATCGGATCACGTATCACAAGAAAGTGCGAAAAAGGTCGTGGGTATTATTCTTTATGAGCTCGTATCTCCGGGTAGAATCATCGATTCGGATCTCTACTGCCAACAACTGATGAGATTAAAGCAAAAAATTGAGAGAAAGTGGCTAGAACTGATCAATACAAAGCTTTCATCACAATAACGCCAGACCAAACACATCTTTAGCCACTCAGCAAAAATTAAGAGTTTGACTGGGAGTTGTTAATGGATCCGCAATATAGCCCTGACCTTGCACCTTCAGATTTGTACGTGTTTCGGTCTTTGCAGAATTCTTTAGGTAATATCAGAGTAACATCAAGAGAGGACTGCTAAAACTACTTGTCGCGCTTTTTGATCAAAAGTCCCAAAACATTTGACAGCAATTATTTCATCTACAAGATGGCACAAAGTCATTGAACAAAATGACTGAACGATGATGAACATAATATAAAATACGAAGATACTTTCTCCCCAACCAATTATATACACATGTATTTATTTATATAAACATAATCGTTTCACATATCGAAAGTTGAGCTAAGACTCACTTCTTTCTTTTTTCTTTTTGAAGTCACTTATTTAAAAATTTCTTAACGTACACGTTAAAAATGCATCTTAGACGCTTACCACCGTCATAGAAAAATCTGTGCACATGAGTGGCTATTAGGCGATCGTATTTCTCACCATATGTCGCTTATCTACCTGGTGTGAAGGTACTGTGGCATTCATATTACCTAAAAATTTACAACTTACCGAACAATTAGATTTCTTTATATATAAATTAAATGAAAGTGCTTGTTAATATTTTTTCTTGATTTAAACACAGAATTCCTTGCCGATGGAGAGTTAAAAATTGTCTTTTTGATCCGCGAAAACTAATTATAAAAAAAGACAGCGTTGCTTGCTTTCTATAAGGCGACACGATTGCAAAAAAAATTACTCGGGAGCTTTAAATTTAAATGAGACAATGTTAAGTCATATATTGACCTATGGACAAGGATATTTATCAAGGCTGTTTAGACAGTAAACAGTTTTCACCTCTGTAACCGAGATCATACCAGCAAGAACAACTAGGTCGTGAGGTAGGTCACGGAGCGCCGCAGTGGGAATTAGGGCGCCACCCGGCCTCCCCCGTCCTGTCCCAGTTCACGCATCCAGGGAAACTGTGGCACTGACAGCCCCGTCGCCTGGAGGCAGTCTAAGTAAATTGTAACTACGCTTACCTCGAATAATATTTTTACAAAAACCTATTTCATATTGGATTTGCATTATTAAAATACCATTTACTTTATGAATATCTGTCACAGAAAAAACGTACATGACAGCCTTATTTTTTATTTTATTTATTAAGGACAATGATACATATATTATAACAAAATAAAAATAGCAAATTATTCTCATTAAAAGACACTTGAATGCACAGCTCATAACAAATTGCTTTTTATCTAATCTCTGATATAATAACCGAGTTGAATTTAAGCCTCCATTTCTTTGAAAATATCATTACTTATGATACGAACTTGCCACTGCGATGAAGAATTAATCAAAAACGATTAACTTAAAAATAATAATTAAAATTTCAAATGCTTTTAATCTTTTTCGCCTTAGTTTTTTAACCCGTGCGAGTTTATTATATTATATTTTAGTTTATTAATATTATTTTAATTTCGCGTCTCTTTTTTGAATTTTTTTGGCCAATGACGAGGTTCTCCAACAAGCAAAAACGTGAACTTTTGCAGACCGTCAAAGGTACAAAAGTTGCTTACGTGGGTCATATAATGAGACATGACAGGTACAAATTGCTGCAACTGATCATGAAGTGAAAAATCGCGGACAAAAGACAAATTGATCGAAAAAGAAAGTCTTGGCTACGTAATATCAGGGAATGGACTGGGATAGCGGGTGCTCCAGAACTGCTGCACCTCGCGAAGGAGGAGGAATGTTTTGCTGATTCGACTGCCAACCTTCGCAAGTCGGAGAGGCACTCTTAGAAGAAGTAGAATATTATTTTGCACGTTACTATGTATATTCGTAATTAAGCCGTGGATTAATTATTTGTTGACACAATTATTATTGTTCGTATATTTAGTTTTATTTTGTTAATTAAATGTATATATTTCGATAGTAACGTGATATAAAAACATCCTGAAGAAAGAGAAAAAAAGAGAAGTGTTATAACAACCTATACCATATTAAGGTTTTTAAATGGCATGGTAGGATCACGTGATAAATAAGTGATTTATTAATTGCTATCCAATACTTGTTTATGATCGCGGCTATTACACTCTGCGACATTACGACCACTAGTAGTTACACACAGATATACAGTTATCATAAAATACATTACGCCATATTAGGAAAATTACATGCCGGTGACTACTTTCAAAGGCACGCGAAGTCTAATAAATTAGAGGCAAGCCCCATAGTAAACTATGTTCCATATATTCTATTATAGGTAGACTGTACCCTGCTACGTATGTTGATTGTTACTGTTTTATGGCATAGGAAGGCAAAAGAGCATTCGTGTCAACTTATAGAAAGCAATCAACGCCGCCCGTAGACATTTGAAATATCATAGGCAATGCAAATGCGTTGCCGGCTTTTGAGGGAAGAGTAGAATTGAATTTTGGAGGTTCTAATGTCGTATCTGTTTGGATATACCGCTGGAGGAAACTGGTTTCACAGAGTGGTGACGTGGAATGAAGTTAATGCTGTAGCGATGGTCTATCAGTCTATCAGCAGGTGCACAGTGGAACTCTCTTATCGCATTTTAGAAACTTTTTTTATAGTTAAATATTTTTAAAATAATTCTTTGTTAGAGTGCTCGTTTGCTTTCCTCTACCATATAAAAGGCCTGACTTCATTAGTCATTAGTATTTTGATTGTATACAACAACGGTTTGGGTTTACTAATAACCCTCGCCTCTCATTTAAATTCATAAGCTGAGAACTAAGCTAGACTAGCTAGCGAACCGTACGACAGACATTTACACTACGTACTAATAATATAAAACGGATGACCCGACACAATAGCAGAGGTCGCGTTAATAGGTCACGTTCGGGTCACTAAAATAGAATTGCGTAGCAGTGAATCCATAAAACATCAGCTGAGGCTAGATATATTATGACCTCAATACTCGTAACTCTATCAAAGTTAGAGGATCTTTCGCCAAATATAACATGTTTAAACGAACAAGATTTATTATTGTTTGTATTAATGCGTGGTATAAAGCGTGGTGGGTTTCAGTGAGTTATTTTCATGCTTTCAGACTTTTAAATTACGTTAAATAATGGGAATTCCTCCAAATATTTTAATGTTAAACGTTCATGTCATTTGCGTATTGTTGACTTATTACTATTATTACCTGATGGATAATTTATGTTAATAAATCTTGTTATGAGATTCCTGTTAAAGTTGCCAAACACACTAATGATAACTTTAACTTGATAGCAAATATTTTTAAACAAAAATAATTTTGAAGTAGCGGCCTAAACACAGTCAGTCTAAAACTGGGCGTTCCTGCTATACTACTGAAGTGCATTACGTATTGAAATGTTTATAAGAAAGATCACCAAACTAGGTCCTCTTTTTAGTTATACGTATAGATTCAATCCCTACATATGACAAAAAAAAATTGTCGCATACATGTGTTTTACTTCTTTATAGTTGATTTGTTTGTTCGTTTGTTTTATGAAATGGCATTACGATTAATAAATCCTATAATAAGTGGCCTATAAAAAATACTCTAATACGTTTGTGTTCGAGCTTTTAAAGTCATTTATGGATAGAAAAAAATCACTGTTTTTATGATACTTAATAAAAAATTATTTAAAATATACTACTGGAATCAACCCAATGTAAATGCAGTGTATATTTTACTGCATCGTTATATTTTACACTACATACACAAGGTAATCAATTTAACTGCTGATATACAAAACTTGACATCGTGTGGGTACTCGATCGTGGTAACTAAATAATATTTAATGTGCATGTAGGCTGCAATATAAATCGCCTACCCACATTTTTCAGATAAGCCCGTTCAAGTCTTATTAATTATTATATGTTACGAAATGATAAACTCGTGATATAATCATATGTAACTGGAACCAGTGATGTGGTTGAAATTTCTACGTTTCAAACATGGAATGTAAATATATAAAGACGTGATTCGCAATCATTTCATTATTTAATTTTTTGTTCTTTATTTTTTTTACATCAAAAAATACTCTTATCCAACGTGTTTTAGTTCGTCAGTGTAAGTCCTGTTTGCTACTTATTTTTTATAATCTCAAGTCGTAAATGTATGGGTAATTTTAAATGGAGCGTAAAAGCGGGAGACAGTGCATTGCATTTCGAAGTATGCGGGTGGGTGGGCTGTGTTAGCCATAACAATTTCGCTCAACATTTCAATGTTGTATGGAAAAAAATAGCATGCTCTATGGAAAAAAACCTTTATTAAAAGGCAAATTACACTAATCGTATGACGTTGCGATTTTATTAAAATTCGGGACAGGTGTATACCAAATTGATAAAAATAACAAACGTAAACTATATGTGAAAAGTAACTAAAAATAAATCGATATAATATCAAATTGATATTACTATCATCATCATTAGCTAGAACTTATTTTTCTGAGTACATACAGTAACCTATTACGCGCTCAAAGATTTGGGCTACAAATCTCGGTCGAAATTTTTTTTTATAACATAAATATTAAGTTTAGGGACTTGCATGACTATTGTCTCTAAAAATTAATTACGTTGATAAGGAAGAATTCAGGTGAAGATCATAGATGATGGCTTCGTTTCTTGCGCGCATTTTGTTTTGTCAGACGTTTTGTTTTTGAAATCACTATTTTCTCAAATACTACCAGTAGTGATGTATAATATCAATCGACAAAAGTATCGATGTAATGTTATCGCTAGTCGAGAGCAATTGCACTGTGCATATATACATAAGGTATGAGCGGCTGCGCGGGACGCCTCATCCGTATTCAAGGGCGCACGACCCGCCTGCAGCCGGCCACCGCGTTCCAGAACATTCTCACTGCACTCGCTGACGTAATATGTCTGCTCCTCTTAAAGTATATAGCATGTACTACGAAGTTTCACGTCAAGGACGGTCTTGCGTTTACTTTTTCTTATTTCTTTCGTCCATTGCAGTCCCTTATATCTATTTAAAGAACAGTTACAAGTATATTCAAGTTCAAGGTTTTCATGTTTACGCCTTTACCGTGTTTCCAAATCCGAGACGGGCGACGGTAACGAATTCATTCGTTCTTTTGGCATCATGTTCTTTTTTGTAATGTTTCCTGTTATTTATATAACCCATAACATTTAACAGTTGTTATTTGGTTTCTACTCATATAAGATGTACATGTAAAAGCTTTATTAAAGTATCTTTTCTATAGAATACAAAAAAAACAAAATTTAAACGAAGATGTCAGTAAAAAGTCTAGTTCTTTACGAAATAGATAAGCAAAAAAGCACTCGATATGATATGATGATAATCAGTGCCGCCCATGGACGTCTACAATAGTAAAGGCACTACAGTTGTATTGACTTATGGTTATCGATGAGATTAATAGGAGGGGAAGTAAGAAATAAGGATGGGGAAATAAATTAAGCCTCCGGATTCCTAGACTCATATCACGAAATGCGATACAACAAAAAATCCTACCACTTAACGTCGACACTCTGTCAGAGTGTGTCACTTCCCCATCTGTGCTAGTCATCGGTGAGCGATCAGATTGAGTTAAACATAAGTTGAGGCTCTGAGTTCGACCATTGACTGACAGATTATTTGCCCCTTGCAGATTACTTAGCTTTGCAGTTGCTAATTCACCCGCCTAAAATGATGACTAAGGTGAAACCAAGAGAAGCCTATGAAATTGTAGTTTAGACTCTTGATGATACTACAAAATTATTGATTGGCATGTTTGACTCATTACTCTGTGCCAGTAGCCAATACCGAAGCTGTTAGCCAATTTATCCTTTGATTAGTTAAATTGATCGAGTTCGAAGGTTTGGAAAATAGATGCGCGCTTATTTCTTATTGTAGTTCTCAAAATTTATTTCAAAGAGGAAGAGAAATGTGTTGGAGTGGAAACCACATCTGCCCTCCGTGATGGAGCGATGATCTCCGCAGGGCCAGTGGCGGAAACCTGATGTATTTCATTGCATTTAGGGCTAGTATAAATTCAGCAATGGAATGCAGCCTTTTTAAACAACTCTTCCGCGAAACGCTGTTTTAGTATAAAGATGTTATACACTATAATAATTACACTATAAACGCATGGTGCGTAGACCATTAGTAGAAAATTTCCAGCATTTTGCAGAATATCGATGAAAACAATTTGCGGTTATATATTTAAAAGGAAATATGAGTTACGGTTTCATTTTTGCAACTTGCATTCAAAACAGTGAGAAATCGTTTTAAAGCATAATCAACATCATTCAATTGTTAATGGAGTCAGTCCGAAAAGTGATGTTTGTTGTGTTGAAAAGTGATGTTTATGATGAAGTGACTTTTCGGTTGTCTTCCGTAGAGTCTACTATACCTGAAGATGCCTCGTGTTGGGGCGAAAGACGTGTCGTTTACAAGGTGCAAACGTGGTAGTGTGTGTTTAATGTTATGTATAGTGGTTGGTGGGTGGCCGTTTTTCGGTAAGTTTTTGGTTTAAGTTCCAAATAAATCCACTTCATCCAGCAGGAAAACACACATTATTAATTTTCTGTTATTGTTTGCTTGTCGCGGATCTTAGCTAAGTAAAACTTTTGACTGTCCACATCATTCAATTGCGCAAAAAAAATGGTCAATGTCGTGTTTTTGTACGTAATGATGGCTGTGACTACGCCGTTCGCAAGCGAACTCCGTCTCTCGGTTAGCACAATAGAAATTTAACTATCCGTAAAAGCAAAGAGCCTCGCTAACGACCACGATATAATGGAGGTCGAGCTAATTTAAAGGGCAGTTACAACCTTGAATGCGCTTGTGAGTTTACTTTGCCTCGCGAACGTGCCGAATGTGCACGAATATAAATAGTTTAAAGGAATAATTTATTGTATTGAGTTGGAAAATGACTTGTCGGATGACTAGTTTGATGGATTTATGAGTTTACGGAAGTGCATTATGAAAATAATAATTTTACAATTATATAATTTATTATGTGTGTTCTACCTGTACTCTCCTACGGCGCCGAAACGTGGACGCTGACAGTCCGTCTGCTTCACAAGCTGAGAGTCGCGCAGAGAGCTATGGAGAGTGCTATACTCGGAGTTTTCCTTGGTAGATATGATTCGGAATGAATAAATCGGCCAGAGAACTAAAGTCACCAAGATAGCCTTTCGAATTAGCAAACTAAAGTGGCAAATGGACTGGTCAAGTTTGTCGGAAATCCAACAATCGTTGGAGCAAACGAGTGCTGGAGTGAAGACCGCGGCTCTGTAAACGTAGTGTGGGACGCCCCCCGGCTAGATGGTGCGACAATCTGCGCGCTGGGGCGGTTGGCAGAAACTGGTTGCGTGAAGCCGAAGATCGGGCTAGGTGAGGCTCCATGGGGAGGCCTATGTCCAGCAGTGGACTGCCGTAGGCTGTTGATGATGATGACTGTATTAAACGAAACAAAACGTGGACATTGACAGTTTATCTGCTTTATAAGAGAGAGCTCGGAGTTTCTCTACTGGATATGATTTGGAATGAAGAAATCCACCAGAGAATCAAAGTCACCAAAATAGTCTTCCGAATTAGCAAACTGAAGTGGCAATGGGCTGCTCACGTTTAACAAGGATCCGACAACCGCTGACGTAGACGAGTGCTGGAATAGAGACTGCAACTTGGCAAACGTAATGTGGAACAAATCCCAATGCGACGATCTGCACAAGGCGGCTGGCAAAAACTGGATGCATAAAGCCAAAGATCTGGCTAAGTGGTACTTCTTCTTCTTCATCATTAATTGAATGATGGATTGAAAATTTAACTAAATATTTTTTATTACTTTGCAAAGATGTTCTGCTAAGATATTACTCGCCTGCCATATCAAGCAAAATCAACGAATCGCGTCATCCAAAAAATGTTGAATGCGGCAATCACACCTTCATAGCCACAGCCACAGGTCTGAAGTGAAGGGCGTCGCTCAAGACCGATCGCAATAGAGAAGCACTGTGAACCCCCCACCTCGGGGATATAGCATGGGGAAGCATAAAGAAAGAAGAGTGCAAGGATTTGATTAGGGCCGCCTCATTTCGTTCCGTGGGACTCGTACTAGGCGACTATCGAAGCAGATATCAGTAGATGAGTAGTGGAATCTAATCTAATTGATAATAAATGTTAATCAGCGATCTCTAGTTCACCTATCAAGCGTGAGGTTTGTGGCAACATCCCTTAATTCTGAAAGAGGTTATTGTCCAGCTGTGGACTGAAGTGTTTAGCGATAATGATATTTAATTCTACATAACAGAACGTTTTTCTTGATTGTGTTGTTGACAGCATTAAAACTGGAAAGTAAGAAAAGAATAAAAAAGCCTGTAAAATGTCCGTCATCAGTTCTTCTCTGACCAGAGGAACTCCAATATGAAAGGGTGATAAAAACTATATGGATACCGATATAGCTTTTTTAATATAAATACATATATAAGAAGAAAATATAAAAAAGCTATACAGCTAAGCTATAGCTGTACATATGTCGGTAATATTTCCATACTTTATGTTAAATAATGAATTTTACAATAAATATAGCTCTAATGTATTTCCCTCTTCACTATAATATATGCATGAATTGATAAGGAATTCAAGAAAAATGATATTAAATTTCCAACCATTACAATGATACGGAAATTGGTCCTTAGACTTGTACAGAATGCGAAGACTGTATTGAACAAAAAGTTACATTCGTCATATTTAATGCATATAACGTCATTTCTTATTGTTAATCTCACTATAACTCAAAAAAGGCGCGACCAATTTGAATATATTTTTTTGTAATTATGTTGTTATGTTTATTTTAAATATATATATATATATATATATATATATATATATATATATATATATATATATATATATATATATATATATATATATATATATATATATATATATATATATATACGAAGAAAAAAATAAAGGGAAAACAAATTAAAAGCGCTTTGAGTTCGTTTGAAAACCTACAACCATTGGAAAAGATAAATGCTCGAGTGGAGACCAAGTGGCTAGCAAGACCTGGATGTATGTAGTCCAAGATGCTACGTCCAGACGAGCTATGTGGCGCGCTAGGAACAGGCTTATGATATCCAGTATTGGATTGCCGTAGGCTTATGATTATTTTATTTCTTAATTAATTTGTTCTAAATTATAATACACGTTAATGTGTTTAATGTTCCTTGAAGTGTGATTTTCTTTGATATATAATAATTTTTAGTGTGTAGAGACAATGAAAAGCCAAATAAATAAAAACACACTCTAAACTAAATACCAAACATTCGATAATTTACCTATAAATACTTTGAAATACTATTATACTCAGAAGATATAAAGATATAAATTTTTCTATTATACTCAGATATCTCATTTACAAATAATTAATTTGTTCTCTTTGTTTCAGGTAAGACTGCGTTTCAAACCGATGGTGTTTGCCGGGTAATTTTCGTATTATTTTGTAAGTATTGAGGCATCTTAATTTAGGTGAGAAATAAAAATAGCTACTATTCTCGTTTGTGTTACAAATATAAAACTAATTAACCAACTATGAAGGCCGAGGATATTTAAAATAAGAGAAAAGAGATTTAATACTATATATATTATACAAATAATTTAAGGAGTAAAAAGCATTGAAAAGTTTATGTAAATTATGTATTTTAGAAACACATTGACTAAACTTACTTTTATTTAAAAAGAAAATTATCTTATGGATTTAATTTTGTATTTTAATTAATTATTGTATTTTAATTAAAACAGATAGAAAATCGGTTTATTCTCATTTGAGTCAAGTTAAACCTTAACATTGTTTAAATTTAATTTTATCTTTTTATTCCCATCAACAAATATAGCGACATTTGTTGACCCAAAAAAAGATACGTTAAGTAATATTTACGTTGCAATTTTAATTTAAATATTCTTTTAATGTACACACCGGTATTTCGGGCGCTATCGTGATGCCTTGTATCACTAGAGGGCGTGCGATTATAATAATAGTAGACTCAAAGCAATTACGATTCTATTGTCATGTGATCATTCTGGAAGTGATTCCCTCTTGTAAAAATTTGCAGCGATTGTGCTAATAAATAAAAATGATGATACCCAAATATCAAATTTTATAGGCTAATTACAGAAACATGCCAAAATAAATGATTAAATTTAAGTTAAATCAGTGAAGCCGACAATTTTTTTGAGACCTTCTAAATTTATAAATCCGATTTTAAACATTCACACCCATATATTATGAAGACATAAGAAACATAGAAAAATATTATAAAATAAATTTTTCATATAGAGACAAACAGTGGCCGTAGGAATACTGTATATAATAACAGTAAGGTCAATGCACCAAACTTGTTTTATACCCTTTATTCAGTGTGTGAACATTGATTTAAGAGCACTTTCCACTGACAAAGTTGATTACGTGAGTGAAGAGAACGTCACAAATGTAGCTCCAACGGCCGATGAGTAATGACCTGCGCGCCGATGAGATCACTTTCAAATGGTGCTAATTTAAAATAGCCGACAACCCTGGGAGTTGCTACCACTATGTTATCTTCTCCGACCAATCTTGGTTAAAAATTTTAAAAATCGAAGTAAATAAGGTACAAACAGTTATATATAAAATTAAGATACAAAATAAAAAGTCTTCGTTTTACATTTTATTGTGGCACCTTAAAATTGATGAAAATTTAATTAGTAGGTACTGTAAATAATAAGTTAGGTAGATATGTGTTGAAAAACGATATTTATTATCAAAAACTTATGGAAACGTTTAAAATTAAAGCTAAAAAATGAAAGATATTAGTTATTATAGCATTAATAAATATTATTTTACAATATGGTAAAAATTTTTTAAACCATAAATTTAAAAAACCAAATAATAACAATAATTAATATATTTATTTATATTTGAACCTAATATGATTCTTACAAGCGCCATCTGCTAACGAAGCATAAAACTAATTCAAGTGCACGTCGTGTCGACATTGACCGCTAGATGGGAGTAAGATGAGTACACGCTATGAATGACGCAAGCGGTAAATGAACGTTCTTGACTGAGCCACTCGAGTTCATGCCAACACAACACTGGAAATCGTGCCGCAGAATGAACTCGACTCGCGTGCTTACGGCGTCACCTTGGGATCATTTCTAGTAATACCACTGGATATTTCTTCGTGTTACATTAACAATACTTTTAAATTTTAACCCCGAACATATTAAGATATTATTATTTGGTAACTACTTCACCTTTTTATTTCTTCGAATAGGATTTATAATAATAATCACAAAAAAGGCTTAGATGTTCAACGGATGACAAATTAAATATTTTATAATGTACGTTTATGTAAAAAAATTACGATTTTAAAATATTACAATAATTCAGGTATTTTTTTAAATATAAGTTTTACTTTAAAATTATTTTAGGGATTAAATTTAATTCCTTGCAACACATTTATTTTTTTTAATTTGAAAAATCGGTCTATATGTTTGGAGTCATACAATGTTCAACAGATGGCGTCGGCGCTACGATAAAAAGTTTAAAAACTTGGCTTGGATATTTGGACACAAGGTGGATAACCATACCAATCAAATATCCTTATATATTATAAATTGAATAGTGATAGTCGCAAATTCACAAGGCAAAAACTTCTAAAAAGTCGTAGTTTTAACTAAAACTTTAAAACCGCTATAGACGCAAAGGATGTTTATTAAATTAATGTTATTTGTTTCATGTAGTTTAGAGTTCATACAAAAATTAAGAATGCCTAAATACCTGGAAACGATACAAATATACCCGTTTATTTGTACATGTAACTCTGTGAACGAGCTTTTCGTCCGAGACGACATTGAGTCGTAAAAATAATAAAAAATAAACATAAAATGTATGTGGCGTAGTTTGGAATTTTTATGTACCGGGACAGAGCCGTAAAGCAAGGGACAAAAGCAAGTCTGCATGGTCTAAAGGCAAAATTACACAGCAGCACCGAACAGCGTGTTGAAATAAACTACTATTAAAAATGCCTACGGACTTTTAGCGTTTACATGAAAAATGATGACTTTTGTAATTATAATATTTCAGTGCCTATTTTAATTAAAAAGGATTGATATTATCCAATTTTTTTTCTTTGATATTAATAAATGTTTTAGTTACTCTGTTTATTGTATGAAACATGAAAATCCACGTGCAGATTTTATTATTATTATTACATTAAACTTTCCATGAACTTGCATGAAGATTGTCTTATTTATTTTCTTGAACACTTTTTGTTGCTGTACTTTGAATAATATGCGTTATTAGAAGTATGTTCTGCTTCTCGAGAGAGTCTACTTTTTTATAATTTCAAAATCCTATTTTGCTGAATCAAAAATCGCAAGGTAACCTTTATGGTAAGAATTAAATATCTGATAGAAACATAACTTTTCCATAAGCAAGATTGCCTTTCCAATCGTTTATATGATTTGAATAATTAAATATAAATCATATTAAACATTTAACTTACATAGAAGTAACGAAGTTCTCTGTGATTTTAATTTATTTTATTAAAATCACAGAGAACTTCGTCACTCGTATGTAAGTTAAATGTTTATATAAATATACCGTATACCTATTTTCTTCCATGTGAACGTTGCCAATGCAAATTTCAAAAGTGGAAGTGGTCGTTTACTCAAAATCAAAAATAATACAAGAACTTTTTACTTATTATACTAACTCATTTATTACCTCATAATTATACAATAAATTTATTTGACAAAACAGTAAGTCTTATATATTTTAGTATAGTTTTTAAAATAAATTAATAATAGTGTCAACATTTTTAGTTTTTACTAATAGCTTTTAACTTCATTTAAATACGGCAATTATCTTAGTTATTTTTATTAATGGAGTCAGGCGTTACTTAGTTATTTTTGTTTAAATTGTTACCAAATTTTAAGTTATTCTATTACCGTATCATGGTATATACCAATATAAAATACACATTAGCAAAAGGAATTCGCATCATGCTAATTAGGGCGCTGCCATTTAGCCAATAAATTAAACCGCTGGTTGGTTTGTATTTTTTAGTTTTATCTTAGTTTTCGCAGTATTTATGAATGCAGGCAGCATTAATGAGGTTTCGATTGGACTATCAAGTTCTATATTTAATTTTAAATGTGAATAAAATGTTCTGTGTTGTCATACCTGCACCATATGCCTGCATGAAGTCCTTAATTAATATTAGAATCGATTAAATATATCGAAAAAAGTATTAATTTACCCGTTACTTATGGATATTTTATTATGACATGTAATTTTACAAGGTTTATGATATGATAAAGTAAAAGTTTTCGATAGCTTTTAAGTAGCATTTTCACTGGCCTTGGATTGGACAACTGCTAGGCACTCAAACATACTTTGTTAACTGTAAAGTCAAACAATCATACTTGTAATAACATATTAGGTACTGCAAGATCAAACAACGGTAATTAAAATAACTAATTTGCATATTTCATCCATTTCAATGTTGGCAACTCCATCCCACCGGTAATAAGACATTTTAACCATGAAAACGTGATCCCTGCCAGCATTTACTTTATTGATATATTTAGGTCTTTTAAAATAGAAACAATGGCTATAAGCAAAAACTTTAAATTCGTATTTGCGTTGTATAATTATTGAAATCTGAATAAGAGCCGTGGTTTTGGAAGGTCATTAATCTTTGTTTTCTTATTGCATTATAACAGACACACAGACTACGTTAGTAGTTAATTTTTATAAATAGATACAGTTATACACTTATTTTCCCAACATAGTGCATTTTTATGTAGGATCTATATTTGGTTAATTTAATTTATTACATGTGTGTTATAATTTTATTACAATTTAATTTTAATTACCATTACATTTTATTCGGCTTATTAATAATTATATTTATTTGATGTTTACAGTATAAACAATTTTTTTTGTTTTGGATCTTTTTTATTTTTAAAATATTTTTAATGCACACTTAAACATACTGAGAACACTTATTTATCCCACATATAGATGCTAAAGCGAAGTGTCTATTGCAATTAACGGCCTTAAATCCTTTGAAAGAATTTTATAAAATATATTTATTATTGTCTTATCTATTTTTATTAACTAATAGTATATTATTAACTACTATAAAAATAGCTATTATATTTAATTTACTTACTGGATGTGCCATTAATTCATCTATTGATGTAACATAGACGTCATATATACAACTTCAACGCAAGATATACTTATAATTAGAGTGTGGAGGATCACAAGTAAGGTCGACATCACGTTCTTACTCATTATTCGCATCGATAGCTTAATGCACTGTCTTGTCCGCCTCCGTAGCATGAGCTCACTCGGCCGTGTAAGATACGCCTGGAAGTGACTGGACACGAATTTTAGTCATTTCGTCGAAAAAAACCATACGTCCCATTTGTTTTAGTCATGTGATAATACACTACGATTATTCAGCCTGTTTTAACGTATGGCTGTGAGGCTTGGTCGAAACTTCTAGTCGCAGAACGAAAAGTCCTATGTAAGATCGTGGGCCCAACCAAAAGAGATGGTAGGTGGAGAAATCGAAAAAATGCCGATAGCGAACATCTGGTAATGTAATTGGAGAGACTAAAGATCACTGACTCCGTTGGGTCGGCCACGTTGAAAGGATAGGGGAGGATTGCGCACTCAAGAGAGCGGGTCTGGCGCCCCAGGTACCGCTGGAGAGACATCATGCAGACTGACTTGCGCAACCTTCAAATTTGCAACTGACAAGAGGTGACGCAGGACAGGGCACGTTGGAGTAAGATCTTTTCAGAGACCACGATCCATTCTGGATCTCTGCATCAATAAAAATAGGTTTTTTACGTTAGTTTTCTGGCATTTTTAATGTTTACTAGTACTTGGGTGTGTATATGAGAGAGGGATGGAGAGAAAAAACATATGTTGAAAATGGAAAGTGACTGAAAACCTTATGCTAAAATGCTATATCTGTATGAACGAATAAAGTTTATTAAAATTATATAATAATAAATATAAATGCTTTTCTTAGTCTAAAAGAATGAGTATATTTCATTTTTAACAAGCACATGTGTTGACAAAGGTTCCTAACGCATCCGAGGCACCTCAGGCCTTGCGGATGTCTATGAGCGGCGGTGATTACTTACCAGGTGACTCGTATGTCCATTTGTCTTCTCTGCCATAAAAATAATAGCCTCATAATATTTTTTAACAGCCCATGTATGTCCCACTGCTGAGCACGGGCCTCTCCATTTCTGGAAGAACGGACGTTAACCTACCACGCTTGTCCAATGCGGATTGGCGGGGTTACCAGACTCGGAATAAATATTTGTTATCCATACATATATTTATTCCAATGCGGGGATCGAACCCGCCACCTTTTATTTTATTAACTCCGTGGGCCGAGGACCCCGCTACTGAGCCAATTGGTCGTCAACCTCATAATATAAAGAGGGACAATTCTTGAAGGTTATAGACAAAATTAAAAATTGCCTCATTCGGAATTCGCAATAGTTGCATTAAGTAATAAGTATTTGAGTGTACTGACCAAATTTTGCGTACACTGTTATAAAACTACAAAATTCAAGGGTCAACATTTCCATAAAATTTACTTTATCGTTAAGTGTTGTTACCTTTGCCGCTGTAGCACCAAGGTCAGGCATATATCAATTTTATCAGTTTGTGTTCAGAACATAGCAAAAAATATATAACACGGTGGTATGCAGAGCAAATTTGTTTTTCTAAATATAACATATAACCGTGAAATACGAATTAGAACTATTAATATTAATTACATGTTATAATAATAATATTTTGAATAAAATATATTATAATATATAGTAATTATAAGCAGCAACGTTTGCATTAATTAGAGTCAATACTTTTTATCTAATATCGTGAGTTTAACCCTACCTACAGGTTTTCTCTAGATAAGCACTATGAACAATAGTTGAAGCGGTAATAAATAAGTCTAAATAATATCAATAGCATTGTTATGTTTCTTTAAGAAAACCTACGTATAATATACTCGTTACTAATTAGGTAATTCATTTTAGGGATTTTCTTTTTCTTCAAATGGGAATTGTCAATGCAAAATTGTTCTCTGGTGTGTTACTTTTGTTTTAAGGCAACAAAGAAAATATTATTATTACAATTATCATTGAAAATAATTGATGCCTTGATCTGCATAGTCTATATTAAAATGTTTATTAACTTAATACAAAAACTCAGAAATTATATTTTAATATTATTGTTTGTTCCCATTAGTCTTGGCTGATCCTTTTAATGGGTTATCAATATAGTTATATTTTAGGGAGTGATTTATATTACTTAAAAATTGAAAAGTCTTATATACATTTTGGTTTCCGTAGATTTCCAGTATCGTCAGTGTTATTGCAAAATACAGAAATAAATGTACAAATGCACAGACGCATAGCATATTTTTATGTATTTTTAAGACACTTTAAAAACGCTATAGGTGTAATGCGTTTTATGTATTTATTTATTCTTACAAAGTAAAGGTATGCCAGTGGCATTGAAAAATGCGTCTATGCAAATCGTATCTAGATACTTGTACCTCTGTGAATCTCTAAAATGATCTCACCACGCCGCGGCGACATTATGAACATTGTGATTAATGCCCGACTGTCGCTCTTCGTTTATAAATTATACGCGGACGTTATCCGTCGATCTCTAATTGAAGGAATTGCCGCAATTTATAACTCAGTGCGCTTTTTGAGGCAGCAATGAATTGACCAATTAGCACAATCCATATTCGTTTAATAAAAAAACAATAGGCTGCCGTGAAATCAATCTTTTTATTTAAGAAAATTGACACATTGTCCTACCAAGTAATATTATTAAATAAATGGATTTTATCTTTCCTGACTCATTAGTTTAACATTTAAATATAAAAAATACGTTAATTTAGAAGATAACGTGTAATGAAACAATATTTTGCATACTAAACTGAATCGAATGAACGCTTTATAGACAATCGAACACGCGATACCAATCATATGTAAAATCGAACGAGCTGTCTCATATATTGCATTGAGTCTTATTCGTTCCATCGGTGTTCGCGCAGAGGCGTATCAAGGATTTCAGCTTTCCGGTTCCAGCATCACTTTGATCTGACGAGCACGGTCACGCGAGTGTTTCAAGTTTTAAATAAAACTATAAAACTCGACCGTTAAACCACTCGTAAAATTTAATGTCACAGGGCAACTTCTTATTACGAATGTACTGAGAAATAAGGGGCTAGTTGAGGAAATAGCTTCATGAAAATTGTTCTGAGTGGACACTATGCTATAAATTTAATAATAAACATATTTATATGAGGTACATTGTAACTTTACTACGTGACTACGATCGCGTGTTTCTTAATCTTGTGACTTAACTTTAAAACAAATTTATATCACATCAAAAGTAAACTAGTGTAGCTATCATGAAGCAGCAAACAATTGGTTAGCTTTGCGCTTACGATTTTAGGTTAATTGAAATGCTTACAAGAATTCGCGTAATATGAATAAATAAAAATATTTCTACTTAAAAAAAATATACTAAATTTTGTTAAAAAAGTCAAAGTGGAGTCGCGGGCATGATCTAGTTATCAATTACAGTTAAATATGCATGAACAAAAATACACTGATTTAAGATAGATCATTTAAGGAATTTTATTTTAATCTACGAAATAGTGAACGAAATATACTAAACCATTTTGGTTTTACGCGGCACCACGATTTTAATATATTATTTTCTAAACACAATATTTGTAGTTGATATTATTAAATTTCCCTGTTATCTTATAAAACCTCCATGTTTGGTGAATGGATTGAGTATAGCAGCAGATTGGTTTTTGTTTTTGTATTATATTTTATGTGCTCCCATATACGCCACCTTTTTTAAAAAAGTTATTTTTAGGTCGAAAATAACTTAGCGATAAAGAGAACACAGTATAGAATATCACGTATTTATCAATCCCTCGTTTATTAAAATTTGATTTTTCATTGTATTTTCACTTTAAAAAAAGTTAAAATACAACGAAAAATCAAATTTTAAACTTTGCGAATATATTGACTATTTCACAATGAGGTTATTTGGGTTAAACAGATTCGCGATTTATATTCATTGTACTGTAGCTGACATTTATATTGTTTACTTCAATTAACGATGAAGTTTGATATAATATACTCATTTCATTTTTTTTTCAAAACTGAACAATCTATTGCTTTTTAATTAAAATTTAGTTCTATTTTTAAGCGAAAACGTGTATAGTTGTAACATAGGTCTTATTTAGCACATTTATTTAATAGGAATAAATTTGCACTTTTTATTTTTTATGGGATAGGAGGGCAAACAAGCAAGCTTGTCGCGTGATCGAAAGCAATCAACGCCGCTAAGGTATCACGGAAGCGTTGCCGGCCATTAAGGTAAATCTGTCGAAGTATAGAAAATAGATCATGCTAAGGTGGTGATAGGGGGCTTAGTCTAAGTTAGTGTAGGACCACCGACAGTAATGATCTGCGCGATGAGGGTGGCAGTAACTGATTAAGTGAAGGCTGCTGGCTGGTGGTGGTATTTTTAATATGTGTAAAGTATTCTTCATATTACGCCTAATATTTTTGCTTATAGCAAATAGCTATAGCTCAATCGATAAATACGAAAGTTAAGATTTAAAGTTTCGATTGCTATTGGACTATTAATGTGAAGGATATTTTCCAAGTAAACACATTACTACCTTAGCTAAAATAATTGACAAGAACTGTAGATTTAAATCAATAGATTGCAAGTTTTCTTTTTAAAAATGTTAAAACATCCTTACTTAATATACTGATTAAACTTAGTTCGCATTCAACAGAATATCGTGTTCAATAGAATTTGAATTTGAATTCTTTTTTCACTAAAAGCTTAAAGTATATCAACGAGTAGATTGCGAACTTAAGATTACAAATTCCTGAGTGACGAAGGTAGCAATAAATACCATGGGCTTACCATCGAATTCGAAACCGGTTCTGTTATATCTTGACATTTTGTAATACCCCGCCAGCAAGTTTTCGATATTATTATGTATCCAAGTCATGTCCATGGATATAATCCTCATATCTAAAGAGCTAGTGTTTTATTTAAGGCATTTTCCCTTAGTAAATTCCCTCATTAATACGTTATAGTATATGTACCATATATAATAATATATATAATAATATTTTCAAAGATTAAATAAAATATAACTCAACTGGAAAATTGGATTATTGAATTTATATGGATATGGATTAAAATCTGAGGAAAATTTTCATAATTACATTTTGGAAGATATTTTTCTAAAATGATATTTACAAAACAAATCTTAATAAATATACAAAAAATTTGCAGTCCGATTCGTTTTCACTGATAGAGTCGCACCCGAGGTGAAACCACTTCGCCGTGTAAACATTGATATCTAAAATAAACAATTTGATTGTATACGTACGTATATCCATTCGCATACTCTGAGAGCTTTCCATTGAACGAGTTTAGGTTAGAAATAATTTTTTTTCAGACAATATTACATATATTTTTTCTTTTTCAGATTTATCTACTTCGAATTTATTTTACAGATTTATATTTCCTACATTTATCTGTTCCATATTATCATTATTATTTTGTTGACTTAAAATGTGTTTGTTTGTGACCTGGTCGGTACTAAGAATTTTGAGACTTCAAAATCTTCATATCGTCCTTATTAGGGGGAAAATAAGTCTTTTGGAGAAAGTATAAATCGAATTAGACCCAACAAACGCAAAATATATTTTTAAAACTTCTTTTCTGTTATTTCGACTTAATATGCCAAAACTATATGAACTAAATATAGTAAAAAAAATTTAAATTACTTTAAGCTATGATATATAAGTATTATAAAAATAAGTTATAAACAAGCTATAAATAATTAATAATAATTGATAACTAAGCTATAAATAATTAATGTCTTAAAAATAAAGTCATAATTTCTAGGTTTGTAAAAAAATGATTCATTGTGATACCAATACTTTAGCCCTCCTTCTTACTTAGCTTTGAGAGTACAAACACTCACCAACTATCTCGAGACTGTACAAGTGCTGTTAATGTTTGCCCCCGGCCAATTGCTTGAGCAAACACCATGTTACCGTTCGTTTGAATATCTAAATCTATATTTGCACATGTATCTCCGTAAATTTATATAAGTTTCTATCTTGTATTTAATATATAGATTCAAAAACCTATTTTATGGGCTTAACATATAATTATATATTATATTGCGTAATTTTTTTAGATTATATGATTAGTATAGATTATATATAAGTAAGACTACTAGTTGTAAAAATAAGGCGAAAAGACGTTTTATTAATTTAGTCAATTAAGATTTTTTAACGCGATCACGGGCAATGCTGATACAATATTATCTTGTTGATACATCACAGACTAGTAATACAGATTAGTTTTAAATTAAGTTTGTATTGCCATGAAATAAAATTTGTTATTTTTTCTAATCATTTTAGAAAAAAATTATAAAAAAGAAATCTAGGCAAATCCTCATTACAATTAATTTTAATAAGTTACACAAATATTACATAACTCATTATGGGACATCGCAGTCGACTAGACACCAAGTGCATTGTAATTGCATCGCGCATGCGCCGGCGAGAGAAAGCGACCTGCGGGGAGGCTGGTCGTTGACCCGGGGCTAAATTCGGCCAAGGTCTACCGGCAGTGACATTAGTCTTCCTGTTCCTGACTACAGTCGGAGTTCTACATAGCGAAATACTTATGAATTTATTTCAATATGTACCTAAGAAATTTTAGTGTTGAAAGATTTTTTAAACAATGTCAGATAGATCTATTATGGACGTGAAAAAAGGACAGCATTAAAGATAGCAAAAATATAACGCTATAGCTCGTTTATACAAAAATTATTTTGCCTTGTACGAACGGTTGTCTGGAAGAAATCCCTATTAGCGATAAGACCGTCCTTTGTATAAACAATATGACAATCAGTAATTGTAATAAATTTGTTTTTGGTGTACAATAAAGAATAATATATATATATATATATATATATATATATATATATATATATATATCGATATATATATATATATATATATATATATATATATATCGTCACGCCTGTGTCCCGTAAGGGTAGGCAGAGACCACAGATCTCCATCTGCTACAATCTCGGCATACTTCCCTTCCAAAAACCATCACTTTCGTCTTACTCGCTCCATGCATTATGTTTATCATCTGCAACTCTTTTTCCGACGAAGCTTTTCTAATTATATAAGCTTTATTCTATACAATTCTAAAACCTTGACACTTTTCACGTATTTTACTAATTGAATGTAATGTTAAAATTAAATTAAATAATTAAAATTAATGTTAATGTAAATCCTAAAGGAACTGTTGAAGACAACTCGATGAAAAACTAGCTTTTATGAAAAATTATAATAAAGCCGATCGATCCACAATAAAGAACGATCTGTCTAATATAGGAGATATCTCAATACAGTTTAATATTTCGTTTATACAACATGAAGTATTTTATGATAAAACACTACGTAGTGATGATTATCGTAGCACCTGAGTTGTAGTGATTTAATTCAGATGAAAAATCATTAACTGCCTTGTTAAGATTCATGAAAACTTTTCGAAAACTTTCAACACCGTACACAGCGAATTATGCCTTAACTCAAGGTATCTTCAAGTGTAACAAACTCTATGGAAGACAACGGTTGTATTTCATAGTGTCTATTCTTATCAAAGTAATATTATTATTATTAGCTTGTTGACTCTCCATATGGATAATAGACATCCGCAAAGTAAAGCTTCACTCCATTAATCAGTGATTTATTTCCGATCTCGAATTTTACCACCTCAATCCTTGTAAGTCGAGTTGATCAATTCACATTTCACAAAAGCTTAGAAATTTCTAAATCTTACATTTGCAATCGTTGCAAACATTTTCTCGTACTTTTAACAAAACTGTTTACCCCCAGCATCTGGCCGATGTACACTTATTTATAAATCGACCGGATCATAAGGAAACAAGTTCAAACATAAACTTTATAGTCGAGTCGGGAAAGTTATAAAACGCGCCAATGATTCAAACGTCGATCGTCGAACCTGCGTTTAAAATCGGCCAAGGTCCCGCCTCGGTTACCGACCTTTTAACTTCTGCGTCGAGAAACGTCCACTATGATTATAATCTTACAAACAGCTGCGGTTACATAATCCTTGGAATTTTACGAGGATAGAAAACAAAAAGCGACGTGTAACATTCCTCTAGCCGTCCAATTAAAGGTCCGATTGCAAAATCAAAAGTGAAACAAGCGCGACGGAGTCCATCGAACCGCGTCTAAATCCAGCCAAGGTCTCCGACGGTTGAAGGGCGCTTCGTCCGATCGTCGTCTTTGTAGCGGCCGTTAACATCGACTGCGATAACAAAGGGTTCGTACATACATACCTATAACGCTGAATCATCTAGCCGAGGTAAAAGAAAGTACGTAAGTATAATCGTGTAAATGAGAGATACCAAGAGACTCATAAAAAATTGCATCAAAGAAATGAAACGCTCCACATATTTTATGTTTTAAGAACATGATTAACATCAGTTTAGGGACCACCCACAGACTTATAAGAAACTCGCTAAACCCCGAAACAAATGAAATACACTGTACACTTAACGCTAATAAATATTTAACTATTAAAAGAACTGCGGGCGCTTTGATATATTTATTTAATACACAATATAATGAGAACTAAAAGGATAATGCGGATCTCAATATAATGGAAGAGTTTTCATTTTATATATCGTCTAGACAGGGTTTTGTTTGTTTTCAGTGAAAAACGTCTTCGCGTAGAGCATCTCCTGGTGCGTTCCCACATCTTTCGAGATGCTACACTTCCAAATTTTTATCTTATCAAAATTTGATAAATATTCAATTGAAAAAGTAAAGAAATGTTAATACACCTTGATAGTGAAAACAAAATACATTTGTTGCGCACTTCATGACTATAACAGATAAAACTGCGAATATGACGAATATGATATCACAAAGGGTAATAACCTGCCTGACCTGCCCCAAGTTTAGCTTATTTTCGCATCGCCGATAAACGTGTGCAGCGAACTTTCACACAAAAACATTAGTACGGTCGAATTAAAACCAAAATTGCTTTCCGCTTCACACATACGTTCAATGGCCGTGCTCCCTTAATGACCTACATTTTTCCCCCAGCACTTAGGGCTTGCACTGAGTGCCTGTGCCTGACCTACCACACCGGCGGCGTACTTGCGGATTTGCGAACTTAAATAACTGGGACGCCTGTCAGCTGCATCGACTCCCGCAGGCGCGTGAATTCACTTCCGCACTTATTTTTTATTGACAATTCATCAATACTTTCACCTATATGTTCTAGAATAATATTGAAATGAACACCTTTATTGCATGTAAAGATAAGCACAGAAAAAAATTGTACCAAAAATATCTTTATATATATATATGTATAACGGCTCTACTACACATAAAACCTTCATTTCCTGTCATTCTATTTTGTATACAATAAATGTACACAAATTAATACAAAAATGTTATAAAAGTTATTTTAATTTTCAAATGTGTGGAAGCAAATCACAATGTAAGCGTTATCAAGAACGTCAGATTTATTGTATAAATTAATGCTGTGTTAATTTTTACACTATTCAATTTCCTTGATGTCCAACTAACGAAAACGACTAAGGTCATTGGAAGCATGCTATAATATCTGAACAAAGTATTTTTGTTTTGATCTTATTGATTTTACGTATTGTTTCGTCGAAAGATGTGTAAAGAGTATCTAACACACACAATATAACCTTTGTACACAATACTAAATTTAAAAGGCGCTACTAAAATATCGTAAGGATTTAAAGCTTTTGTATTTCGTCTAATTCTTTTCAAATAATTTAATACTACCGTAATAATTATGAGCTTAAATATCGAATTCATTAAAAATTAGATTGAGTATAATTTTATAATACACAAATGCATTGTCTTAAAATGAAAGAATTCAGCGATGTACTTTTATTATTAAAGTTTTTCTGTTACGACTTTACGTGAATCAAGACTATAATAAATACAACCAAGTAGTACATTGAAATTGCGTATCGACATTAATAGGGAACCGCTTCAGTGTCCATTATTGATTACTGCGACGCATTACATCGTCACATTGTTCGTAGGATCGATTCTTGCGCGTCTCCATCGCCCCGTTTCTATTTTTACCGCTTCATTGCCTACTCCCCCTCGCTGCCTGTTTCCTGCCTTTTATTAAACTATCTGTATGTTAATTAACAACGGCCTCAGCGCTCAACGCCGCTTACCCTGGCTGTGTTTATTTTTCTATTAGCTTGCTCATATGAAATGTTTATTTGCTGTTTAAGGAGATCCCATTTAAAACCATGCAGACAATTTGCTTACATTTTATTTTACCCGACTGAATAACATAGACACACTTGATACTGTCGCATACATCCTTTTATTTTTTTTCGACCTTCAACTACATTTAATTAGAGTTCTCCGCACGTTGTCAAACCGAGCTTCCATTCCCTTGTCGCCCTTTCTTTATCCAACATTAGACGTGGTTTTATCTTCGTCTCTTTCTATAGGGGCATCTGGAATACATAAACCTGCGTCTGTTTACGTTATGTCTACGTGTTGTATTACACGTGCGTGTGTGTGCGTGATGCAGGGGTGCAGGCATGTGTTGGTCGCGTTCCGTCTACAGCTGTTGTGTTATGTCGGGCTATATTATCGGCTCATCTAAATTTATGCTTCCTCATGACCTACGCCTCGATTTTACTAGAATGCATCGAAACAATAAAATCACGTATTACCTTACATTCTCTATATATGAATCTCTAGCAATACCACATAAAAACATGACTTTACGTTTGAAATTCAAATGTAACATATTTTTTTTCTAGATGAAATTTCTTTACTGTTTTTAAACTTTCAACGTGATTCAGTATTTTAAGTACCAACAAAACAACAAACAAAATTCATTACATTTTAAGTGTCTCATTACCGCGACTACCCTTGTCGAAAATTATATCATTATCCACGGCTCTTTTGTCATGGATCGCGTGCGCCGGAACGATTCCTGCAACTCGTCTTGTATTGCACTTGCTTTAAAATCAACAATAGTCAAACAGCTGGCAGAGGTCGATGACTTCGGCGACTGGGCAAATTGTATAGTTTCACACAGGAAAGGGCAAAAAATACGGTGTCTATGGGATTCCCGGAACATCGTATTGGATTAAAATGAAATGCTCTCTTACGAGGCAATATATTATATAAACAATATCGCTGAATGCATTAAGTTCTATAACGTTTAAGTGGGCATTATAACTTCCTATTGAAAAGAGAAAAATAATAAAACATGATTCAGTCGATACGTCACATCCACGTTCAATTTAACTAATTATAACTTAACTAAATTTATGAACTGGGTCTACTTATTCGAAAAGAACTGGTTAATGTTACTTTTTCTACTTGTTTACAGCTATAATCTAGACGTTTGTTAAAATTTATCTTTAAACTATGATTACTTATTCGTTGTTTCAAATGTACACCGCACGTCATTCTTATTTGATGACGTCATAGCCAAAAACCCCGGGGTCGTTGCTCCAGCCCCTACCTGCATTTTTTTCATTGCATCCCTTCGTGACGCAAGCGGAATCTACTGTACGTTTTACTTTTATCAAACAACCAAACGTTTGTGCGGCCAACACAGCTTCTATTTGTGCCGTCTTTCATCGATATTAAAATTAAATATTATTTGTAACCAAGTGCATCGTCTAGTATATAAAAATATTTTTAAAAATTGTTAATGTTTGTTAAATCTTTGTTCATGCTTTTGATGCCAAAACTGTATCTCTAAAGTTATGACTACATTCTCTTTTCCACATCGTATTTCAGTCTAGACGTTTATTCCTTTGATCTTCTCATTTAGTAAATAATAAATTAAACTAATATTATATGTGTTATTGGCCACGTTAAAAGCAATTCATAAATTATCCTTTACAGCTGATGATTAAATTCTGTTTTTGTAAAGATTCATGTGAGATTTACATTGAATAACATTATCTGATTAATGGTTGAGAATGAATTCGTAACGTCTCAAACATTTAATCAACATTAAATCTATTTTTTTTTTGGGATTTTTTATAGTATTGTACATGTATACGTTTAAGAATGATGTTTTAAAATTATTAAAATTATTGGTAGTTTTAAAATATTAACTATGTATTAAAATTAAATGGATTAGTGAAAATAAATTAACTTTTTAAAATTATGGACAGCAGTTTAAAATATATCGGAGGTATGGCCAAGCGTGGAAAACGCTTACGTTTTATTCGAATTTATTCTGGCACCGTCACAATGTTAGCAAATCTCTGCTGAAATGTCCTTTGTCCCAAAGCCCTACATGTTGGTTGGCACAACCGGCTTCCCGTTACGCAAGCCGGCGACACAGGTCGCCGATCCCGATCCCGTACAATTGGGCCGCCCAAAAATGTGTCAAGTTGAATCCCGGTCGTTCACCCCACCTTGCCTTGTGTTTACGTTCACCTCTTTTGCGACGAACCAAAGCGCCGTCAGACGGCAGGTACTTTTTGTTGGTGTAGTGAGGCGCGCGCTCAACACATCTTCGAATTGGGCTTTGTTATCAGATCATATGATACAAAGAAAAGCTTTATCTTGCTTTTATTTTATTTATAAACAAAATCCACAACCCATTTACAGAGAACTAAACCTTCCCTTTTTTGTTACATCAAATAAATTAACTATAATACAATATTCATACTAATAATTAATAATGGTACCATATTTGTTTACAAAACACAACGATTTCACATTTTTAGAAGTTGGTGAAGTAGCTACTTCATTTTCCAACTCACGGCTTCAATATGAAATAATATGTCAACTTAGTTTGGAAAGACAAATGAACATATACAATATACAATATATAATATAACTATGAGTATCGATAGTCTCTTTTTTATAATTTAAGGATATTAATGATTTGTAGACAAAAGTAAAATTAAAAATCGGGGGCCCCACATCCAACAGTGATAATATATAAGCTGTAAGAAAAGAAATAATTACGTATCATTGACGACCTAGATGAGTCAGTAGCGAAGTTACAACTTTCAGAATTATATCCCAGGTTTAGTTTCTGCATCAGGACTTACAAATATTCTTTTCGAGTCTGGATATCCCGCCAATCCGTCTTAGACAAGCGTGGTGATAAATAATATCCGTTTCTTCAGAGTTCGAGCTACGTGATAAAAAATGTTTAAACGCTGTTGTTATTATATTTTTTTTGCATTTAAGAGTGGATTTAAAACTTTGAACCCTTTAAAACTTTTGCAGCAGCTACAGATTACTACTTTTGATATTAATGTTTTTTTTTTTAATTATGCATATGATAATATACAAACACCGCCATCCATGAACATATGCAGTACTAAGGTCGCTGCCTACTTTAGGGTAAAAATTTGAGCAATGGGAGGAAAAGAAGACTATGAAATGTTATGTTTTGTATGACTGATTGTTGTGTGGGTTTGATTCTTCCTCGGTCCAGCCACCCATCCGTGTCACCGTCGCTCTACCACTATAAGAACCTTGTTATTATTCACCAAGTGGCCTCCTTGAAGTAGAAAGAAATAATTATAATGGTGTCTACGTGAGAAATAAATAATGCATAACGATCTTTTGTAAAATATCATGGTCGCCAGCACGGGCGCATTATACTTGTAGATTACAATATGAAACTCACTCCCAGCGACTTGTTTTTTACTCGAGCCTTGTCAGAAGTTGATCGAAAACAAAAACTTAAGTGATAAAAACTGACACAGTTGACTAAACTAATAACAACCATTGTTTTACATTTTTAAAAAGATGTTTTTTATGGGTTAGGCAAGCAAACGAGCAATCATGTCGCCTGATGGAAACACCATAGAAATTGCAGAAGGGTTGTCGGCCTTTAAAATATGTGTGGGATTGTTTTCGTAAAGAATTTAATTTATGAACGAAATAACGAAATTTATACGAGTATTAATTTTACATATTTTTTAATTGTTTTAAAATGATATGCTTTGCGACGGCCTAAATACCTGAAAACGAAATTTCGCTTGTCCTTTCTTGGATTCGATTGCGGTATCGAGTCGATATGTACTAGTTAGCATGTGTATGATCTAGATGTTTTAATTTAGAAACCATTTTGAGAATTATTAATTCTAAATCCTGGTGCCCCACCAATCTAAGCCTGTCGTGTTAGTGACCATTCCTCCAGAAATGGAGAGACCACTTGCCCAGTTGTGAAACGCATATGGGCTGCAAAAATATGTGTTAATCGCTTATTATTCGCCGATTTCAAGAATACCTTGAACTACAATTTCATTGGATGACTGTACCTTTTTCATTCCGTATAGCATCAGATTACATCGATGTATATTATGTACATGTTATTACGCAGTTAAGTCGATAGGGGAGGAAGGAAATTTTATATAGCTCTCATATTTTCGACGCAATTCTGGTAAATAATTTATATGGCTCTTGATTCTTTCGACGTAATATTGGTCCGTTATTTTAGAGGGTAATTCATTATAAGACTTATGTAAAAACTATTTCTTTACACGCATTTATTTTTTTACGCACTGACCTTTACAATGGAATGGGCAGACGTCTGCACCTGCCTTCAACAGCAGCCGTTATAACCCTTATACCTGACTCGTGTTCACTTCTTTAATTACCCTTTTCCTATTCCGGATTATACTTTAATACTCTTTCTGTGTTATGTAAAACGAAATACATTGTAGTGTCCAACGTGCCCATTTGGAATTTAATATCCTAGTATTTTCTTTGAAAAACTTGTTATACTGAAAGATAAAGTATCAAATGTTTTTTTGTACAACACATTATTAGAAACTGTTTTCTAATTCAGAGGGTTAAAAAATAAATAGGATGAAAAGATAGATATTACCAACAGAAGGACAGTCGTCGTATTCCTTGAGTAAGGGGTCACACCCATCTCCTGAACCATGTATATATATATATATATATATATATATATATATATATATATATATATATATATATATATATATATAATATGGCAGAATCGCTGCAAGAACTACAAGCAATGCTGAACGGCCTAAATGAGTCCTCCAGACTGGTCGGTCTGGCTATGAATTTGGATAAAACTAAAATAATGGTAAACCAACATATTGAGCCAGAACCGACCACGATCGATGGTGAAGTTCTCGAAGTTGTCCAGGAATATGTCTACCTAGGCCAAATAGTGCGATTAGACGGAGACAACTTCGAGAAAGAAGCCGACAGAAGGATACAGCTAGGCTGGGCAGCGTTCAGGAAATTCCGTCAAGTCTTCTCGTCGCCCATACCACAAAGTCTGAAGACAAAAGTCTTCAACCAGTGCGTCCTGCCCGTACTCTCTTACGGTGCCGAGACGTGGACACTGACAGTCCGTCTCCTCGCCAAGCTCAAAGTCGCTCAGAGGGCTATGGAGAGAGCTATGCTCGGGGTTTCTCTGGTGGACAGAATTCGAAATGAAGAAATTCGCCGGAGAACCAGAGTCACCGACATTGCTCTTCAAGTTAGCAGACTGAAGTGGCAATGGGCTGGACACGTTTGTCGGAGAACCGACAATCGTTGGAGTAGACGAGTGCTGGAGTGGAGACCGCGACTCGGCAAACGTAGTGTGGGACGCCCTCCTGCTAGATGGAGCGACGATCTGCGCAAGGCGGCTGGCAGAGACTGGATGCGTGTAGCCGAAGATCGGGCTAGGTGGCGCGCCTTGGGTGAGGCCTATGTCCAGCAGTGGACTGCCGCGGGCTGATATTGATATTGATTGATATATATATAACATATATATATATATATATATATATATATATATATATATATATATATATATATATATATATATATATATATATATATACATATATATATATATATATATATATATATATATATATATATATATATATACATATATATATATATATATATATATATATATATATATATATATATATATATATATATATATATATATGTTTTATACGTTGCGGTAAGATTGAGACAACTGCGAAATAGAAGCAAATGGAAGGAGGAGTGTTTTGAGTTGGGCAGCATTTAAAAATGCGTTGAGGCTTCTTGCTGTTCACGACATTCAGACAAAAATTTTGAAACCAGAATCCTTAATTCAAAAATCCGGTTTTCTAAACCCTGAAGTTTATGGTGTTGTATTATGATACACAAATATTCTGTCAGAGAAGTGTCGTCAGCAGCATCATCAGTGCAAGATGCTCGACTCTATAGCCAACATACTTCAATCAGCCTGATCAAAGTGATGAATAGGAGTATATCCTACGTATAACGTATACGAGTACGGGGTATACGTATACGAGTCGGCTCATTCATGCTACATTCCACTCTACCGCTTCTAAACTTTGAGAACATATCATATGCCACTGCACACTTAAGTTGTCGAAGTAATTTTACTAACTTCCTTCCCGATAGATTAAATAAGACCACAGCTAGACGTAGTAGCTGTGGCTGTTGAGTTCCGGAGGCCCAAACGCCCTTCTCCTCCCATAATGTCACTTTCGTTATAGGCCGGCAACGATTCTGCATTGCCTATGGCACTGCGGATGTCTAAAGGCGACGTAGATTGCTTTCCATCAGGTGACACGCCTGCTCGTTTGCCTTCCTATCCCGTAAAAAAAAGTTTAGAGCCATTGATTCGATTCAGTCATCCAAACAAACTTTAATATTTATTACTTAACTGATATTTCTTTCGAATCCTAATGTTTCTCCATGTTTTTATGTTTTATAATGGTACTCTCGACACAGAAATTAATACGATTAATTCCTTTGAAACATTTTATATGGGAAACAAGAAGGATACACAAAAATATCACCCATAATGTCATTCACGAACCCAAACAGTCATATAAATTTGTTATTTCAGTTTGATTATTCTATAGTTATATAAAAAAAAAACGACTTAACAACCTTGGGAATTCAATATTTTTTAGGACACATCGACAAATCGACAGAATTCTTTTGTGTCAGTATACATATGAATGATATCACCTACATGCACGCCCGATCATTTAAAATTAAATACGCAAGATAGCTTTTTGCAATAAAATCGGCAGCTGTCGATAAATCTCACTCAAGCTTGATGTCACTCAAATATTGTCAACTGCGGGACAATTAAAAACAGATCGTTGTCTATTCAGGTTCGTAAATCTATTCTAAAATTCTCTTTCGGAGCAAACACAATATGTGTATTGATTCAAAGATAGTTCACGTCCCCACTGCGAAGGGCGTCCGAGCGTAGGGGATGTATGCCCTTTTGGGATCACCCACAAAATTCTTCGCTTTGGAAATCCCCCGTTGAGTTTTTTTTTATATTTCGGTACTTGATTTTAATATGCACTTTCATTTAGCTTCGTTGTTTCTTTCTTATTTTATTTCATGCTCTGTTGTTATTTTTTAACGTGTTATGAAAAAATTATGAAATAGAATCTTTATGGGACAAGAAGAATTTTTTCTACTGGGGCTACTTCATCCACTTCAAATATAGATCGATCTTGCAATTTTTTCAATTTGTGTTTACATCGTTTAATCTGAATTTTTCCATCTCCTAGCACTATATTTTTTAAAAATCCATGTAACTTTACACTATGCCTAAGTATTTATATTTATAGTTTCCTACACTTTTAAAGACTCAAAAGTGTCTCCAAAATAAATAAAAAGTTAGTATGGAGAGACTCCGCGTTATTCCCGAACGCAAATGTTCGAGTGAATATTTTAAACATCCTTATTCTGAGTATTTCAATGGAAACAATCAAAATATCATTTCTATGTCTCGTTTTTTAACGCTCAATATCGCGTGCTGTAAAAACACTGACAAGAATACGTCTCGACGATTACACAAAAAACTAATTTAAAATGCGACGCGCTCTGCAAGGAGGATAACAAAACAACAAAGCTTATGCAACATCCTGCTATAGAAGTTCCCTATAGCTGGGAGGGTTAGATATAAAATGTGTATGGGCCTCAGCTCACACTTTGTCTGGCGTGGCCTTGATGTTCTTCCAAATCGCCGGGCTGGCCTCGAGCCCGGCAGGTGATTAGGTTACATAAACTACATAAGTTCGTCCCCACTTCCTGCTGACGCGTTCTGCAGTTGTTGGAGGCTTCTAAGAATGAACCGAATTCGCAGGCCACCCCATTATTTTGTTCGTGTTTCTTTCCCAAGTTTTGAGAATGTAAGCTTCACAAACATGCGGATAACAAATTTTTACTTCTCACACTAACACACAATTCTCACACTCACACACCTCTACGTACATAAGTGTGTCTATATAATAAAACACTTTAATGATAAAAAACTCTTTTAGAACCAACATTTTTACAATTTTGCTAAAGCAGTCAGGTTGTAGAATTATTAAATTATATAAAAGCGTGTGTGTATATATAAAAAAATATATACATATATATTTCGTACTAAGAAAAATGTATTAAAATTGTGTAGTAAGAACTAAAGTGTAATGGGCGCGCTGCCTTACTCGTACCCGTGGAGTGGAGAACATCAAACTGGTTTAGCCGCGCCGCACGCGATCCTGCTCCGACGAAGGGACATGCAACGAATAAAAAGAAACCTAAATGCAGCTCTAGGAAACGCTGACCTTGGACGCAAAAGGCACGGCACCTGGCGTTTTTATCTGTCCTTCGAAAAAATTGCGAACCTATTTTATAACGTACCTAAGCGTCGTGCAAAGTAATTGTAGTTCGAGTTTATCATACGATGATGAATGTCTTCGCAAGTAATTTTACAGAACTTTGGAGTACATAAGTTTAGGTTACAATTTAGTTGGTTGGACAAGTTTCAAATGGTCGATCGATGGCCGTGGGATATGACACCGGCGCGACAGTGGCGTGCTTTCGTAGCGATATATCGGTCTTGGTGTCGGTTGCGTAACCGGTGTTGAGTCGTGAGGAAAGTGAATGCAGCATTTCGAGGTCGCATAGAAAGTTGCCGCCGCACTCGTTCGCTTACTTGCCACCGCCAGGAGACAACGCCACCTACTTGAACACTTTCCGCTGTGGCGCTATCAACGTTTGTCTATCGATTCTACTCTTCACTCTTAATGGCAACATTCCAATGTTATTTTTCAAATAGATTAATAGCACCGTCAATAAATATGTAAAACACAATAGTCACGCAATGTTTTCGATATAATTTCGAGATGACGCCACAATTCCAAACGTGTTATCAAAGTTACAGCGAAAACCACTAAAATGGGCCGAAACATATTAAAATGTTGCATAATAAGGTATTCAACCCAAAACCTTCCAAGGCTTATTAAGGAATTCCAAGGAGTTTTGCACAAAAAGTTACACGTGCCGGCCAGCTCGATCGCTTTGGGCTATTGAAACTTTGACCATGGCCAAGTCGGCCCGACTTGCATATAATAGGTCGTTAATTCATCTCGTTGTAAATAAGAGGGTACGGTCTTAGATACGATCCAAATAAAAGAGTGTTTCGTTCGTCACACAGATTTAAAGTTGTAGATCTTCACACACAGGTTATTAAGCGTGAAATAGTTAATCTATTCCTCTATATTAACCATTCGATATTCGTCGTTTTACAACTACATTCTAAAAGTGAATTGATTGACCGATCACGATCAACATTCGCTCACAATCGGAGTATGCAGTGCGTTCAGTAAGCCATTTTGTTCTTACAACTAGCCAGTGTCCGTTTATCTCTGTCTCCAGTACTTCTTTGCCTACCTACATTGTATCTTTACTCGATACCGTATCCCGAACCACTTTGTATACTAAGTTGTCACACAATAATAAGTCTGATGATCCGAACTGGATTGTAGAATATTCCTAGTAAATATATAAATATAATATATGACTTAAGTCTTTTTATTTTGGTCCCATCTTAATAGAGAAAGTTTGCAGCCAATTCAGCACATTCTTTAGTGAAGTAAAATAGTTCGACAGCCCTAGCTCTTTCTGTCCACTGCTATTGCGTAGCCAGGACCTCTTACACCGTTCATTTTTTCCCTTCATTATTAAGTACAAATATTCTACATGTCTCAATAATTCATCAAAAGGTTGTAAAAAGTTAATATTCATATTAGTATGCTATAAGTATAAAATTTAATCTACTTTGATCCACGTTTTTTAATGGATTTTACGGAAAAGAGCTTGACATTCGCCGAGTTCGTCTGTATCGCGTTCACGTATCTGTAATCATTTGCATATGAAACGAAAGACGTTTTCATGTTTTGATTTTTACTGAAGCTTATACCTATGTATCCTTTGTGATCCAAGGTTCTTTCTTCAGTCGTGACTGCTTCATATATTTAAATGACACACCTTGTGAGTAAATTATAAGTTAGTAGTTATCTCCACCTTTTGTGTAAGTAAATGTATACACAAGCAAGTAAGATCTTGGAATACGATCGTAATTGGAATCTTGAATCGTATTTGTTGTTCGTTCTCAAGTGCTAGACTAAAGAGCCAGGAAGGCGTCGTTATCTGTCAAGTCTCACATCAAGTGTCCCGCTTATCTCCCCACATGTTTGATCAGGTGCCTGTACAGAGGATGCTAACATAAACCACATACGCATATTTGTGAATACGACAGCGTCCAAGGTCTCGGTGTATCATTATTTGACCGTGAAAATTGGATCCTGTTTCGTCCATGTCATAATATGTAAGGCTTCTGTTCCAAATAGTACGACGTAATTTCCCTTTTGACAATGATCGTTTTATAATATGTGCTAGGCTTAATCAAAAATATTTTTTGAAAATCATATTTTTAAAGTTTCAAAATATTATAAATGCCATTATTTAAATTAATAATTTTTATAGTTTTGATTCATCATCATTTTTATTTACAGTAGACATATATTGAAGCAAGACTTCAACCAAAACTGATTAATCAGCATAGCGAGATACATATTTAATTAATATCCGATTGCCGCTATCCTTGTTAGTAAAAAAGTTATATTAATAATTTGAAATTAATTCACCCTATAGTTTATCTATATTTTCTCTTAATCTTTTGCCTTTTAAAAATTATCTTCTATTATTCAGGTGATAAAAATATTGTTTTTATTTAAATAAGTTGTTTTGTAAATTAAATATTTCTAAAACTTTGTTCCAATAGAACAAAATATTATTTTTGCGCGTTATTGATTTAGATTAGTATCATATAATATTTAAAAAGAATTGGATATAAAGTAACTATTTTTCAGATTATATTTTTAATTATAAAATACTTTTAGAGAGCTATAAAAATCTCCAAAAAGTTTTTTATAACAAGTTTTATTTTTTATATTATATAAGGTTTTATCAAGTAATATTTTTATATATTTAAACTGATTTCTGATTTTTCTTATTGTTCGATTTATTATTACGTAATTTGAAATAAGCCTAAAGAGCGTTTTTTCTGTAAATAAGTATATTGGTGTTTTGGATGTTCGAGCAAAAAATGTAGGTCGTGCGTATGATTCAGCGGAAACTCTGCAAAATTCTATAACTAAAGGAAAGTCTGCGTCGTCTTCTTGGAACTCAAATCAGTTCTTAAAACTTTTTGAACAATTTCATTGGCATAATTTTGTAAAACATTTTTTTAAAAAGTTATATTTATCATATATCAATTGTAAAAAGTTATTCCATGAGGGCCTTAATTAAGTGTGATATTATCTATAATTTCCTGATACCACGTATGATGTACATGTGTGTTATACGGATTTTCGTTATAAAAGAACTCATGTGACCTTTCAAACACGATATTAATCCGCGGTGAGAAGTAACGGTTAAGTAACTTAATGCGAAGATAAGAGGCGAACGGTACTCGAGAGATTGTGTACGGACTCCAAAGACGCCGATGTGCCGAATGATATGTACTCATACGTAACACACAAGCAACTATTCCCTAGCGTATGATTTTAAAATAAGTCCATCATTCATCATCAACAACAAACAGATGGATATAAAAATTTCCAAATTATAAGAACTACAATCACCCACGTACCTGTTTAAAACGTTCGGCGCCACGTGATGGCAAACATAGTGTAGAACGCTCCCAAGCAAGATGGAGCAACGATATGCGTGTAACAGCTGTTAGAAACTAGATGCGTGAAGCATTTTTGGAAAGCCTATCTTCAGTAATAAGCTTCCGCAGACCGACAATAATGATAATATCCTCATAGAGTTTGCATGTCATAAATGTAGATATATCCTATTTTTAATAATCTTCCATCCTTAATATACTCATATGGGGACAAATCACACATATACACAATCACACACATGCGAACACCCATACTTACACGTACGCGTCCGCACATACAAAATACATTTAGCTTAAACACAAGCTAATGTTAATTGGGGCATATATTTATATAGATATAAAAGAAATCCACGTTAAGGGACAAAAGAAAATCCTTAACATTTTAAACACTTTATGAAAAAAGTAAATTATATAGATATTATAAAAACGAGTTCTAAAAAGAATTAAAACTATATTTTGTTTTAAATTCGGTGTTGAAATTCTTTAATATACATACATAGGTTTAACCTTTAAGTTTCATAATTAATTACATTATCTACGTACCGTAGGCCTTAATCATTCATAATCAACTAATATTTAGCCGTGCGATCAAATGTTTAATATTGGTCGGGCTTCACAAAAGAAGGTCAATTTATAAAGCGCCTATACTTATGAAATACATAAAGTTAAACTTCCGCATACATTCATCGAATTCAGTGACTCATTTATGTACAAAAGAAAAGGTTTGTGGTAGTACAATTTACGTCTACTGATGAGATTTTAGCATATCGTATACTCAATAGTCTTCTGTAGTCTAAGATTCTGTGCACTTCTTTTTGCAAAGAAGCTGAATTTTACGCTGCAACTGTCAACGTTGTGCTCATGTAAGCTATCGGCTTAACAACAGGCTCGAGGCTCTGGGGGCTTAAACTATGAAGGATAGAGGGAGGAAGCAGCATCACCATTGCAAGTTGCCATTAATTATAATCGCCAATCCAACAGGATTATTTAATATTTCAAACTTCCAAAATATTTACTTTACTGTTCATCGTTTCGTCCCAAGTGTCCTAGGTTCAAATCCCAATTGAATTTCAAATTTGATTTAAACACAATAAATAATATGTGTATATGTCTATTTTATCTCTCAAAGACCCTGTATCCAAATTCTCCTCAAACTGTGTTATGAATAAAGTAGTTTCATTGTAATATGTATATACTACAATGAAACTACTTTAATTTTACTCTAATATGTAATATATACATACAGGAAAATTCGGATGAGAGAATTCGTCACATGGGATAAGGAAAATTTGAACGATAGAGTGCCTTCCGTATGACACGTACGGAGGTACTTTCAGTTGACACTTCTGGGTTTGCTCAGTTGAGATTACTCTAGCCGAATCAACTAGATTAACATAAATATATAACGTAAAAACTTTGATGCTTAAAATTATTACCTACTTTTAATACAACAAACAACAAGATACATAGGAAAACCTAAAATATTGCAAGCTATTGCAAAAAATTCGAAACAATTGTTTTTCATATTTATTGCAAGGATGTCACAAAACATTTAAAACTGAATAGCTCGTATTTGATGTCTCTCATAATTAATGTATCGTACATCGCTGGCTATTAATATTGTGTACCACCTATATGGCATGTCTCAATGCTCTCTCGGTGCGACGCAGCGAGGTATAAAAAACTCCTTTATCACGGAACTACGATCATAGTTCTAAACATTAATTATTCTCCCTGTGTACAAAACCCGTATTCACTTCCCATGACTCGATTTACTGAATTAGTTCTTTTGTTTTGTTTCGCATATGTATGTACCTACGTTCCAACGAGTCGGTTAAACGGATCGTCTAACGAGCCACCTTTTAGATTGCTTCCAGTAAAGAATTAATATGTACGTTATGATGTATGAACTGCAATTTATGGCGTACATGCATGGCCTTTGAAGCTATGTTGTCAGTCTCCTTTGTTGATGGCCATGATACGGTTTCGATAGTGTAAGGTAAAATATTTAATATGTATCCTGATATGTAATTTTTTTTAATATTACCTTTTGATAATCTTGTGACCGATCTACCAAAAGTTGCAAGAAACTTTTGTAATCGGCTTAAAATTCAAGAAACACCACCTGAACCTGAAGCTCCAAGTCGTTGCTGGATAATAGATTTGTCTCCACAGAGAATTTTATATTCACCTCAAATTTTATCTTCATTACTACTTGGGAAATATTTGTTTTGTGACACATAAAATAATGTTATTTTATGGTAAACAAATCAATACTGCATACGAAAATGCAAAATGTATTTAACATCAATGGTTTTAACTAATAACATACTTTTATAGAATACGTTTTTATATATTTATTTAATATTCATATACATAAATATATCTGACATATTTAATAAATACAATAACTTGTTACCATGATTTGTGCATATTTTATTTATAAAGTGTCCTATGGCTGCGCTTACTTTTGTTTTGTTCCATAACCCGTTCCTTACAAAATAATATAGTATAATAAATATAACAACATTCCGAAACGTTTTTTAGCACCAGTCATTAAAGATGAGAATTATTATTGCCATCGATGTCTTTTGAATCTCAAAATGGCGCGGGGCAACGTGTGACGCATCTCATATCGAAACTTCGAGACAAAATATCGATTCGCCATTATTTCATAACATGTGGCATGTACCATACACTAGGCTCTTTATGCCCAATACATATTTTTGTTGATGATGATATATTATGATTTTTCGGCTAATAAAAATAATGTAATAAGTAATATGTGTACATTTAATGAACCTTCTAGCGCTTCGATAAAATAAAAAATCTATGATTAATCTCCATTATGACTTAACATTTAATGTAAATTCAGTTTTAAGCATATATGACTGTTGGCAGTTTTCACAAATAATCGATCAATAATATATATATACATATATATATATATATATATATATATATATATATATATATATATATATATATATATATATATATATATATAGCTAAGTGGCTTAGTTGGTATATTTAACAACGATTCTAGGAATATAATCAATCAGTCATTAAAAAGTTGGTTCATTTAGCACTGGTCTAGAATGACCTCTGGAGAAGACAATGTGTTTCTTATATTGTATTACTGGAACTCCGATTAAACTTTTCAAATAAGCTAACAATAGTTGTGCTAGGAATAGGTTCACATCAATGGCCTAATGGAGGATACGAACTCGCGATCTCAGCTCGTAATTCCGATTCTTACCAACCGAACTACTGCTGTTTATACATATATTAAAATAAATATATTTGATTATAATTGATCTATTACTGTTGCATTCCTAAGTTGATAAGATAGCCGATGAAGGTAAGTCAACGTGTTTCCTGCAGAATTACGAGCGACGTATATGAGCAATTCGGGCATAGTTTTCCGCTACTTTTGGCCTTGGTCGTGCGCGCCCGCAGACCTTGAGCTGAGAATTTATTCAAGTTAGTCCGAACAACGAACGCCGCTGGGGCACGGAACGTTCGCCGCGTTCACTAAACTTTACGATTACGTCATTTTATATTTTGGTATGTTTTAGATGAATAGCCTCCTAGCAAAGTTCTACGATCGAAATATAAGTATGTTTTTTTTTTGCTAAGGCTGCGGCATAACGGCCTACAATGCATACAAATGGTCTCATTATGGTTATACGCTGATAGTAGAAATATTATAAGCTACGGCTTAAGAATAATATGATGTAAGAGCGACTTCTACACTTGTCAGGCTGTAAATTTATTGCACCATGTTAATAAAATCATTACTGTTTGAATTATTCCTCTTCTCACTCACTCGCATTTTTCTGAACGTAGACGAATATTGTGATGTCAAAGTGTACTTAAACCAACGTTGTTTTATAAGATCAATTTGGTATCCTCGATTATTTAATGTCACATTCATTACGGCCGTCTTAATGTCAACATCGTGATTAATTTTATCTTTCAAAAGTAAAGTTTTAAATTCAATTCGTGTGTGTATTCTTATAAACTAAAGCGAATCAATGTTACCTATAATATAAAATTTTTATGTATGTAAACTTAAATAGGGCAGTGCTTTTTATACAACCCATAATATATCTGGAAATACGCACATACAATTCCATGTTCTCGCACAAGTCTCCCCATTTCTGGAAGGATGGACAGTACATAAAAATAAAGAAAATCCTAAACTCACATTTTCTTTAACTCCTTACTATATACATAAGTATATTGTGAATGTAATATTTTAGCTATTGCTCAAAATGCAATAACACAGACTAAAAATTACTTTTTTTATGACAACAAAGTGTGATCAAGCTGAAACCAAATAAACTATTTTTGCTTCGGTTCTTAGATAGTATGTGTGTCACATACCTACTTATTAATATGTGGTTATCAATTTATTTGTGTTCTGTCAATGTCACCGAGTTGCTGAGAGGGCAACGGACGCCGTATCTGTAAATACATGGATATCTATTCGTTTACGTATGAAAATGTTGTTTTATATCTACTCACACATACACATATTGTTGATATGTTTTGTTATCTGTATGTTATGATTAGGGTTGACAAAAATATTTTTGCAGTAATTTTCTTTAACCAAATTAATTGAAATAGATTCTTAAGTAAAGAAAAGTAATGATTTCGATGATATTGAAAAAGGGTTAATTACCTTCTATTTAAAAAAGAGCTAGTGTTTATATTTTTCACGTCAACTCTGACAACCTTAATAATGGGAGCAAAACGGATTATAATGGCGATAAACAAGTATTATAATACATTGCCCTTGTTTGCTATCATTTCAATTCTATCTATGAACTATAGATAGCTAGGAAGTAAATATGTATGGAATTGTTTGTTTTATTTCAATGTTATACACAACTTATTTTGTTTTATTAAAAACATATTTTAAATAAAAGTATTTAAAATATGTTTCTTATAAAAAAACCAAACTTAAAGTGAATTGTAGTTGAAGAAGATCGTGTACCAGTGATAAATAACTCGTATGTACTCAAACTAGGAAGTCTCCACAACAACAATAGGGAAGTAATGACACTATTTTGGGTATCAGTTAAAGAAATCGACGATAAGATTTAGTTACTAACATTTCCCTTCCTTATTTTTTTGTTCCATTTGTATTTCTTGGCATTTGAAGGTATTTGTTTGAATGTAGATCTGAAACACAGAATCGATCTCGGCAAAGATAGATTAGGAACTGGGCTATTGCTGCTAAGTACTACCACTTCATTTATGTTTACATAGCAAAGAATACACCACGTGCCGCGGTGGACCAAAACGTCGAGGGCTGCACGCATTGGGTCACGGTTAGCGCTTACACAACTCTTGCCGTACTTGGATAAGATGAACACTTACCTGTCACGGAATTTAAATTTTGAATTGTGCCTTGATGCGAGTGTTTTTTATTTGTGTTGAATCTCCACCATATTCATGTTATAATTGTGCAACAGTAGCTGGTTTCCCGCTACGGTTAAAAGTGTGCTAATTTGCTCTTTTTAAACCGCAGCCACATATATGTCCCACTCTATAAGCACAGTATTTCTCATTTCTAGAGAACAGACATTATCTTGTCTAAACTTTGCGCGTAAACTGTGGTGACTATAAGTAATATTTTCATATCACAATACAGGGATCGCATGTGAAAGGGATGATGTGTTAGTTTCGCACATTTATCCCGAAACTTATTTTAAACGCTCATTCTCTGGAACTAACTACATTCAACCGTATTTACGATATTAAATCCTTCAAAAGACAAGCCTTTACATTTTACGAAGGCCAACAACGCTATATATATATATATATATATATATATATATATATATATATATATATATATATATATATATATATATATATATATATATATATATATATATATATATATATATATATATATATATATATATATATATATATATATATATATGAACCAAAAAATGAACATTGCATTGCTTGACGACTATGTTAGTCGAGAGTAACAAAGACCATAAAATCAACGTTCATGTATTTCCGTATTGATGTACAAATTATTGAAAACTTTATTCGTGCGCGTGTCATTACATGGATACTTAAGCACTCGTGACTACATGTGACAATGACGAATAAGACGTGCTAATGAACCCAATATATATTTTCGCAAACAAATCGATATTATAGCATAGTTTTTGAATTCACGGAACATCATGCTATAAAATTCTGAAGGGGGCCACATTATCAGGGCCCAGTCTCTACAATATGGGTTTATGTAACAATTTCCTAATTATTACAATCTCTCATATAAGTTTTTGTGCCTCTACTTTCTTAATATAGAATGTGAGCAAAAAGATAATCAATCACAGCGATCGTTTGGCTTCATTCAACGGTTAGATAAAAGATGAAAATCGGAATTCTTCGCCGGCAATTTCGTAATCAGAGCAGTACAACTATTGGAGAGCATTAGTTACTCGATTTCAAGTTATTAAGGTGTGCTCCCGTTATGTTGTACAAGTAGATGCTACCGTTACATTGAACTCGTTAAACTTGCACAGTTTTAGTGCACTGCCGCTGATTTGGCCCTATATAGATATAGTTCAATGTATCTCATATTTAGATCAAGTTTAATTAAAAGCCTTTAAGGGGCCCTATATCAGTATGTACATTACACTTCTATTTAAAGTCATTTCTAGTATTTTTTGCTCAATGTACTTCATACCTTTAATAAAAAATATTATATAAATCAAGCACTTTTTTAAAATACTAGCATTGTTCGATATTATAACCATTTTAGTATATTTCCAACGAAGATAATTGTGTTCGTAGTAGAAAAATGTGGTTTACACTTATTTAATTTTTTTTCTTTCGTTTAACAATAATATTATACCATCATACAACTATTCGCTCCTGCTGCTAAAATCACAAGTTTCGTACAATATTGCAAAAAAAATTGTAAAGGGTTTACAAAAGGCTCCTTCCTTTGCGATAGGTATCCTCCATTGCTAAAGACAATTTTAGTAGTAATTTTGAAATCTATCTTATTCTTGCAATCATAGCGATATCTGGCAAATCTTGGACATTGCGTCATTATGGCTTCAATTGTGCCTTATCATAAACGTTTCAGTTTTTTAACCTAAATCCTTTATCAATACATTTAAAAGCCAGTTATGTCTCAAAACGAATTTTTTGTTTCGACGTCCCCGACTATCATATCATACAGCCATTCTAGGGGGATTGAATCAGTCGCTTTATCACGATAGGCATATTCATGTGTTAGGTGCATGGAATAAGGAAATAAACTTGTGCGTTACTCTAAAACAGTAACGACATTAACATTATTTTTATAAAGGTATTGAAATTTCAACATTAAGATATTTTTCATAAAACTATTATGTAAAATTAATTTAATACATACATACATATCGTCACGCCTGTCTCCTGTAGGGTTAGGCAGAGACCACAGATCTGCTACGATCTCGGCATACTTTCCTTACTTCTTACATATTCATTACTCTCTTCATGTAAGCACGCCGGTTAACTCTACTCTTCACCTGGCCTTTCTTAATAAATGTGTGAAATCATAAAATAAATGTACAAATACAGTACCTAATAGATAGTTTTATTACAATGAAACGAAAATTACTCTTTGGGCGGCGGAAGGTTGATGGAGTTTTCGAAAAACTATATACATCTAGAGTACATCGACTGTTATGGCCTCGTTGATGTCTAATATACATATGTCGTTATCATTTGATTGATATGACAGGCCACGTTTACCTATAAGCCCATATACAAGATATGGTCAAATTTAAAATAGCAACGCATAAAAAAGTTATAGGTTAGATAAACACCTGCTCTAAAATGTCAATACACTCAAGGTTGGGTACACATCTTGTTCCTATAACATGTCGGTATAATGGTCGGCCAAGTGATACTATTTACAAATTCCATACAGGTGCTAGGGGCGGCGCAGGTGCTGCATTGTCAACTGCATAGTATGACCTTTGCATAAAAATATTGTCTCATAATATATTACTAGTGTCTAGATGTAATAAATAACCATTGTTCAATTATACAACACTTCCCAATTAAACACACAACTTCTAATAACTTACTTTCGATTTCCATAATAAAATTTTGCTATCAGTTCAAAACAGTTGACTGAAGACTGAATTTCTTTGATAGCAAAAGTTTTATTTATCCCGATTTAAACTTTGAAAACAAAAGTTAAATTTGCAATGCTATTAATGATACTTGAATTTTAGTTAAGCACTAATATATCAAAAAAAAATAATATAATAATAGAAAAAGTTGGGAATAATATGATGAAGGACCAAAACCGGAGGCTACATGAAATTCTTTTTATGACAAAGCCTGCCATTGTTATAAAAAGAATTTCATGTAGCCTCCGGTTTTGGTCCTTCATCGTGCACCTGTGTCGCCTGATGGAAAGCAATTAACAATAAACCCCTAGACATCTGCATCACGAAGGATACTGCAAGCGTTGTTGGCCTTGTGGCCTGAAGATACTTATGTTGTTACAATCCGCAAATATTGCGTTCTAAATATAATATCAAGTTAAAGTAACATTCGGGAATCTTAAATGTACAAGAACAATCTCCATATGCACACACCAGAAATATTTCAAAAGTAGTTCTTAAATAAAATGTAAAGACCAATTTTTTGTGACAGTGTATGTGTAATTACCGCATAAGTATTATGTGCCAAGTCAATGTTGGGTTGTTGGCTTTAACCACCGAAGGAAAGAGGTGATTGCCTCTAGCTCAAGCCGGTTCGCCGCTTTGTTGACGCTTTTTATAGCATTCTAAATATGTTATTCTAGAAAATTTTTGCCTGCGGTCTAATTTAAATAACGATAATGTTTTGATTACAAATATCTTGTGGAACATATGTTTAAAATAAAGGTATGGGTTGATTTACATAGATATTATAATAACATGTTATTTTCATTCATTAGTTTCTGTGCAATAGTGTTCTATGATAAAAGCATTTAATTAAAATTTTGATACAGTATGATAAAAGTATTGAAACTTTAATGTAGAGGGTAAAAAAGAAAGTGTAAGAAAAGGGGGAAGTACCGAAAACTAAACTCAATCGAATAATGGAAGTTGAGAGTCAAGAAAAAGGGATAGTCAAAAGAATAAACATATGTATTTAGTACGATAGTAGATTCAATCAATTATTCAATAAAGCCGATACAGTCCACTGCTGGATATTAAAATTGCGAAGTGTTGTTGAAATCTTTTTATTCTGCTGTAATAATTTTTATTGTGACGTAGAAAATGACAAGTATATACAAACATATTGTAATTTTATTAGTGTTCTGTATTAGACGTCTACGTAAGTAAGCCAGGTTATTATACAGCAAAAACGAGCCATTGTATGCAGTTTTTTATCACTCGTGATTTTCGGCAATGACGTATCTAATAAGGAATCGACAGACTCCGCTTAAAAAACATTAAAAATAAATCGAATCACGTAGTGATTGCTTTTTGCGATAAGCCAAATTTTTGAGGCTATTATTCTTGCGCCTTACAATTGTAATTTATAGCGGACAGATAAACGCGTTTGCATGATGTGATGAAGTTTACTACCCACACGCGAAACTATGCGATAATCAATAATTATTAATTTATTCCATGTTATAAATACACACATGAGAATAATGACGATATTCTTTGTTGAGGCGGTACATACCTTATAAATAATGTAGAAAAACTATAAACTTTATTAATAAGGAAGTTTTTCTTAACCAACACTCAATATTAAGTAGTTTAATTGTGGACTTTTCAATGGGATAACATCCTGAATTACATTAATAATTGAAATAAGATATTTGCTATAACTTGATGAAAAGTTCATAAAGATTCTGTGACCAATCAACAATCTCCACGGCGTGCCTAGTAGACCAAATTCTTAAAACAAAGTAATCTACACTGTGTGCTACCGAGCACTGATATTAGCCACGAGGCTGTAACCCAGATTAGTGATTTCACGAGGCTGGCAAATGTATTCTCCATAATTCGAGTTATTCATTAACTTTTTATTGAGTGCAGAATACATGGATAGCTCAATGTCGACTACCAATCGAGAAATTCCGCTTGGAGCGAGCTTGCCTCTTAATAGATTCTCGAGATAGATAATAAAAAGAATATTAAGTTCAAAACATGTGCAGACTACGCTTTATAATAGTGATTGTTGTAAACATTGATAAACTTTTTAAGTGCTGGAAGTAAGGGTAATATGGTTTTGTAATACTTTTAACCATAAAGAGCTATAATTGGTAGAATCTTTCTGAAATATCTTTTATCTGAAATGAAGACTTGAGTTAAATAATTGTTATTTAGATTTCTTTATGTATGCTAGTTTAAAGCATGGCAATAACTGTTGGCTTTAGACTCAAACGATTTGTGCAAACAAGTGTGGTTATCAGATGTTCGCGATGTGCCCGAGATAGCGTAGCAGTAAGTGGACCAAGGGCAGTAGACTGCGATAAAGCAAGGTTGTCCCAGTGTGCACACTCAATTACATGTACTGCGTTAGTTTCGATTTTATACGGCGTTTCGCAAATGTCTTTTACACGAGTTATTATGAATGCAATATTCTTGAAAGGTTTTCCATTCGATGCTTAGTAAAATTTTACTTTTGAATTAGTTACTGTTCCTAATACTAGCTTTATAATATTTATAGCCACACTAGTGCTATCCTCGTAATGTTTATAGTATGTTGTTCATTTTTGTTTAAAAACTGAGACAAGATATATAAAATTATTATATAGCATAGTAAGCTTACTTAAATGTCTGCAAGTGTAATAATTATCAACATTTATACCTTTTTATATACACTATAGTCAATTTCTTTCAAAAAATCCAATTTGTGTTTGTACTAACGGTCTAACTTACAATATTACAGTTTAATTTACAAAATTTTTTACTTGTTTTGTAAAATTTAAAAAAATAATTTTAAATGCAAACCACCAAGAAATAAAACAAATGTGACGCGCCGAATTTGAAATCAGATAATGTTAAATCGAAAACTGGTATAGTTCAGATTACAATGTAATAGAGGGCGAACTATACATAGTTTTATAATAAGCACGTAATTGAATGAAGTAACCTCTTAATTATTTTATCCCAACAGAGAGCGTCAAGCGCATATTGACAGCGTTGGAGCATAGTTTATTTTAAATAAGCCTACGATTGTAATATTGCAATTACAGTACTCTCAATTTAATTTTCTTGTTATTTTAAAAACCTATGTCTAATTAATTCAAGTCCGGAAGAGTTTTTTTTTTTAAAAATAACAAAAATTAGCTACCAATTTATCGCCAAAATGTAAATTGATGTAAACTATCTAAACAGACTTAAAAAGGAAGGTCATACGATAACAGCAAATGCATTGTTTTCTATAGAGGTCGCAAATGATAAGCATATCACGACCTCGTGAATACGGAAGAAATCGTTTTAATATTATTTGACCAAATTGCGGCGGAGGGTATAGATGTAACCCACCGTCTAAACGTCGTACTAACATTTTTTTGTCAGCTAACTTGGTAAATATGTCGGCCGACAAAGGAACTTCAAGGTTGACCTCGTAGATAAGACACGATAATTTGGAACATGCACAACTCTTGTGTGTGCGCATTTAATAATAAGAATACGTTTTCGAAACTGCCATCTGATTGGTACTTTAGATAATATATCATAAACGTGTTATATATTTTTTCAGTTAATATAAAAATTGTTTTTATTATTACTACATTTCTTGTTAACAATTCTAATTAAGCTTAAAATGCTTGTGCTAGGAAATAGTTAACATTAATATTTTAAGGAAAATACGAACTCATGATCTGCAGATCTTGGAGTTCGAGACTTACCAACAGACTGAATATTGTTGCTCTATTATTTTTAAACATGACACTTATTACTTTAAATCTAATATTAAAAGAAAGAAAGAAAAACTTTATTCAGCAATCCACAAAACAATGCAGAAACAGTAGACAAAGAATATACATATAATATAAAAATTAAGAGACAAGACACAGAAATGAAAGACCAAAATTATATGAACACAAATAATAAAATAAAAATATAATCATAATATTAGTATATTATGTTTCCTATACTGCAGTATGGATTATGAAATGGCCAACACTCAGCGAGAAGCCGTGTCAACCCACAGCGCTGTTTTCAGTGTAACCTAAATTTTTTCCCCAAGCCGGTAGTGTACGGATATAATTTTTAAAAGGAAATATTATATACGAATTATGTTTTAATTCGATTAAAAAATAAATGTAGAAAATAAGATAGGTATGTAGTGTTTATTTCACAATTACATTATAATGAGGTTATTCTTTATTCATGGTCTAGTGCCTAAGCAATGCCTGTTTGTGTGATCAAATTTAACCGCCTACCTGTCTGTGTCGTACTTGTATACGAGCTTATCAAATTACGGGCCCTCCACCTCATAATTCTGTCTACTATACTGTAATTGTAATGTTACAAATAAAATAATTTCAGAAAAAGAAATTTTACAAATGGAAAAATGTATTTTTATTTCTAATTATATTATTTTTCTATATTATTACATAATGAAATTGGCGAATGATCAACGCTTCTGTTTTCATTTATATTTGTGAGTGAAAAGGCCTAATTGGCTCTAGACCTTTTAAACTTGGTTAGAAGGATTCACGTGTAAGAGGCTCGCCAGCTAGCTGCAGGCGACCGGGAGACAGGTCGAAATTACAACTTCCCCAGAAGAACGCGTGCATAAGGCTCGCGAACTGCAGGCAACCCAACTATCCAGAATAGCGATTAAAACGAATATCTAAGTTGTTTAAAAATTACATTAATTTTATTATTACATTTGCTTTCCCTTTACACGCGATTTTGATATATAACGACATAATTTATTATAACTATAATGACGTAAAACGGGTTTTCAAATCTTTTGCGCCTGGATATAATAACTAAGCGTAAACAACATCGCGCAGAAGTGGCTTGATAGAATAATGCGTCCTCCACAGCCTTGCCCTCGATTCGCGACCCAGTTATCGTGTCCTGAGCAGGATGCTCTTTTAACGAGTATTAAATCGATTGAGAAATGCTGCAGGTGAATAGTTATGTTTCGAAAAAAATTCTATTAACGTGTAATTTTTTTATATAATATGCAAAAAAAAATGTCGTGTAAAATATGTTTATTTAAATTATAGCCAAAACCAATGTAATTATACATACATTCCCCTTTAGGTGACATATTAATTGGTAAGAAGACCTTTAGCATGTCTGTCGTGCGTAAGCAAGACGACTCCTTAAATTAATTCAAAGTAATCACCGAATATGAAGGGCAAGGATACGAATATAACATCAAACTATTTAAAAAAAACAATGTTAATTCTAGCCGAGAAAGATATTTCCACAATATATTTATTATTAACGTCTTGGGTTTGAGGTCTTCGCAAGTTTCACACATTCTGTAATCGCCTGACATTCTTCGTATTTTTTTATATTAATCTACTCCTTATTAAAATGCAATAAAGACTAAAAGAATTAAGTAAATTTTTAAGAGATAAATGTGTATATTTAACAAAATGCACTAATTCAGAGAATCTTGGCGAGTTATTTACGTTTATAAATAAACCACTTTTTTTCATACTTCCATTGCAACATATGTAGGACTTTTCAAAACCGTTAGGTGTTGTCTGATTGAAAAATCTACAATAAAAGGTAAATCAAGTGCGATGAAAAGCATATATATTTCTAAATCAAAGATATTAAGCAACCCAAATTGTTTCGTTATGTACTGTTGTGTTAGTGATGTGTTATCATTAAAAATAGCAAGTCTAGAACTACAGGCGCAGTGCATGGACGGTGCAAAGTGCACGCGAGCCGCTGACTCAGTGGCGCGGCGCGGTTGTGATGGGTCAAGGCTGCGCCGGCGACGGAAAACGCCCCAATCCGTTGACCTGGTTACCACCAACATCTGCCCCCGATTCCGATTTGTCAATTGTTTCTAGAAATTACATCGAAGGTTGGCTAGGCGGTTGACACTTGATCATTATTTACCAATGTCATTATTTTATAATAGTAAAAAAAATTAAATTTATAATTAAAAACGAAGGAACTTTTCCCGCCAATTTACATAAGTGACGTTGTGTTTTTATTTCATTTTCATAATCTTATATTCGTATGAGTTATATTGTTTAATTATGGTGGTGTATTATACAATATAGTTCGATTAAGGCGTATAAGAGAAATGATATGAAATAAATGCGTGTATCGTAACTTTTTTATTTAAGTTGACTGAAAAGTCCATAAAGGTTTTGGTAAAATACATTTTATCAAGATCTGACGTGACAAGCTGACTAGTTACATTTCAAGAGATTTGATACTATTGTATTTTATTTGACACTGGTATAATAGTTATAACTAAATGCCAGCAAAGAAAAACAAAATTAAAAACGAATATATATCTGCAAAAGTAGAGGACTTGAAGAACAAAAAAAATATTTATTTATTTTCTATCATTCATTTCTTTTTACAAAATCCAAAGAACTTAAATAATATCATTTCTAGTTACATTTATTATTATTTTATAATTTCATTTACGTTTTTAAAACACATATTAAAACCAGAATTACGTTATAAGTTCTACATGTGTGTCCAATTTGTATAATTTGTTAGGATGGAGCCAACGTGAAATTCTGGTATAGAAACTATAATTCAGACGATTTCGAAGGTTCTTTATTCGATTTAGACAAAATACATTTTACTTCAAACAAAGTTTGTAATAAAATAAATGAGAGCAATAAAATAAATACACAACATTAATAGAAACAAACGTGTTTCTGATCAAATTTTAAAAAAGTCGATCATTTTTGCTTCTCGTTTAATATAATATTTTCACGAGGTTTGAGATTGGACGACATATATTTGTACATACATTTATAGACATATTATTGAGTTGCGAGGATCATTGAAAGATATTCCCCGTGACCTATTTTCAGCGACCTCTGTCACTCCCCTAGAGACCCCAGGTGTAACGCGGTGAAGCAATTGTTCCAAATGGTTTATGGGTCTAATTTACTAATTCACTAATCGCATTCCCGATCTTGTCGGACTACGATTTTTGCTGCACTATAAAAATAAATTATCAGTCTAAAAAAAGTTTAAATTTAAGTTTCATTAACATTATCAAATAGAAGATAATTCATATTAAAAATACAATATATATGTTTATGAATAGGTTTATGTAAACACTTGAAATATTAAAGACCTAAATGTTGAAAGGGCAATTGCCCAAATAGTTATGGGTTACGCTTACGATCTAAGGCAGTACATTCAATTCCAACTACCATTAGATTGTCATGAACCATATATTCCTTATGCTAATAAACCATATATTCCTTAATAAAAAATCCATCTAAGCTAAAGTTGTGTAGCACAAGCAACTTTAGCTTAGATAGAGCGGTTCACAAGAATTCTAATCATAGTAAAGATATCACTAGTTAAAAAAAGAGGTTAACAATATCGCATTTTATTAAAAATTATCTAGATACTTATGCTCCTTGATTTCAGTTACCATGGTCGCTTATAGGTTGATTGGCCCTTCGACAGTTAGTTACTGGCGGTATATTGGTGCACGTGACCATGGAAGTTGAAGAGCGATCGAAGTTGAAGAGGGATCTATTGAAATTAAAATACAACGCGACAAACTTACTTTCAAACCCGCACAATTAACAGAATTTATTATAGTTAACTTTAAAAGTTTTATAGAATTATGCATTTTATATTTATATTTGCAAAAAAATATATGTTAAATATTTCTGAAGGAATAGACATTTAACCTGCCTGGGTACTCCGACTCGAAATTAATACTTGTGGGCTCTGTGTTTATTTATCCCGATGCATGAATCGAACCCACGACTCCGAAGACGGTAGCTTCACCGTTGAGCCAATAAGGTCGTCAGATATAATTTGTCCTGCACTATTTTATAAGTAAGATGGTTATTAGTACTTAGATGATAAAATGCAACAACTACGTAACCAGTGGAAACTTCATAAATACTGTTATCGCATCTCAAAATCACGTAGATCAGTGCTCAGGACAACAGACAACTAGAACTTCATGTCTCAAGCGAATGCAATGACGTCATAGTTAGTAACGCGCCGTAGATTATATAGTGCCTTTGCATTCTACAGATAACATTTTATGTTGACAGTGGTAACATAAAACATAGTTGCACCGGTATTTTAAAACTAGGGATATTAAACCTATAAACGAATGGTTTATTTCTACGAGATAATTTTTGTTATGATACTATTGAGTAGAAAAATTTAACAGAGAAAATATTGTTCTGTTATATCACAAATTGCACCACAAATAATTGCAGCTGATAGCAATCTCATTAAGTAATTAGAGGGTGAGTCGAGTGGGCGATGCTACCCCAGGTAGTTATACGGTCCACTCTCAAAATTAGTCATAAAGTAAGCAAGAAATAAATTGATTTATTTCCAGTATCCACAAGCCATATTTGGTTCGAAGAATATGTAACTAATAAACAAATTTCCTTTGAACTAAATATGATGAAGACCTTTTATTTATAGATATTTCAAAATAAATGAAATCACAAACGAATAAACTGTCAGTTTACTAAATCAATTAAATTTTAGGATATAGTAAAAAAAACAGGTGAGTCCAGATTTTAATAATGTTTATAAATAATCATCATTTTTCACGTCCATTTTTTACGCGAAAAAATGCAATAAACCACGCCTTACATATATAATTGTATATACATAAATGTAAAAAGTCTATCTTTCCCTATGTATTTAGTTTTGGTAATTTTTCGGTTCGGTTGTTATTTATTGTAATTAAGTTTAATTTTTTTTTCCTTGTCTTTTACTGCACTAAATAATTAATATTTTTCTTGGCTTTATCTGAAAGTTGACTGGAAGAGAATGCCTTTTGATATTTTATACTAAATTTGGTGCATTATACATTTTATATAAATAAATAAATATCATAGTATCTACAATGAATCTGATTAAATGAATATTTAATTAATATTTTATTAAGCATCTTATCTAACCCCAAAAGAAGCTTCTTCACTTTACAATTGTATTTAAAATAACATGGCATCAAGTTATATAGCACTAAAACAACATGTTTACGTGTGTATTTTAGTACTTTGGTACACATACCCATGCATAAATCTAATGATTTACACACACGGAAATACAATAAAGTGCAGTTTACAACAGACTGTCATTTGGAAATGTATGGGGCACTAAGACGTTTTGACTGATAGAGTGATTCAAAATCACTTCCGACGCATGATATTAATAGATCAATTTTTTGCTTGAGCTTTACCGATGTGTTTTCATGATTTTTGACGAAACAAAACAATACTGATGTGTGATGCATGCACCAACGAATGACTAACGATTGAAATGTTTGAAATCCTTAATGTTAGTATACCCAAACACATCGGTCAATATTTTCTACAAAACCTTTACATATAATACTAGAAAACACGGCATCTGCTGTACTACGTTTGGATAACTCAGATAAATTTAGCCGACTAATTTCACATAACGCTACCAGACATGTCGATTATCAAAATAATTCGCAAAGCCACTTGTGCCAAGAAATTCCGCCATGAAAGTCAACTATTAACAACTGCTTTTTAAATTGTCATATCTAATTGATACAATCAGGAAATAAATTACAACATTACACTTTGAATATTAAATTTAGAAGCCATATAAGCCTATCACACTAAAAGTGATATTGTACGTCCAGCTGCCTATTAGCAGTTGGTCGAGCAATTTCCGAAATACACTCAACGAAATAAACGGATAAAATTTCAGAAATATGAGTTTATTATTATTAAAGTATAATGGCAGTTATTAAATTTATGTTTCTGTTAATATCAATTTCCCCGACACCTTCCCGGTTGAAAAAAAAACGGCAATGTTTTCTCAATTGTAGACATATAATTGATTATTTCGATTTGTTTGAATTTATGTGCTGACCAAAAGGTGAACTTCAAAGTGAACACTAAATGAAGCTGTAAAAAAACAGCCACTCAAAGGCTAACAACGTGTGTATAGTAAAAGTAACGATTAAGATTTTTTTCTCTAATTTTGTACATGGCAACCTTCTCTCTTTAAATACCCTTGTACTGAACAGACGCATTCTTCCAAGAATTGTGTATAATTAATTATCAATATGAATTATGAATTAGCAGTTCAGTTTAAGCACCGCCTACATACACCCCCAGCGGTCAATAAACCTTCTTGCATTGTAAAAAACTATGGAGCATTGTCCACCAGAGTGTTCTATTCCACGCACATAGGGAAACGGCACGAGCTTACGGAAATATTCCAACTGAATGTGAAAGTATTCTATGATACAATTCTAATTCATCATAAAACATAACGTAATATTGTATAGTGTTAGATAATATTGTATTAAAATAGCGGTAGTGCCATGACATCATGACTGCTAGTTCAACTGAGTCGCAGAAAACTATTTTTCTGTTTTACCGCGTTTCGTATGATGAGTGCAAGAATCCGGATGCTCATCTCTTTATCCCTTCAATTATTTTTTTCCCTGCCTTACTTTTATTTTCTCCTCACGTTATTCACATACTTACTTTAAATGTAGGAAATGCATTTGTGTTGGATGTCCACGGGGATCAGGAATGCTTATCATCCAGTGACCCGCTTGTTTGCCTGCTTAATCCATAAGAAATTTTAACTAAATGACAATTTTTTTTATGGGATAGAAAGGCAAACAAGCAGACGTGTCATCTGATGGAAAGCAATCAACGTCGCCCATAGACATCCGCAGTGTCATAGGCAGTGCGGAAGTGTTGCCGATCTTTAAGGAAAGTGACATTATGGTAGTGGGAGGGGGAGGGTCTGGAACTCACACCGCTCACTGTACGAAGCGCGGTAGCTCATATACCACTCAGACGCCGGTTTTCTGCGGGAGTATGGTACTTCCCTGGTACTACTGGTATTCGTCTGCAGCGTGGCCATACCACTCTGATAATTGAAATTACTAGCAGCAGAAATCGATTTTACTCAGTTTTTCCCAGTATTGTATATTCTCCTCATATACACAAAGTCCTTGATATTTTAATTGTTTTATCTCGATTGAAAATTAACACAATTGAGCATATCGAATATGATTTACAAGCCTTGATTAAAGGGCAGTACCTCCAGCAGAGCAGTACGCGATCCTCTGAAATATTGCTGGGTACATTCAATAATTAAATGTCTAAAGGTTTCGATTCGCATTGTTTATGGCCTTCGTAATTACAGCTCTTTTTATATTCTTTCGTATGACTAATAAATTTCGGCTCAAGGTAGAAGTATTTGAAGTTTCCTTATGATGCATCATATGAATAAAAAGTACACATGCTGGTGAAGTGTAGGTTTTTAATACAATATATGCAAATAAAAATGATTAAACTTTTAAAAAGACATTTCATTTTAGTAACTATAGTAATTAATATAGATAGATAGATAGATATATTCCTTGTTGTAAACCACAAATGAAGTGAATAATGAATAATTATAATACTATAGGCATATAAATGGCGGTCTTATCACTAGTGGCAAATTCTTGATTATTCAAATAACCGATATATACCACTTTCTTCTTAGGTCTATGTTTCTTTTATTAGGAATAAATTTGTACTCCGTATCACAGAGCAGGGACCCGTAGGCCTAACTTCTTTTTCCTTACTTTGTTTCCTTCTTGCCCTTCCATTATTTACCTCACCCTAAGGTAAGACATACGTCTAAGTATTGTAGATATCCATCGGCGGCAGTCATTTTCATATTCATTTAATCATAAAAATTTAAAAATAAAACAATAATTCATATATTATTATTGCTTAAAATAACTTATGCTAAGCTTACTTAATCAGGCTTGGTGCCTGTGAAAGTTTTAATACTATATGATGTTTTTAACACGATATATGGGCTGTTAAAAAATGAATAGTATTTTAGTGGTATAACTTATTTTACTACGGCAAAAAACAACAAAATTGAAGATTATTCGTAGTATTTTAAAATTATATTTTTCTTTGTCTTGCCATGATCGACTGGATTGCATAAATAGCCGCGATCGACTGGTTGGTCGTTCCCGTTATAAAACATTTGACAACTTGTTTAACCTTACAAAGCTCTATCGTCACATATTTAGGATATATACATTGAAAATAATTCAAAAAGACCGTTTCACATTAAAACCCGCGTATTACGTCTCATGTGAAATGAATGCGCGCCGTTTGAACAAGTGCGTTTATTGGCGTCTCAAACCTGAGACCATTCCGCTGTTATTCCTAGCTCGAACAATAGCTCAGGCGGTGCCGCAGCCGGTTCTGTCGCCCTCCGCCGATCACGGCCGCAAGTTACGATGCTATAAATTTAATATAGTAAGACGTGCCCATGACCTGCGCGACTCACAACCGGCCTGAGTAATATGAGCCGATTATTTACACAACAATATTTTCATAAGCTCTTGTTATTCACTAGAACGTTTTATTGAGCTAAATTAAGGGAACCCGGTAGTTCGGCTTGAACGTGACTTCTAACGAATCGAATGTCAACCCATGTAAGTTTTGTTAACAACGTTTGCATGGGTAAATCAAAGGTAAGAAGCTTACTTCTTGAGTTAGTGAGGCAGGGTAAGGCGCCCAAAGTGTAACCGGGTCTTTTTATGTATATTAAATATTCCGCATTCTTTGCGTCGATATCTTAATTTTTTAAAAAATATTTATAGGAACAAAATACCGAGCTTTGTATATATTCTACACGTAAGTTATTTTTTGAAAAATTAAAAACAAACATTAGATAATTACTATTACAATAGAGTTAAATTATTTTATTACTTTTTTAATACCGGTAATCATTTAGCTGGTTACCACATTCCCTTAATATACGCAAATAAACTTAGAATCAAGGGATTACCTTTAATAAATCGAGATATCTGTAAATATCCTAGTCGTGCTTAGACAGAAGCTTGGCGAGAGTCCAGCGCTGCAACTAGGACAAGTGCTCGTTGGTGTCTATCAGTAAACCGTTGGCTGCCTCTATAATAGGTTATACGAAATTCGCAGTAGTGAGCGCGAACCTCAGAATTATTCATAGTGTGTCACAGAATGTGTCCACATGGATTTTATTACAACAATATTTTCAACGTTACTTTACCCATGTGATCCAAAACGAGTTTTTTTTTTATAATTTATTCCATAAACATTGTATTTGTGATAATTATTTGGATTGTTATTTTTAATTATATTCTAATTTTATCAGTAAATTATATAGATAAATCATTAAAGTATATAAATAGTACACAACTTGCTATTTATGTTTCAGACAATTTTGTTTTAACTTATTTTCTATCATTTTCATTGCTATTTTAAAATTTCTATTTTAAAATTTTAATTTAAAAATGTAGAAAACAGTACCTTCTTTCCTAGTATATCTTCAATCGGTAATTATAAGTTTTCTGTTAAATTAGTCCCTTAGGATTGTTTGTTTTATTTAGAGAACGATATCTTCTATCTTTATCGGATATACAATATATTTATATATACATACATATGTCTGTAATTCTCTATATTTATATGAGATATAAAACCTTTGCAGAGGTAAGCTAATGATTTACCTGGATTCAGCCCTTTAGTGCGGCTTCCCATATTGTTGTTTATTAGTGTTTATTAACCATGACCGTGACTTGCAATTATTAGGTGTACAAATAAGTTTCCGCGGTTTGTCAAAAGATGGCCCCACCAGAAGGTTATGGAGAAATTGTCAGATGTAAAACGTAATATCCCAAGTTTAGTCATCTGGCAACACCATAACCTTAAAGTACTAGTGATTCCGTATCAGCATCACGTAATTTTTTTCGTGCAAAAATGTCAAGTTTTATTCCGAATAAGCATCATTTGCGGGAACTTTTGATTTACTTCTTAATGTGAAAAAATCTGCAGCTGAGGCGCATCGATTGCTTCTAGAAGCATATGGTGAAGCTGCTTTAAGTGAGAGAAGTTGTCAGGAATGGTTTCAAAAGTTTAAGAACGGTGAGTTTGACGTTAAAGACAAAGAACGCAGTGGAAGGCCGAAAGTGTACGAAGACATGGAATTAGAAGTACTATTGGAGGAAGATTCGTCCCAAACGCAAAAAGAACTTGCACTTACTCTACAAGTGACTCAACAAGCAATTTCACATCGTTTAAAATCGTTAGGAATGATTCAAAAACAAGGAAATTGGGTTCCATATGAACTAAAGCCGAGAGACGTTGAACGCCGATTATGCATGAGTGAAATGCTGCTTGCCAGGAATAAAAAAAAGAGTTTTTGCATCGTATAGTCACTGGTGACGAAAAATGGATTCACTACGATAATCCAAAGAAGAGAAAGTCATGGGTTAAGCCCGGCGAACCATCAACATCGACAGCTAAGCCGAATATTCATGGAAAAAAACTCATGCTGTGTATTTGGTGGGATCAGCTTGGTGTCGTGTATTATGAATTGCTGAAACCAAGCGAAACCATTACTGGAGCTCTCTACCGAACACAATTGATGAGATTGAGTCGGGCACTTAAGGAAAAACGCGCCCATTACTACTCCAGACACGACAAAATTATTCTTTTACACGATAATGCTCGTCCACATGTTGCGGCGCCGGTAAAAACATACTTGGAAACACTCAACTGGGAAGTTTTACCCCACCCGCCGTATTCACCAGACTTAGCCCCTTCTGATTATCACCTGTTCCGGTCGATGGCACATGGTCTGTCTGAGCAGCGCTTCACATCATATGAAGACACCAAAAATTGGGTAGATTTGTGGATAGCGTCAAAAGATGAAGAGTTTTTTCGACGGGGTATCCGAATGTTGCCAGAAAGATGGGGAAAAGTAGTGGCAAATGATGGAAAATACTTTGAATAAAACGTAATGTACTTTTCCTTTACAATAAATTCCTAATTTTTTATAAAAAACTGCGGAAACTTATTTGTACACCTAATAGTTATAATTATCTTCAATTTGTATTTCTGCTCGAAGCACCAGTGTTATTCACAGAGGTCTAACCGATGCAATATGCGATTACTCTGCCTTTACAAATGAATCCATGTACTGTGATTGTTCCGGAAGTTATTATTTATATATAATCCGAAACATTGTTTTTTTCTTGCCTAATGGTTATTTTGAGCTAGTTTTACTTTACAAACATATAAGATGATATAAGTAATTCATCATTCTGCAAAACATCTAGACAAATTGGATCTAAATAAAAATTATGAACACGTTCAATTTATAAAATGCTTCGCATATGTTTTTTTTTTGTTATTTAAATAAATCATTATTATCTTGTCTAATTGCAAAGTTGGCAAGGAAGCAGTAGGCAACGTAGGCTGTCAATCTAATCCTATAATAAACACGCTTGTACTTTTTGGCAAATTCCCTCTTTCCTAGGAGTCAACGTCTCCCCTGACAGTAGACACGGCTCATGTCAAAGAAATAAATAGATACTTTGCTTTCCTGTATAAAAATAAAATTGTTTAGTCGAGTTATTGTTCCGCTCTGATCGTGAAAAATTACTTGAAACACCCACTTGTTTAAAAAATACTTTAAGACTTTTAAAATGTGCTATTTTCGTCCTCACATAATGATGTAGTTAGTTTAGTTTTGATAAATATTTACTTCATGGCCCCTGTTGTTAAACGCTTCGCCGCAAAGTAAAATAATATAAAAGATGTTGTATAAATAACACTGAGCCACGTAAAAATGGTGTAAAATGAAACCGGTGGACTTTATTTGCTTTTTCAGAAATAATTGTATGTTTCATATAAATTCTTCAACACAAATAGTGCGTAGATTGGTTATAGATTGCTTTCCAACTGTCGGTTTTTGTTAGTATTCCAATTGGGAGAAAGTGATGACTACTACAGAGTAAGATGGTCGCACACAGCCTGTAAAAACCGTCTTCGCTTGGTAACAAAAGCGTTTCAATTCCGTTGGTTTTGTGTCATACACCCTATAGTGGGTAGGTACAATGCATTACGCAACGCAAAGGCCGCGTGCATCAGTAGGCAACTCACGCGCGGACAACGGTCGGCCGGTGCATCGCTTCTTCTGACCTATTTGTGTCTAGTAAATAGCATTCAAATGTCCTGCACTTTATGTCAGGGCATGGCACAGGCGGTAGGGAGATTTTAACATTTTAGTGAGATATTCGGACAGACACTTTATTGCGCACCTTAACACTAAAAAATACTTAAACTTTATGCTAATGCAATGGGCGGTTCTATCGCTGAAATCAATTTATAATATAAATTTCGTAACAAACATATAAAAATATATAATAATGATATGGCGATATAACTTTAATCAAGTATAAGCATAGATTGTAAAATCTGAATACTTCAGTAATTGTTATGCTCATTATTTTTTTTTTTTGAATGTATATTATTAATATATTATAATCTAATGATTTTCAACGCATTATAAAACCACCCGATACCCGATACGATATTATCATTATAGGGGATTATAATGATTTCTGGTAATATTAAACATAAATAAAAATCTTCTTACTAAGAAAGAACTTTAATCTTGCTGAAGATTGATAATTGGGAAGAAAGTTGAAATCAATGTACTACTTATTTGATAAAATATGCTCACTGATATAAAAACAAAATTCGACTTTTGCGCCTTGAGCGTAATATTATAGTAAATTTCACAATGTTCTGCTACTTATCTTGTCTTAAGATTATTTTCATTGTGAAGACAAAAGTTGAAAGTTTACCGACCTCTAAGAAGCTAAGGCGTTAAAGTAACAAAACTCATTATTCTTTCATTGAATAAAATATAGCCATAACTTTTGCCGGGGCTAATTTCCTGTCAATTCAGAGTCAGGTTGTTTACACAGGCCCGTAATAAAGAGTCCAACATAAACTCCTAAAACAAACATCGAAATTTTACATTAAGTTTGTTTCTGCAAAAAATAACTTGCTCTCGCGAGAAAACTCGTAAATAAACTAATAAAAGGCTGCCGGGACCAATTATTACGTTCTGCTAACTTTAATCATGATTCATTTTTTCAACTCGGTATGCAAAAATTATATTTAATGTTACCTAAATTCCAAATGTCGTGAATTATTCCTTAATATTGTTTGTATATTATTTAAATATAATCGGTCATAATTGGTGACAAGGAATGTATGTCTTATTACATATACTATGAGTATTAAAGTTTGTCTTACATTATGGTCAGACCTATAATGGTTGTAGAGATACTACCCCCACCACATATGTATAAAACATAATGCTTATATCTTGTTGTATATTTACCACAGGGTTTAAATAAGTACATATTATACATGTATATCTGTAATGCTTCTTAAAATTTAAATGTATATTTTTCTGTATAATACCATTAAAACTACAGTTACTGTGATTGTATATTCAATGCAATAGAATGGATAGATCATTTGCCTATCCATTTGGCTTTAAGACAATACAGATTTCCATTTGGCTTTCAAGCGAAAGTAAAGCTAAAGCTCTGCCATCAAAGTCGACGATTACCTAACAACAGATAACATGACCTAAGTTACATTATGTGTTTATGTGACTGCGAAGAACGGTAACGTGATTCCTTTGCAGGTCGCATTAGCGCAAATGACATCAGTGACTGTCAAGTGCATAGGAGTCAATGAACAGGATTCTAGCATTGTGTATGCAATAGATGCAACGTAGCCTTGACTTCCTCCTGATTCTGAGCGTGGCTCTCAGCCAGAACCATTCACTGACCTAATACCACTTCAGAATTTATATTTTCTGTCTCGAACATTGGTATAATCAGCATCTATAGTATGCCTTAATTATCGCATTTTTTTCATAAGCGGCTTTCCTTTTTTGAAGCAGAAATTCAATCCATCCTAATTTAACAAAGCGACTATGATAGATAGATGGATATATTCTTAAATTTAAATTGTTCACGAGATATAATCTTCTTCAATTAATAGTTGTAAAACATATTTTGTTTATATATAGGGAGATCTTATCGTCAGTGACGATTCCTTTTATACAACCGTTGGATAGATACTAATTGTTCAAGATTGTAGTCTGATTGTTTCAATTTAAGTAGTGTTATACCTAAAAAATAGTTATTTCTATATTTATATACTATATAATTAAAGATAGAAAAGCAAAATTTAAAATGTTAATGTTCCACATTCGTTGCACTGGCCCTCTGCCTGATGACAAAGAACGAATGACCAGTATTATGCGGGCATTTAAGACTATGCAGCTGACGTGCTAGCCCTGCCATATCTTTTAATACCATCGACTTCATTATTCGCTACATTTTTTGCAATGAATACAAAGCGCGGCTGACTTCGCGAGTCGCCGACACGGGTTTGATAACCCGGAGACCTTGGTCTTAATTGCGCTTCAGCGGACCACTTTGCGGCGTCCACTTTTTTATACGCCTGCACATCGCTAGTAAAAACACGACAACGACATCAATCCAGCCAATCGTAATTGTGCCTCTAGTTTAGCGTGATTCCTCAAAATGGTAAGATGTTCCGACGCGGTCGGGTAACCTTGAATACGCTCTACCGAGAAAGCTACGCTTAGTCATAAAAATCCTATTGCAAATGTTACTCCATTAATAAAATTTCTATCTTTTTCATCATAAATGTGGTCGCTTGAAAAGTACGGTTAAGAATGAGGGAACGATTGAGAACGTTTAAGTTTCTTTTCTTTCTTCTTTTTAATATCACCATATATTTATGTGTATTTCTTTTTGTTGCAGGTAAAACAACTGGTACTGACAACATCATACTACGGAGACGAATTTTTCTTCTTTTAGTGCCTCTTCTATTAGCGAAGGTGGGCAGCTAAGTCAAAACAACTATATTTGTTTTAATCGAAGCGATAGTTTAGCATCCCAATTTAACAGTTTTGTAGCACTCGTTATCTCTGTTCAAAATAGGCGAACAATTCACATAAATATTGAAATAAGAGCGTTTCGGAATATTTATATGCTGAATACTTAATTCATTCAATAAATAAAAACTACGCTGGATTGTTACCTGGTGGTTAACTGGGTTAGTACCATGATAAAGGAGACAACAAAGGATAAACATTCAGGCCAAAGAATTTGTAGGCTAGACAAATATGATGAGTGATGCGCGAATCGAAACTAGGACCCTTAGAAAGATAACACATCGCCACTGCACCATTTGATTCATCAAGTACATTTATATGATTAAAAGATTTTCTCGTTCGTACTGAGAAGGAATCAACAAATAGCTAGTAGGTAATTTTTACTCTCGTGTTTTATTTGCTATTATGGTTATATGTTATAAGTCACATTCACCATATGATAGAAAATAAGAAAATAATAAATATAAATGCATTTGTTGGGCTTACACATGTATTTAATTTAATTAACTAAAACCTTTCATTGCTTTTCTATAATATATACAAATGACTGACGACTTATCCACGCAAGTCTTACACTTAAATAGACAGTAGATAGACGTTGGCTTTACTTCTGTTTTTCATTCTTCTAGCAATGAACGCAGGCGGCCCAACCTCTCAATTCTGCCAAAACCTTCCCATCCTCACTCTTCTTCTCTTCTATTTGCTTTTCTTCTTCTTCGATTACTTATGTTCCTTTTATCGCAATACTTTTCTAAAAAGCAGGCAACGACTCCGTCGTGTCCGTGTTATTAGAGGTGTCCATATAAACGGCGGCGATTACTAACTACCATGCGACACTTCTTCCTCGTTTATCTTTATATTTCTTACAAAATGCACATATATCATCATATAAAACTCCTTTTCTGAATTCATTAAGTGACATCAAATATATATTATAAGGACCTTGAAAAAGAGAAGGCCAGTCGTATCACTTCATCTAATTTGCTTTTATATACCTAGACATAAAAAATTGATTGATTTCTCCGTTTGACAAAGGAGTTTATTTTGCTCATTATGTACATATAGTATATTCACTATACTGATGAAAAGGTTGTTCAATCAATTACAATCATCGAGAGTAAACGAATAAAAAATCTCTTTTTCGTACTAGCGATATAATATTATTAATATATAATACGAGAACTTTGGTTTCTCAATGATGCACACATTAGTTAATTTTTTGTACGAATACATTGTTAGTTTGTTCGTATTCGATTTTCGAATGAATCATTTAAGTATTGACGTAATATTTTTGATTCAAATGTTTTAAATTAGGATATAAGACGAAAGGAAGAAATGTTCTAATCAATGAAATATTCGTAGTCAATTTTACGCCGCTTGCGTTATTTCTATAATAATACTTAGTATTAAAAAATAGTTTACTTAAAAATTAAATGCACCACTTATTTTATGTAATAATGTATTACTATAAAAATAATTACATTACTTAAAAATAGTAGACGTAAAGTATTAAAAGTAGAACATTAATAATGATGAATAATGTTCCACTTTATAATAAACATTATTTTAATTTTAATATATTTTGAAACATGATACTTTACATTATTTAGTGATTTGATAGATTTTATATTACAACTTGATAAGCAGAATAAGATTCAAGTCAATTTCTTGTTGCTTTGTGGTAAAAAGTCAACTACGATAAGTAACTGGTTAACTCAATATCACTTCAAGTACAGAATGTTGTTAATTATTTTAATTGTATTACTTGTATTGTCAATATAACTCTTCGATATTTTTTTCATATAAGCACGAGTCTTAGTAAGAGCCAGAGAGAGATCTTGAGTCTTACTAAGACTCGTTTTGATTATATAAAAAAAACTTATCCTTTATAGTAATTTAGTGTTCCTAAAATACTTTAATTTATTATATGTTTTTCTGATAATATAGATTTGTTTATAGATTACCGTTTCACTTATCTGCGTTACGTCCACTTACGTACGTTGGCCCACAGACATCTGTAACACCATAGGTATTGCAGTAACGTTGCCAGCCGCTGAGGCCACAGGTTATGTGAAATTTGCGCTTGTTCTTTTAAGCGCTGAATGCACTTGATTCCACACAGTGATGAAAAATTAAGATGATTTGATGTTATATATATTTTTAACAATTACGAATTTCTTCAGGCTATTTAGCACTAAACATTTTTAGATTACGAAATTTATATATAAATATTTTCAAATTTCTTTTTTAATATCACAGAAATATTTGGGATTCATTAAGTGCCAAAAGGACAATAATTGACTTGAAAATTCTGAGCAAAAATATCAAATCAGAAAAAGTACAGAAATAAAATAATAATATAATTTTTCCATCCCACTTCGTACATTCTTTTAATTTTCAACAAGTCACGAATATTTACAAAGTTACACAAAAAACAAGTCAAATGGACGAGAGAACGTGATTTGTTTTTGCGTTCATCGTCCACTGACTTCGAATTACTTTTGTGTTTTGCGTAATAGTTAAAATGAATCATCTGTTTTATCATGAAATTACTTTACTACGGAATCACATATTAATTCTGATTTAAAATATTTCAAAACGAGTGTAAATAATTTATCTTGTCAATGTAAAAATCACTTAACACCTACGATGCAAGAAAAATAATTAGTTTAATAAATAATTCATTTGTTTCATGACGGTGTCGGGTCGCCGTTTCATTTGCAGATAAATAGTTTAGCTCGTATTGTGATACGGAAGCGTTACACGCGTTGATGACTGCGTATTTCCAAAACACTGTCGGGTCAATGCTCCGCGAACACGTGACGCGATGACGAGATACAGAGCCCGACGAACATGATGTTCACGTCATACATACATACATCCATGTATCGCTATCCAATCTTTGTATCCGAAAAATTATAATTGTAGCCAGTTTAGTGAAATTATGCGTGCGTACGCAGTACAAAAGTACTTTCATCACAATCGGATGAATGCTACAGGAACGCATAGACACAAACAGGAACTATAATTTCTATGTATGACAATTATTCGTTTACCAGAAAACTGACTATTACTTGAGTAAACGAGTGCTGGAATGTAGATCGCGTGTTGACAAACGTAGTGTGAGATGTCCTCCGGCCAGGAAGAGCGACTCGCAAAAACTGGATGCGTAAAAACGAAGAGTTAGTTAGCGCGTTTTGGAGGAGGCCATGTCTAGCTGTAGTCAAGCGCAGGCTGTTGATAATTATGATTATTATTATTTCTAACGTCAGCCTGTTGGTAGAATAGACCTTTTGATAGGATTTACCATAATCAGATCAATTGTGAGTTGGCGCTGTGTCATTCAGACCGTATGTGGACAGATAAACTTTTAAACATTGAAAACTACACTAAACATATTACACTATAGGGTTCTCCTCAACTATGTGACAGCCTCCTCAATTTTGTTTTTTTTTTAGTAAATATTCTTCGGTGCCTGAATGTTATTTTGTAGTTCTATGTACATATGTATTTTAGAATCACTTCGTCCGTTATCTTTTCTCGGATAACTTGGACGTATATTCTCTGTTTACACTGACTATAAAACGTCATAAATAGTCACATATCTTTTATGGAATAGAAAGCAAACAAGCGAACGTGTCTCTTGATGAAAAGTAATCTAATCCACCCATAGACATCTGCATCACTGGAGGAGGAGGAGGAGGAGAAGCTAGGAGAATTAACTTAACTTAATCTATATTTGAGACTTTTATTCTGGATTCTTTTCAATTTTTTATAAAGATTTTATAAGTCAAGGAAAATCGCAATGTTGGTTATTTAGTATTTAAATTTGATATAACGATATCCTAAATATTCGTATGATACGTATTTTTCTTTTCTTTTTTATTTGATGGTAATTAGTTAAAACTATTATGCCAATGTCAAATAAAATGAAATAATATTAAATCTAGAATATATAGTATAGTCAATAGTCAGCTTGTCACGTTACGCCTTGACAAAACCTTCTATGGACTTATTCAGTCAATTTAAAAAGTCACGATACATGCATTTATTTCATATCACTTCACTTACAAGCTTTAATCGAACTTTATTGTATAATATGCCACCACAATTAAACAAAATAACTGATAATAATATAAGATTATGAAAATGAACTAATAACACAACGTAAGTAAGTTGGCGGGAAAAGTCCATGATAAATATTATTAATCTCGTTATTGTTTCACCATCGTGATGAATTTATCAGTTATCATTTACTACACTTTTTTTGTTGAATTTACAATGGCTACCTTAAAGTCAAAATAATAAACATAAATATTCATAGAGCTTGAAAATACAAATTTTTCTTGGTACAAATGGTATAAAGTTTAATTAAATTACTAATTTAATTTAGTTTATTCACGTTGTAGTTTCGAAACAGGAAGATTGACATTTCATAGTACAGGAAATCACAAGGTAGTGGCTATCTAATTTTTATTCAAATTGTATTCAAAGCTCTTTCTTATTTATTTGCCCTCGTCGTTAAAAAACATATGTATGTATAATTTAAAAATCAAATACCGACTGGATCAGATTGGTTTTAGATTGCTACACTTGTCACAAGAGTTCATTACTTCCAGAATTGACCGATACAGAATGTTTTAAGCCCGCGTTAATTAACAAAAGATGTCGTTCAACATTTAATGCGCGAAAACATAATAATCGGAATACACTTCACTACTCGGATAAAAAAAAATCTCAAACTTCTTCGTCACGTAGCGATGACAAAATAAAATTTTACTGCCACAATATTGGCCCATACTGTTGGCATTGGAACGAGCTCTGATGAGATGGATTGCCACATTATTTATTTTCAGTAATTAATTAAATATAGGTTTTCTATGAATTTACTACTTATTTTTATATATAAATAAGATTTAAATTTTAATTTCAGTTAGTTATGCAATATCAAAATATAAAACCTTTCACGTTCAAAAAGTTTTAATCTTCTTAGTGGCTGAACCAATTTCAATGAGACTTTTAGAACTAATTAGATCGTATTTTACTCTGGTATTATAAGGTTACGTTGCGAAACTTGACACAGCTAAAAATAATTAAAAGGCGACTCGTTACTAATACAACTACATAATATTGTCATTAATTAGGCCGTGATTTGAACGATGTAAATAAAATAAATATTTTATTTATTTATTTTATTAAAATTATACTGTAATCTGTTAATTAGTAAATTAATGTCCCTAGCTCTCTTTCGTATGGTGTTAAAAAAATCTGTTACTTGGTGCCAAAATCTTGATAGGGGAAAAACGTAATAACCGTGCTTTAGTTCATCTACAGTCTTATCTCATGCAGCAAAAAGTTAATAAACAAATAGTTAATAGACAAGAAGAAAGTGTAATATGTAGGTACGAGACACAAAAAAACGATTTGTTAATTATGTCGAAATAAATTTATTCTAAAATTTGGACTTGTTCATTTTAATTTCTAACAACAGATTATTTCACATTCTTTCGATTAAAACAAAAAAGGGTCGTTAAAATAAAATGTTTTGTTATGATTATTCCGAAAAGTGATTTATTGTATCATATACAGTTGCGATACATGCAAGGTATCCTGATCACTACATATCTTGCTGAAGTGCTAGATAACCTAAATTCAGTGTATGTAGGTTGTCGTGCTGATTTTGTTTCGAGGACGAATCGGTGTTGTATAGGTATTGCGGATTTTTTGATATGACATTCGATAACAAACGCAAGTACAAAATTCAGATGATCAAGTTTTTGTATCAGTCAAAATATGACTGATACAGAACTTAATCATAACTAAATAATTGTAATTACATATTTTCTTTCAGTCTCTAAAGGAAATTACAAAGAATTGCCAAAAATCGAATTAAAACCACAAATATTGCCACGAAGTTAGATTCAGCGACAACTGGGAGGCATTTTGAACTATGCAAGGTTTAATAAATTAGTGTATAGAAAAAATTTTTCGTTCAACTTTACAATCACTTTTTGTAAGTTACTTATAAAAAATAATATGGGAAATAAATAAGATTTCAAAATCAATTGAAATCTAAGATGAAAAGTTTAAACTCACTCTGTTAAGGTCTGCGAAAACTATTTTTAGAAAATTAGAGTTTTCATCTTAATATGATTTGATTTCCGCAAAGTAATGGCTAGCCCTATTGATGAAAACCTAATAGTTATGTACATTAAATTATGCTCTACTAGTTTTGTAGAGCATAATTTAATGTATTTTTCTACCACACTTACTAATTGTTTGTTAAAAATATATTTACAAAATATTATATTTGAAAAAGCAGATTGTTGCAAAAATTTTATTATTAAATTATTAATAATATACAACGTTAGTAAAAATACATTTAAAAATTGCAATTTTAAAACTTATATATGCTTTCCTTTTAATTTTGTGTGAAAAACAAATTACTTTCTCAAGTTCAAAAGTTACGTAACAAACAGCGAAGTTGTTTTGATAAAGCAGTAGAGCTGCTTCATAAATTTCACTGAGGGTGTTATCGGCGCGCTACATTCTGTCGCCGGTGACTTGACTTTCTGTGCCACGGCTGCGCGGCGAGGGGAGCGTATGGTGCGGGGCGGCGGGCGGGTAGCGCGACGTCACGCTCGACCGTGGCAGTGAGAGCGGCCGCGTCGTTCGTTCGCTCGCTCTACGTACTCTGTTGACGACGGTCGCGCGCACGCAACGTGTTTGTTTTCTTGCCGTAACCATACACGGTAACCTCTCTATAGCATCGGACGAACTTGTGATTCTCAACTCGCCAGTTGTATTTAATGTGTTGTGACTAAACAAATTGACATTGCAAAACGGGAAACAATTCGTTTCGCTTTCAACAGCGCGTATACGAGTGGATGTCGCTTTATTACTATTAACATAGTTCAGTGCTAAAAGAAAGTGTAGTGACAGGAGGGTCAGAGGATGTCCATCGGCGATCGTGACTTAGGGAGCGTATGATACGCTCATCGACATGAGACGCCGCTGGTCTAATAACGGAGGCTTCCATTCGCTTCGGATGCTCGAGGAAAGCTCTTCTGAAGTGACGTCTTCGTCTGCTTTCGGTCTACCACCGGCTATGGTTATGTCTCCGGAGTCACTCGCCTCGCCCGAGTACGGGGGGCTGGAGTTATGGGGTTACGACGATGGTATCACCTACAATACGGCACAATCGTTGCTTGGTGCTGCATGCAATATGCAACAGCAGCAGCAAGTTCCTACGCAACCCTTACCTTCTATGCCATTGCCAATGCCACCCACAACGCCAAAATCGGAAAATGAATCCATTTCATCAGGTCAGTAATTTAGATTTTAACATTTAGTTTATTAGATCCCCCTGATAATTCCCATAAGTGGAAATGTTTAAGCCATGGATAAAGGCAACAGTCTTTTGGTCTAAGCTTTTTCGCCTATACATATACGTATTCTTTTTCGATGGATATCTGTCCGACATGAAATAAGTCGCGAAAAAAAGCGCGCACTTGATGTGTTTATGTGAAAATTTGGCGGCAAGCGGTAATGTTTAGCTATAGTGTGCAGACGGAGAGGCGAAGCGGCGCTGTCATCGACCTTTGGCCCGGATACCTTGACCGGGCGCGCAGGCCGATGTCTCTGTGCCCCCTACACAATAATCAGAAACGTTTTGTTTACCTACATTTTGTTTCGGTAAAATTCACTTCAATATCGTGTTAGTGCTATTTGTGACTTACATTAGATGTGAACTCAAACTAAACTAAACTCAATCTCTAAGTTTGGTACATTAATTTAACGTCACATTGTACTTGTTTACATATAAAATAATATTCCAAAAATTAAAGCATAAATGTTATATATGTTGGAATATTGTAATTGTGCCCTGATTTCTTAATCCTATTGACCTAATGTTGTAATGATAGAATACATTTTTGTCCAGTTAAACATGAAAAATCATGATTATCCTAAACTCTACAATGACGAATTATGCTACACATTATTCGTCGTACGCCCGACGGTAAAAAATACGTATCTCCGTCGTCGTCCTGAAGTCTGAAGGTAATATAGGTATTTGTTACAACTACTTTTTTCTTCGAAAAAAAAGATAATGTTGTAGAAGCTAAATTAAAATAAAAATTATAATTTAAAACGAATAAATTAATACACTTTTCTTACTTTGAATGAACTATGAACGAAATAATACTAATTTTTAGTAATTCCATTTACAAGGGTAAATTTTATTTGTATATTTCATTGCATCTAGTTCTAGTAAAAACGTATTAACAATGATAAGTTCTAAGTTTTTATTTGCAGTTTATATACTAGATATATAACCTATTACCCTACCTGTACGTACACAAGTAACAAGCCTAACCTATGTTTGATTAGTGCACGCTAATTGACTTCCTACCTAGTAACATACAGTGTAGGAGGATCACTGGTGGATGAGTAATTCTTATCGCGACCGTACATGTTCAAGGTAATGACGGAAAATTTACTTAAACCTCCAGTTCGGAAACGTGCGAAATCGAATGTAAATAACGTTAATTTGGTACTGATAACGCAGCATTAAAAATTGAAACCAATCGAAATAACTGAAGTACTTTTATAATAATAATATCTACATGGAATTTGCAATTATTTTAATGATGTTGTTGTAGTTAAAAATATCCCAAAATTGTTTTGCTAATAAATTGTATAATTTCTAAAGACATTATTTAAAAACAGTTTTTTTAAACCATATGCTAAAGTTTTGACAGGAGATATATTTTGTTACTAGTTATATTATTTGGGTGTATATTATTATTAGATATGTAAAATCTCTCTGTTTGCTACATGAACAGCAAGTATATATGTATAGCTTTTTTGTTACTCAATTAATTATTAAATAAAATAATAAATAAACTAAAAACCCTAATTTTTCTTGCTTACTTGTATACTCAATTTGTTCATGATAATTTAATTATTCAATTCTAAACTGTATGCCAATATATAATATAAAAGCAATATATTATAACCTTCAACATTACGAAAATAGTTATCTTGATGGGCTCGAGCGCTTCTAAACACTTATCGTGACGTACATGTTGCCAGAATAGCACAATACTTAATCTATCATCTTACGTCGAGGGAGGGTAACGGTAGGCGCAATGAGGAGAGGAGGGTTCGAGGGCCGCTCCCTCCTATTAACCATCTACTATTGAATAGACTTTATTTTTGTTCTGAATAGGAAAGCTTGATACCTTGACAAATTACCGAGAAAATAACGATAAACACCAGATATGCGTTATAAATTGCTAAATATGATACTTCTTCGTCGGCTACAGTACAAAAGACTTTAATTATGTCAGAATACTTATAAATTTATTATTATTCATTTATATTTTTATAATATAAAAAGGTTCCCTCCCTTTACACCGATATTATCGGAATTTTTCGCCAACGTTTGAAATTGTTTCTTTCTATTTATCAGCCTCTCTTTACCTTGTGAAGTAATATGGCATAAACAATTTTAAGAGTGCTGCATGCAGGATTTTCGTCGAAGAGACCGGTGCGCCGGTCCGACCGGTTTAGTGACCACTTCTGATGGTAAATCGCATCGCCTGACAAGCCAAACGGATGAGATATGTATGTAGCCAACCATGTGGCTAGTTCTTCGCTCCAGTATGCGCATTATCTAATTTAAATTATTTTTATAATGTGTCACATCACTAGTTTGGTTTAATACATTATAAATTAATTACTTGTCGCATTGATTTAATGTAGATTTTTTATATTTTATTTGATTTATTATGACAATTTAATTAATAAATATCCTAAGTAAATGCCTATCTGGACAGTCAAAAGTTTTACTTAGCTAAGATCCGCGACAAGCAAAACAATAACAGAAAATTAATAATGTGTGTTTTTCCGTTGGGTTTAGTGGAATTATTTGGAACTTTGGAACGAAAGTGTCTTTTCACTTTTCGGTTGTCTTCCGTAGAGTCTACTATACCTGAAGATGCCTCGTGTTGGGGCGAAACACGTGTCGTTTACAAGATGGAAAAGTGATAGTGTGTTTGGCATTGTGGTATAGTGGTTGGTGGGTGGAGAGTTGATGGCCGATTTTCGGTAAGATTTTTGGTTTCAAGTTCCAAATAAATCCACTAAACCCAACGGAAAAACACACATTATTAATTTTCTGTTATTGTTTTGCTTGTCGCGGATCTTAGCTAAGTAAAACTTTTGACTGTCCATATAGTGATGGATTTCCGCAAAGTAACACCTGACTCCATTAATAATCTTAAATGCCTATCTATTTTTCTCAAAAATTCCGACGCTTTTACGGTATTGCTTTTTAATGTTTATCTTTGAAATGGTTGAAACAATTTTGATGGATTTCTGATTAAGATAGGAGACTTTTAAAGGATGATACAATAGGAATAGTTAAGGCTTTTTTCTAAGGATAGACTTGGGGTCTAAGACGAAAACTAGAAAACACATTATAGAAGCAAACTTAAGAGCAGGAAAAGATATATTTTAAGATTGAGATGGGAAAATCCTCACAAGCATATTAAAAATATCCACCGCGTCCAGCAGAAAGCACAACGCGCAGATTGGATCAACACTTTCCTTGGAATTCACCGAAGCGTTGAATTCGCGTTATAGGCGCTTAATTATAATAATTGACTTATTGTTTCATTACTGACTACTCATTATTAAGATGCATCTAGCTTTCTAAATATAGCTACAACTACCAATTAAAGCTTTATTTGCTGTGCTGGAATTACTGTCAGGTACAAATTTATTTAGTTATATGAAATAAAAAAAAGTAAGAAATTAATTTTAATATTAAAAATAAACTTTAATATATGTGTTTGCGTAATAATATTACTTTATAATAAAATTCGCAGGCGTACATTTTCTCACAAATCACAGATACACCTACATTCTTAATGATTTGTAACAATTCGTGCTAAGTTGAGCTGCTTTTTTTTTATAAACTAGTTAAGTCGATGACCTCCTTCGTTATGCGCACAAAATATATTTTTATTTACTTACTAACAACGTTACCAAACGTGTCGCCTGTATTTTGATGGATTGTAGTCCAACTATTAGGTACTTTATTTGTGTGAAAATTTAATGTTAACTAGAAAGTAAATTACACTTCGTTAGTGGAAAGTGTTGTTTCGTATATTTCATTTTAACTTAGAATAATTATTCCTTTCCATATCATTTTGAGTCTACAGGCATTTCCAGTGCAATAAAAAGTGATTGCTCCTAGATGTTCTCCTTAACGATAGTTGCTTTTATGATTATTATACACATACATTCTCATAAACTCCTATAGCCGTAATCAGTAATATTCTTTATATCTTCTTTCAGTCTGCAGTAATCTAAGGTTTTTTTAATATCATTCTACGAAGAAAATAATTATGCTTAATAAAAAAATACAACGGTGCAACAGCGTCCAAAATCTTTCGCAAAATGTTTTTAAAACTCTTTTTTTGGCTTTTCTCAGGAATTTACTCAACTTATTATCATGTATATAATATAATTTTTAGGCGGCGGTGATCGCTTACCACCAGGTGATCCGCATGCTCGTTTGCCTGCTCTGGTATAAAAAAATAATAATTCTGATGTAATTTGTTCAGTATAGATCTATTAACCGTTTTAGTGCTAACCAATTTTTGTGAATAGTAATGTAATAGTTTTTAAATGTATAAATATGCACTCTCGTAACAAATTATGCGCGAGATAATCGTCCACTACCACGAAGCACCAAAAACACACTGATGCGCGCGGTAGTTTTGTGCTGCGGCGCAATTTTCGATTCAAACTATCGCATCACTTTTGCGCCGCTTAGCACTCTAACGGTTAAGGCGTAGGCGTAAAGCGAAATGGTAAATCCGTGAACCGTGGGTTTTACAGAAGACTATATATAGGAAGTTTTGCTTGAATGGTTACCATTTTATCAAGAGAGCTTCACTAAAAAGAAACTAGAAAGGTTCAATTATATATCTCGTGATCAAACATAAAAGTTTACTTTATTGTTAATGACGAAGAAAACGGAAAATATTTCCCCGAACTTGTTAGATGTCTTTCTATGTTTGATAAACTTGAAATATATTTGTCGTCGATTCTTGGAACAGACATACAATATTAATGTATTGAAAACCTTGTCGTAGATTGCACAAAGACCTACAGTAAAACTATAAACTTGTTTTGAGTATATATACACTGATGAACTGTTTGTCTGATTTTAATTAAATATTAATGTAATTAATAAATCATAACTTCAAAAACCGTTAACTAATATTGTATTATGGATGCATAATATTCTGACGTAACACGAACATAATCCATGTTTAACTAGAGTGACCCGCATAACGCGGCGGGGTAACTCGTCAATAAAACTTACTTTAAGCGATGGGGAATTAAAACTATCACAGATAACTAGCATTAGCTTAACTTATATACACAGATCATGCGGGCCATTTAATGTAACGTAGTATATAAATCATAAGCATAATTGTATACTGTAGAAGAGTTTACCCTTCAAGGATTTTAATATTTCGTTACAATCGTGCGTTTTGCCTTCGCCTTTCCTTCACTTTTTTTTTAAATTGAAATGTTGCTTACAACGTGTATGCTGCTGAGATATCATCATCATCAGGGCATTACAGCCGCGGGTGGGCCTTAGCCCTGTTCAGTAATTTTTTCCAGTTGGATCTTCATTTAGCTTATTCCCTCCAGCCCCTCACACCTTAACCTACCTTTAAGTCGTCCTCGACTCTATCTAGCCATCTGAGCTTAGGCCTTCCGTGGCTTCTACGATCATCTGGTTTGCCGTCGAGTAGGCGTTTGGGTCTCTAGCCTCGTCAATCCGTACCATGTGCCCAGCCCAACGAAGGCGTCCAATCTTAATGGTTTTGATGACGTTCAGCTGCTTAGACGGAAATGCGTATTTTGAGAATTTTGAGAATGTAAACCGCACTTTTAACAATTTAACTTTTTTATTTAATAATTATATTATTTTAAATTTGGACTTGCCACGTTATCTTCGAAACCATCTCATGTCTACTAAACTGAATCGGCGCACTGTGAGAATGCACGAATGCGCCATATCTACTTGTAATCATTAGTAGAGACGAGTGGTCAGTAATCGGATCTGTATAGTCTGTACCATCTTCACTTCAACTGTTCTGAACAATACACAACAACGAAAACGGATATAATGTCTGTCTAGCTGATTCCTGGTATGCCGACGCCGGGGGTGTACTAAAGCATTTACTGCGCAGAAAACGTTGATAATAGAGTGTTTTGAAGTGTGTGTATTACCATACAGTCGTTCGTTGATTATTCCGTTATATTGAATTGGATGACAATCAATTTTATTCTTTACCACTTTCCCGACTTTGACGAGTGCGAAAAATAATTGAACAGGCGTTCCTATTTACAACACAGCGATGAAAAATAGAGGTTGTTTATAAAATAAATTACTACATGACTACTGGTATAGTCTATAGCCATCGTATTTCTTCTGTGGATTTGTACGAAGAAACTGGGAGCAAACATCAGTAGATGAGTAGCAGAGTCTATCGAAAAAAAATCTGTGGGCTTATGACAACACCTCTCGTTTGTGCTTAATTCGGTGGACTGTTCCGACTTTTTTGAGGATAATAAATTGCAAAACACTTTTGAACCAAGGGTCTAATTCGTTCGTATTTTGGCGCGCAGATATTGACCCCTATTGGACGGAAAATATTTAGGTGGAGGTAATATTTTCGTAACGTCAGTTACGTACAATTGTGGCTACATTTTAGTGTAAAATTTATTTAATTTTGCTACTAAATTTGTGACCTCGTGTATAGTAAAACGGCCTGTAACAACTGTTAGGGCCACGATATTTTCTGTGGTGGACGAAAATCCACATTTTACACTGCGTAAGATAGCGGATGTCAAAGACTCCACGTTGAAGGCTATCTCAATCGTGCTGATGTGTGGGTTCCGCATGATTTGAATGAGTGCCAGTTGATGCAACGTATGCTTGTTTGTAATCAGCTCGTTAAAAAGAACCAAGAAGAACCATTTCCTCAAAATATGATTACTGGCGACGAAAAATGGATACAATACAACGATGTTGTGACCGTAGATCTTGGTCTAAAAAAGATAGTGCTCCTCAGACATCGCCAAAGATTAGTCTTCACCCGAAGAAAGTGAAATTGTGTATTATTATTATTATAAAGGGCGTATTGTACTATGGGCTGCTATCGAATATGCTACTTGACAGTCTGAACGTCAGACGTCGAATATGTTTTCAACATGACAATGCGCTACCACATACACTATTACCAGCGTACAATAGTTGTTAGGGTGTACATGGGATATTCTACGTCACCCTCCATATAGCCCGGACATCGCACTATCCGACTACCATTTATTCCGTACATTACAAAATTATCTTAACGGAAAAAATTTTGCATCTTTTGGCGACATAAAAATTCAACTTAAGAGATTTTTCAATAGCAAAGACAAAGTCTTCGGAGGGATGGCATTTTGTAATTATCTGAACGTTGGGCCAGAGTGATACAAAATAATGTACACATAGTTAATAACAAAGGCTTCTGTTTAAAGTGCCTTCAAAATTGGTTCAAGCATCAACGATTAGCGCGGACAAACAGCAGCTTAGCAGGTCGGTAAAACTTTAAAAACTTGTTTTAAGATATTAAATTTAAACTAGCTTCTATAGGTGTTTAATAATATAAATATAATAATGAGTTTTAAAAACCATATGAGCTTACCATTATTAAAAATAAAAACTTCATTTTTATTTAGACATGTATATTGATACCATTTCGCTTTGCTATTTATATGTTGTGTAGACGTAATAATATTCGTACAACATATGACGTTTGTTGAGTGGGCCGCTTATTGTATCAATCATATCTACCAAGTTATATTGGATCTATGAATCAACGTATCAGAACGTTGCCAAAATGTGCCATGTTGAGCTACCTGTAGGGCATATTTTCAAGCCCCACAGTCCCCACCTGGGCTGAGGTGAACGTATCAGCGGACGCACGGGGGCGCCAAGGTCAGATCAGTTTTTTGACACCTCGCATTATAAATACTGGCAAAGCGAACATTACAAACGCTAATTACTAGCTCTGTACTGTTTGTTCATTTAGCCGGAAATTATTTGTTTCTCGCTTTGAATAGTCATTAGTTGTCGCATTGCCACAGCGGCAGGGTTACGGACCTCGATGAAGGTCCGCTAAGCCGATTTAGTCGCCACCTCAAATTGATTTGCGTGTGATTTATTGCACGAAAAGCAAAGCTAATTTATTATGGGTATTTCGTCCGCATTTTTATCTCTGTTTTAATAATTAATTACATTACAAGCTAAAAACTTGACGTAAAAATTAATTAGTAATTTTCGATAAAACTACTAAACTTCAATAATGAGTAGTTATGCCTCATGGTGTTATTGCCTTGCCATAAATAGTACACGACTACAGCACAATATTAAATCGTTTCATTTTTGATATTAGGCTTTAGGCGTTAACCATTTTTATATCACCATGGATTTCATAATCTTTGAGAACCCCCTCCACTTTGTCACACGTGGTTGCGCGTAGAGTTGAAGTTAAGAGTTCTCATCACTTATTCCTCTCCTGTCAATCGATTTCATACTTTGTTGCCCCCTTCCTCTAACGTGTGACGTATTTTATGGATTGTCTCTTAGAGGTAATCTTATCTATGGTTGCTTTGCTGGTTCGACATTTCAACATTAGGTTAGATGATCTCTCCGAAAGAACATAGCATATGTTACGGCAAGTGGTCTGTGATGTCTTTCTTCACTGCAATACGCCTTACAAGATGGATAACTTTAAGTGATAAGTGCCAAGCAATTTATGGAAGTACGAAGGGGTTTTGTAGATCCTTTATCTATCAAATATAATGAGGATATATGAAATAGGCAGATAGTAGTTGGGTGAGTGAAAACATAATACTAATTTAAAATACTTAAAAAGACCCGGGCAGAGTCGAATAGACCACTAGTTTCCTATGAAGGCGAGATTAGTAATCATAATATAGTTACGGACGGCTACGTCAGTGAAGCGAAATTTCTGGCACTGTGTCGCCCACTCCTCTGCCAAGCGTGGCGATTATGATGATTTTTCTTTTATCATTGGGAGAATAGGCCTCTCTAAATTTAGTCATTGAGAGACAGTATTAAAAACTATTAAATAATGTTTTTTAAATCTACTGTATTAACAGGTTTTTAATATTTTAATAATTAAATAAAATTCACACATAAAACAATTTATAAAAAAATTCAACATGAAAATAATCATTAATAATTATTTTCATGTTGAATTTATTATTATAGGCAAAACATGTCTTCAATTTGTTAAACAGGGCAATAATATGCGTTGTAAAAATGTTAATTAACAGTTAAAATATATTAGTGATCTATTTAATTTTTTTTTGTAGAGCAAGAGGCGATAATCAATCATTTTTCACAACTAGCACAGATTATTTTAATGTGAGGCACAACGGAAATAAATGTTTTAGGGTGTCATACACGAGACTTGGCTCCATAAGCGTTATCTGTGATTTGGGTTCTTACCCAAACGGCCCTGTTATATTACAAAGTATAATTCTGTTACTGTGTCATGTAGATATTTCGAGATTTGGCCGATTAAATGTAAGCACTTATGAATATAAAGCAACGGCAATTCACACTAGTGAAAAGCGATATCCCCCGGAGTAGGTACATTCGTGATTGATGATTCCTTAATCAAAGAGGTCGCTGATCTCTCGCCAGTCCATATAGAGAAGATAGCTTATGACTTCATTTGTTTTGTATAAAATAATAATGTTATATATTTATAACAAATAATAAAACCACTCGTCGGTGCTGAAATTAAATATCAATTTAATGCTGTTTGTATTTTTAAGCACAAAAAATATGTGTTTCGGAATGGACCATTTGCGAATTTGGGAATCGATAAATTTTATAGAAGCAGAATTCTAATAATATAAACCGTACGTATTACTTAAGTTTTTATCTCTTGTTTCATTATAATTGCTTTTCCTTGGCATTACATACATACGTATTTACGCGAGACAAAATAGATTTTCACATTTCTCTAGATCACTACTGGTTAATATTGTAAGTCTCTCAGTCGATTAAGGCGAAACTTTCATGGTAATGTCCCCTACATTTTTAATTTGGTTTTACTGGCTTTGTAAAAAATAATTAAGGGTTTTTATTATTTTTACAATTTTGCACGACACGACGACTCGTAAACAAATAAATGATTAAATATACACTTGCCATTATTACAAACCACATGAGTAAACATAGCTCCTACAATCTGATTGTACTCAACCATGCTCATGATTGAAAATTACAAATAATTTAAATTATATTTTTTACAAACTATAAATTTAGCAAAAAATATATCCAATCTTCCTTATGTCACGTTCCCTTAAATTTAACGATCGCCTAAATTCATCGATGTTAATCTCTTTAACGGTTTTCATGTATTAATCAATCAATTATTACAACAAAGTTATTAAATATAAACCCTACAGCAAGAGGCAGCTGTCATTTAGGAACCATATGAAAGGGAACATTTTTTTCATTATAAGCTGCGTTTGAATTTGGCAACCCTTTGGCGGGATAATCTAATGGTCGGTCTGACCCCTACGATTTCTAAGCTAACAAATATACAAGAACCAAACGGAGTTCTATTGTACATATCGACCCCACAGATTAAATTGTGATTCATTTAGTTATTTTTGAGTTTTTGTAACAAAAATGAAAGAAACATTTATAGTATACCTTGGGACTACATTTATAGTATGTTTCATGTATGTATCTCAATAATTTCTCAAAAACAAAAAATTACAACGAACTAAAAAAATAACCGAGAAAATATAAGTTACATAACTTTGATCATATTGTCAAATATTAATTAAAAAATTTATTATTTATAAAAAAGTTTATTTAGATTCGTTTTAAATAGAGATCAAATTGTTCAAGAAAAGACAGTAATAGTAGTAGTTACGTTATCACATTTATGGAAAGAGCACCTGAATTCTGAATGAGATAACTTCTAAGCTTAATTTAAATCTTGGAACTTGTTATTGTTAACCTCGCAAGTTCATTGGCACTCCGTGACACTCAAGTACATAACTGGCTGTGATATACCATTATATAAGTATATTCTCGATTCGACGAAGTCGTTATTCTTACTCATAATATGTAAGGACAACATAACAACCAAAGTTTTCCTATATACAGTTGTCAACCATATCAATTACCTGGTATACAAATATGTTTAATAATACAATTGAAGTTTCCCGTTTTGCGAAAAAAAAATTGTGTTAATTTTTTTTATGTTAAAAAATAAACATCACTCACTTGTTGTTATTCGCCAAAAAATAATTAATCTAAGCACAGAACGTATACTTATATCTTGATCTAGACATGTTTTCTAACAGCTCGAACTAGTAATAACTTTGCAATACTTTTAGCTTGTCCAGGGAAATTGTAAAAATATTTTTAAAACCACATTTTCCGTTGCCTCTGTTTTTGGGCAATCTTATATAAAAAACATATAACAATAAAAAGCGTTAGAACCACAACAACAGCCTTCACTAGTTCAGGCAATGTGCAACCGAAGCCATAATATAAAGCCAAGGTAACACGAATCAGCCGGCTCTACCGGGAAAGTAACACGTCTGTGTGTATGTGTGCGGTAGCATTTAGTATCTTAACACTTCGCAAATTAAGTGCTGGGATCTGGAGGCCCGATTCCTTTTTCCTTCCTTAATATCTTTTTACCCTTCCCATTACTCACATCCTTATCTTAAAGCAGGCAAGGCAACTGCATTGCTCTTAATATTGCGGATATTGACTTGCCTAATTATGGCAATTGATCTGCAACACCAGATGCATTTGTTTATGACCCAATATCATAAAAACATTTAATTTTAACACATAAACTAGTTCTGATGTTTATTTAAAGATATTTATTCACAGTCCCATAGTTTTTTCTCGACACATTTCACGGTGCAAACTCGCCTAGGAAGAGGCATAGCAGCGGATGTGCGGTCGAGCGGTCGCCTCGCTCGGCTGCGCGCGCGCTGCCATCGCGTCGCTTGTTACTCCTATTATCTCTTCGCGTCGGCCACAACCACCGTGAGATGGTGTACCCAGATACAAGTCAAGTCTCAATTTCAACCAATACCATGGGTACACGCACCTATCCACTTTCTAACATCTTGATGTATGTACCGTATATGTACATAATTATGGAACTTAATTTTTTATAACCATGCTCTGTTTATAATTATTATTAACAATAAGTAGGCGAAACAAGGTATATGAACATAAAACCATATTTGAAAAGAGAGTTAATGATTCACAATTAGGTTCGCTATAGTAAAAATAATTCGATTATAAAAGTAAAGGACGAATGTATGTTACATACATAACAAAAATCATATCTCATTCTATTTCTCATTGCACTCATTCCTAGCGTAATATTAACGTTGACAGATTGCGTTACTCATATATGTAACTTGAAATGCCGTGATACATCAAAAGTACATTTTTATTAATTTCGAAAGTATCAATCAGTATTATTATACATTTATCATCTTTTCAAGTAAATATTAACCTAAATGAAACCTCATATTTTTCTTTTCCAAAAAATTTGAGTAAATTCTCAAAATAACGTGATTTTTTTCCAATTTTTTTTATAGTATAAATGAACCGTTGCCGAGTCGGAAGAACCATACTGTCTTATAAAAAAAAGAAAAACCTTAATACAAATAATTGAAAGATCGTAGATAAAAACACAATGTTTAAAGAATCTAATTTAGAAATAAACTTGCATCATGGTTTTAGCCGCTCTTTATTTCTCGTAATTATTTTATTTTATCTCACCGAGAATATCTTAAAGACTGCTTTATGTCAAATCTTGCACGAGCATCTAAGTCATTTGATCATAACGGAATCGCTAATATCTGTTTTAAGAGGCATTGTTACTGTCGGCTTTGTGCTTCATGTGACTGTTTAAAATGGGTACAGCCAACAGTGCCAGACTTGCACGCTGTTTACGGTCGATGATCTTATTATCCCCTGACCGGTTGGGTTTAATGTAAGCTTGTGGGTACAGTCATTTCCAAGTAATAATGTAATTATTAATGGAGTCAGGCGTTACTTTGCGGAAATCCATCACTATGTGGACAGTCAAAAGTTTTAGTTAGCTAAGATCCGCGACAAGCAAAACAATAACAGAAAATTAATAATGTGTGTTTTTCTGCTGGATGAAGTGGATTTATTTGGAACTTAATCCATCCCATCAATTCACCACCCACCAATCACTATACACAACACCAAACACACACAACCACTTTTCCACCTTGTAAACGACACGCATTTCGCCTCAACACGAGGCATCTTCAGGTATAGTTGAAAGACAACCGAAAAGTAATAATGTAATAAAAAGTAATGTTAAAAAAAAGGTAATGTTTCATATAGAAATAGTATTGTTGAGTAATTCGCACGTTACATATTATAATAAATATGTAATATGTGAATCTTTGTATGTATTATATAATGAAGTATTTTTAATTTTTCGTGTAGATGTGTACTGTTCCCAGCTAAATAGTAATGCTAATTAAAAATAATAATATTATATGTACACAATATACATTTTAGATAGTTATCTATCAGTATATGAAAAACTAATAAACTGAGAAACTGAAAACTAATAAACTAAAAATTTTGAAGTGACTTAAATTAGGGTGTTAAAAATACCAAATTAAGAGCTACAGAAATATAGCATATTTATCATAAACTTTTTCTATTGACTGTACCGCCGGCAGTTATACGCAAGATAAACCTGTTGCTTATTGAGCATCGAATGCAAATTTCTTTACGCAAGTTAAATATAAAAACGGCGTTTTTCATTCCGTTGTGAACTGTTTAAAGCTTATTTAAAATTTCTTAATGAAATATAAGGTCATTGTGCTCTGATATTATTTATTCAGTTATTCCTTCGCATAGTACGTAGGTGTCAGTAGCTAGACATTTTTTATAGTCTACATACAATAATACATTCTTAATTTCAAAACGTTACCTTTTTGAGTTAGAGATAAATCATTGAAGATTTTCGGTGTTTATTGTGCAGTCAAAAATAATAGTTATATGTACAACGCGGAAATACACAACACAATGTTATGCTAACGTGACTTGGAATAAGATCTATGTTACCATGCTTTATGATAGGGTTGCCAATTTGTAAATAATATTATTGATATTTTTCTGTACTCTTAAAAAATTGTATGATTTCTTTATGATCGAGCCATTTATTAAGCAATCAACGCCAACAATAGACATATGCAACACCATAGGCATTGCAAGAGAGGTGCTGGCCTTTGAAATATTATGATAGTTTCAATGAAAATACTTTAAAACTTTAGATTATAACCTAGTGACTTTATAGTTTTATTAATATTGCATGCTTTTATCGTTTACTCAATAGTTTATATTTTATTGCATTCACCTTAGTAGAATGCATATTTCCAGGTTCTTAGTTATCCGATAAAAAATTATTTGAGTATTAAATTCAGGCTATAATTGTTGTACTCGTCATAGTATCGTGTGATACAAGACTCTTATAAACAGTATCCGTTTCAAGTTATAAACTTGTAATTAGGACATTCGGCACGCGTGCTGTAACTCAACAACCCTGTCATAGTATATGCATTCGCCAAGTTGTAATACCACCTCCACACGCTTGTACAGCGACGTTTTATTGTACCATCATCGAGTCTGCCCACACTCTGTAAAATATCGCTTTACGTGTTCCTAGCGACGTACAATAGTGTTATAAGAATTATAATGCCAATGATATGTCAAATAAGTTTGTCTCTTGTGAATTTAAGTGTATATCAGCAATATCCTTACATTTCTTACACGCATTTCATCCTGCTATGTAATAGATGTGGCTCCTATGATTGTTCTTTACATCTAGAGGTAATTTTAACTATAAATAATTATTGCCTATTCTCTTGCGCAGCGTAAGGACTAGAACAAATGACTAAAGTTGCGAAAGGCGTAAGTCCATCAGCGGAATCGAGTAAGGATTACCATTGATGATGTGTTTAATGATACCTTTTAAACCATACTTTCAGAAACATATATATATATATATATATATATATATATATATATATATATATATATATATATATATATATATATATATATATAATATAAGTAATGGAATTAATCTAGAAGATTCTTATTTAAGTCGTTCCTCTTATTGTGGTTATCAACAAAGTGGTGTTTAGTGGTAGTACTTTCTTATGTAATTGTTTCAGGGATTCTGAAGCCCAGCTCCTTGCAACGTTGTTTACTTCACTCCCATTGCTTATTTTTTTCCTCTTTTTACTTAAATTCAGTCAAGTCAGAAAATCAGTACCGGAAGCGCTACGATAAATGCCGAGTGAGAATCTTTGTGACGTCACATTGTTACACAATTATATCGTATTGTTTATTTTTCCTTTATTTCAGACTTTTCTTTGTTAATAAATATTATTTTACTATATGAACAATTTTTTTACACGAATAAACGAGTTAAAACTATTTTTTCCTCTCATTGCTTCCCTCTTCCCATCATATTATTCACATTTTACTGTAAGGCAGGTAAATCATTTGCAATACCCTTTTACTTACCATCACATAACTCCGCTTGCTCGTTTGCCTACGTCATCCATAAAAAAAGAAAAGCAAATATGCATGCAACATGTACATCCTTTCCACACCGTTCTTACCGTACACGCAGCCTACCACATTTCTAGTTTCACTTGCCTACTAAATATTTTTGAAAACACTTCTTTTCTTCTTGTGGCGATATTCCTATGACCTCTACGCCGAGTACAATGGCCGAGGCGAGTAAACTTCCCCCAACTTTATTCTCACAGTTAAACGTTAGTAATTGTTTTGGCCAAGCCGTTAATGCACATTAAATCAGAAACCTGTTTACGGCAAATTTCATTAAACAAAGAACGCTGTGATGTTCCTCCTGTTCTATAGATGCTGCTTTTTATAAACGGGGGTTACAAAAATCCGCTACGGATATCTTGTCGTCATGTAGGATTGCTGGGTAATCTTGGGCTCCGGCATCTGTACATCTACTGATTGAAGTCCCCAGATCTTGCAGAACGCAACTGGAATTGCCTGGAATGGCCCCTGTACTACTACTGTATAAAGCTCACCACAGAGGCGTGCGTAAAATCCACCACATTTCACCCTCGCAGTGCTATCACGATCATTTTACTAGCACGTCAATAAATAAAATTAATTTTTATACACAGCCAAGAAAATTACGTTCATTGGAATTCATCGTTCGAAAAAAATCTCCTTTTTTTTCTTACGTTTTTTAAGCATTCTGTGTAGTTAATGGTAGCGCGGCGAATTATTAATTATATTTTCTATGGAGACATGTTGTTTCTGAAAATATTTTAAGTAACATTTTTATCTTTCTCGTTATTATCTTCAGACAGATATTTATATTCTCAGCACCTTATTTAATACGTCAAGCCACGAACTAATTTAGGTATTATGTAAGTAAGTTACCTTTACAATAGAAGTGTTTGTTATTATTTTAGAGACATTGTTAAAGATTTATTTGCTTTACTCCTTAAAAATTACTAAAAAGCAGACTTTTAAAGGGAAATGTATGACAGTCAATAATCGTATATAAAAATATGTATACGTTATTATTTATATTTATATGTTATTTTAATATCAATATTTCAGATTTAGAGTAAAATAAATCGTCTTAAAATCTAGTGCTGTAAATAATATTGTAGTATGCAATTGAAGCAAAGCATTGATAATAATTCAACTGTGGCCTTGGTAGCTGTGCATCTGTGCACGGCGCGTTGGCATTCACCTTATCGTGTGTTGAACTGCATCATATCAGACCGACCAGAGATGGCCCTAAATTCAGCGCCGTTATACGCCGCCATGTCTGAATACCGTCAGTATATTTTTGTAATCGTAGGAACGCGGCGATCGTTGCATACATCTAAATTCAGACGAATAATACCTATTTGCTAGCTTTAAATACATTCGTGACGAATACATTCCAGCTAACGTTGTGTGTGTGTGCGGCTTGATATACGAGGCAGTAGTCAAGGTCGACAATGTCATTGTACGAGCGAGCCGGAGCGAATTCACACATTGACACAAACCTGCATGCTTTGTATGTGTGGAGCTGTTGAAGTAATCTTATCATATAGGTCACCTTACTATTTTAGATTATAAATACTTATACGTATATTCACTGCATGATGTTTTTTCATATATAACGTGTTTCGTGCCAGTATACTCCTTTGAATGTTTATTATTTTTTAAATCACAAACTGATAGTGATTACTAATGGCCTGTATGTTTTTAATGAAGTGTCGGACATCGCTTTAAAAACAAAAAAAAAATATTAAGCACATAGGCAAAACACTAACACCCTTCAGCTATGGTAGAAAATCATTTTTTAAAGTATTATATTAATGTAGTTGCATTGAAAATATATTGTTTTATACATTAAATCACAAGATTGAGAAACAGAACAAGTATTATGGAATTCTCCTGCTCTTTTTACCGCATAGCACGCTATCCGACCATTAGTACCTAACTATATTTTGCAACGCCTTTCACGAACACGTTTAGTTCACGTTTACTTGGCTGTATATCCACTTGTTCGACCTCTTTTTTACGTTCATGTTTAATCAATTTGAACTATGCTGGGAAACTTTGGATTAATTAAAAGTTACTTGTAATGTTTACTGCGGGACATCGGAATTGTTGAGCAGTAGTATCCTTCAGTATCTTCTTTAGAGAGTAGGGATTGATAAAATGCAATGTAGTTTGTATTAGAATGTTATTTTTTGTTTTAAATTTAATTCCCATATTTTTCCGAATAACAACCTAAGTGGTTAAGCTATCGAAGTCAATGGTTATTAGTTCGATTCCGACATCGGAATAAATATATGCAGAGGCTATAGATACGTATTTATTACAAGTCTGGCGCTTCGCTTCTCCCCTCAAAAGAGTGCTGTTTATTAATATGAGACATTCCTCTAGAAATGGGAAGGCCTCGGATCCAGCAATAGGAAATATATAGGATTTGAAAGGTGGGTGGATCCAAGGTCCGGCAATGGAAAATATATAGGGTGTAAAAAATGTTTCAGAGTTTTCAAACGAATACCCTACAGAGCGTTGAACCCGAGCCCAAAGTGCATTATATGAACTTTAGTGACTAATTTTATAGGCACAAGTCAACCCTTAGTTCACAAATTTTTCGCCTTAAAATAGAACAGTACATGGTCATGAATACATCAATGGGTGAGCGAGCGAGCGACGCGGGCAAGCCGGCCTGCAAGCGATTGACGCAAACAGCGTCAGTTGTTTACAGTACTACCGCCTCAGGTTATTTACATCGGGGTCACAGACACTCTGAAGGAGACTGGGGTTCGATCGTTATAATTTATCTAACCTGCGACTAGTACGTACCTGCTGTCGAGCGAACGGCGGGCGTCCGTACGCGACAATGACCCCCTTTGACATTACGAGGTCGTTTATGCAACTATTGCAAACCGGTAACTGGGTGACTTCTTCAACGAAGGCGAATTACAAAAGCGATTAAGCAACGCCGAAAGTGGCGTGAAAAAATAAGCAAGGCTCGACGAACCACATGAGAATCGTGCGCCGAATGTTATCGGTGTGCCGCGGCTCTATCTGGCGTGAAGGTGTAAGATATGAACGATATGAGCGGTACGTGCCTCGGGGTCAACGTTCCAAACACCACGTGGCTGTTTATGCAATATTGTGAAAGTACATTTATGTCGTTATTAGGTTACGGCTGCGATGTTACCTTAGGACGTTTTAATCAAAACGGCTAGATAGTAGTAACGGTGAAAGTGCCAGCCATATTAAACTAGTTGCTGATTATATCTCTAACATTTCTAACTTCTCTTGGCAATGAACAACTGCCATCTATTTGCACCAACAATACGTAGTGATACTGATCTGTATTTAGACGCGCTGCAGTCTTTGTACTGTCTATTCAGCTGCAGTCCGTCATGTCATATACTACTACTACATGCCTTGGTTGGATGATTTTATGATCTCACCGATATACTATGAGTATTATTTGAACTGACAGTCCGTAAGCTTCAGAAACTCAAAATCGCTCTGAGAGTTATGGAGACGGCTATGCTCGGAGATTTTCGGATGTATAGGAATTTAAATTTTGCGGAAAAATAGTGTCAGTGTCAATGGATTGGTCACATATATCGGAGTAAACAAGTACTAGAGTGGAGACTGCGTCTTGATAAACGTAGTGTACGGGTACGCCCGGGAGGCGTTTAAGATGAATGGTGATTTGCATAAGGCGAAAAAGAAACTGGATACTTAGAACCGAAATGGGACTAGGTATCACGTTTCACTGTACCGCTGTAGACTATTGACGAGGATGATGATGAAGAAGCAATACATATATTAATATTATTTCTATTATCATGTTTTAGTAAAAATACTGTATTTTTATAATTACAATGTTCTCTGCCTTATACGTTTTCTGTAGTTTTTAAGGCAGCTAACAAACTAAAACACTGAAGATGGATGTTTGCAGTACATCTATTTATATCTGGTCGGTCCATAAACAGCCTGCGGCTCGAACCGGTCAGCCCGGCTCCTCGGAATGCTCTCGGTCTCGCTAACTGCCAGACCCCCCCCCCCCCCCCGGCTATCATTGCCCGAGAACGATTGCAAATGTACTAACAATGTATTTTTCAGCTGCTTGAAACATAAAAATGCATAATGTAATATCTGGCTTCACAAAGTCCTAAACTGCATGTAGAGTTAATTAAAACACGTCTATCTTCAAAGTGAATCAAAACTTTAGCGATTCACGAGTAATTTAAAAACTTGGTTTATGTAAGTACTTTTATACGTTGCGGAGGTCGTGGCGTGTTTTATAAGTTCACTTGAGTATACTGAAGGACGTGACTAAATTTTCTGCTGGTACAACATATAATAGACATGTGTTTCAAATTAATTAGATGCCTGCCAAGCTCTTCCGCGTTTCCCACGCTTGAATAACTTCCTAAGTGTCAATGTGGACACTTCGTCATTCACCTTCAGCTTGATGACAGCTCACTTGCTCATGATATATCTGACGCCCACGCTTTATGTTCAAGGCAACGTTTGTACATGATGTAAACACATCAGTGTTAAACTAAACACGTGTTCTTTACGCTTTTTGAAGCTGCAGATTCTACGAATTTGAAAACTTCCAAAAAAACACAAACACCATTTATAAGTGTGTGTATTGAGAACGAAGAAATCTAGCGAAGGAGAAAAAGATGGGTAGTAATAAGCTACCTGGTCACGTTAACTGCTGGAGTAGATGACAAACACCGGTTAGATAGTGCGCATAAAGATGGCGAAGCTACTTATAAAACGATGTTCTATAAGTGTATCGAAAGTGTGTCCCCATAAAGGTTGACAGATTCATTCTGCAAATAACACTTCAATAAAATTGTTGTGTTTTAACAATTTTTATGTACGACTCACATAACACATAATAAGGCTTCAAACTGCATGATAGTAATCTATTTAAATCGTTGCAAGAAAATCCGCTGTTTCATTTGTGCTATTACATTTTTTATTCAAAATATGATCTACTAGTTTGTAAATGTAACGTAGTAGCTTCATAAATTAAAATTTATTAATAGGAATAAAAAAATTAATAAACGGTCCACATTCATATCCCCATTACATTTGTGACGCAAATCACGTAGAGTATCATTACTCAGTATTTATTAGGTGTGATATCTTTATTCTTCTTAGGTTATTCAAGCTATTTTATTAAACAACCCATATATGTCCCACTGCTGAGCATGGGCCTCTCCATTTCTGGGGGAACGGACGTTAACCCAACACACTTGTCCAATGCGGATTGGCGGGGTTACCAGACTCGGAATAAATATTTGTAATCCATACATATATGTATTCCGATGCGGGGATCGAACCCGCGACCATTGACGCGACTCCACGGGCGGAGGGCCCTGCCACTGAGCCAATTGGTCGTCAAGCAGTATTTAGTTCAAGCTGTATTTAGTTGTCAAATATATCGACGCAAAAAAGCGAAAACGCTATAAATGATACAGATGTAAAAAAAAACTAGTAGGTACACATTCGGATCAGAAACATACAGAACAATACTGCGTCGAATGGTCTCAACCTCACATCTCTGCGACCAATAGAAAAATATGCACAGCGTTGAAATTGAATGTTATTGAGTGATCAGATACAATTTTTACAAGTTTTGGGCTCTGACGGTATGTTTTACTTTTATGCCTCAATATAATTTTTTATAACAATATGCCAATCAATAACCAGTGTTTTTATTATGCTTATTGTTCTAACACAACGTGACATAACCACACATCATTAGCATCTAATCCTACTTAGGGAAAACCTAGCACAAGAGAAGAAAAAATATTTTGTTTATATAAATACTCTTATCTGCCATTGAAATAACCTCATCGTTCACGTCGGGCACGTAACTAAGAAAGCTATTGAATTCTTCTCACTTTACTTGGGTTTAATTCTATTGCCTCTGGAAGCATTATAGTGTAACAATTCGCGATCTAATTCCTGCTCCGATAAGATTTAAGCCAATCAACAAACGTTTTATATGGACAGTCAAAAGTTTTACTCAGCTAAGATCCGCGACAAGCAAAACAATAACAGAAAATTAATAATGTGTGTTTTTCCGTTGGGTTTAGTGGAATTATTTGGAACTTTGGTCGCGACCAATGACGAGCCCAATGACGAGCTCTGCCAACCCCTGCGGGGGATAGGCGTGAAAATATAAATAAAAAAAAAAAAAAAATTTGGAACTTTGGAACGAAAGTGTCTTTTCACTTTTCGGTTGTCTTCCGTAGAGTCTACTATACCTGAAGATGCCTCGTGTTGGGGCGAAACACGTGTCGTTTACAAGATGGAAAGGTGATAGTGTGTGTTTGGCGTTGTGTATAGTGGTTGGTGGGTGGAGAGTTGATGGCCGATTTTCGGTAAGTTTTTGGTTAAAGTTCCAAATAAATCCACTAAACTCAACGGAAAGACACACATTATTAATTTTCTGTTATTGTTTTGCTTGTCGCGGATCTTAGCTAAGTAAAACTTTTGACTGTCCATGTAGTGATGGATTTCCGCAAAGTAACGCCTGACTCCGTTAATAAACAAACGTTTTTTATTTATGTCATAAAAATAATAACAGCAGTTACTTTACCATGGAATATGAAACTGTATAGTACAGCAATGCTTTCTAGAGCATATATCATTTAATCGTGTCGAAATAAAGCGATAAGCGAATATAGCTTAAACTTCTAGCGTCATTAGAAATGATGAGTACAGTAAAAGGGGGAAGGGGTTGTAGGTATTGAAGTTTTGTATACGTATGCCTCGTCACTGCTGGCACATCAATCAGTCTGACAACGCCGATTATTGTCGCTCGCCGTGGTGTGCGTATTTGAGAAAGCCTTTCACCGGATTCCGCGTAGGCCGAAAAGGCTAAAGCCATATTCCACCACTGAAAATAATTTTTGCTTTTTCTATACAAAGCGCGTTTCATTTAAATGAGGTAATTTTATGTTGTATAAAGACCGTTCTTCGGTGTAGTTCGCGGAGGGCGGAGCGGGGACGACCTTCCGACGCGCGTGGGCCGAGCCCATGACACAGTTTGCGAGATGTGCCATCACGGGCGATTATTTCTGGCGTACGCAGTCTCACGTAAACACACTTCAATACATACATACCTTGTTAATTTTTACTTTAACTATATATTGCTAGCGGTTGGAATTCGATCCTGTGGTTCGATCGATATTCGATCATAATTTTTTTATCTTCGTCTCACTTATCTACGTTTATTTATCTACCTCTTCTTATTAACTTTAACAATGTGAAAGTTAAAAATCCGTTCTTAAAACGGAGTACTATATTTTTTATGTATAAGTACATATCCATGATAGAAAAGGTATTTGTTGTAAATAGAACATGACGAATATTTTGGTTTTATACACCATTTTAATCAGAAAATTATAAAAACGACCGAGACCATTCGTCCCGGCTTTTTTCATAAACAAACATTGTACTAATGTGAATTATTTCTGATGCAGTATTACTGTGGATGTTCTTTAAACACTAATGGTGATTGTATATTTACTTATATATTATCTTTCTGCCATTCTTTAGAAAAAAAAAATCAAAACTTTATATTCACCACCACCAATCATCACTATCTATCAGTCATAAAGCTGTCTCCCTTAACGTTATAACTTTTAGATAACCCAGCATGTTTGCAGTCCTTGCGTGTAAATTCGTAGAATACAATGAGATGACTAATAAACTGAATATCATTAGACGTGAAAGAAATAGCGTATGAGAAGTAAAAACCAATTTGCCATCCCTAATCCGCCTGCCAAGCGTGTTGATTACGGCCACCCCCCTAATTTGTGAGAGAGACCAATAGCCATTGTGATGGCTGCATAGATAACGAAAGTTCTATACACGAGTACGAGTAACATTGTATGCATATAATATTTTGCGGAATATTATTAATTTAAAAATTTGCGGTATTTTATTAAAGTTTTATACCTACTGACGTTTACATTAATTGACAATTGTATTAGAATAGACATTAGCTAGGTGGATATGACTAGTCGTTTTGCTCCAGCGTATTAGTGCGAATGGTACGATCGATAGTTTTTTCACCGCCTCTGTCGGATGTCGTTTTAAAGTTTTTGCTCGTTACCGAGATCTGGTCACGCGGCAAAGAGGCCCCGCCGGTGTAACCAGTTCACTGTATTATTTATATGTACTCACAGTGGTGGCCACTTGTTGAAATTCTCGTATACGTATGCTATCAATATTTTAATGTGATTCTGGAACTTTTCAAAATGCACGTAAGGAAATTCAACGTACATTTATTCTATATCGATACTCGTGAGTTTTGATGCAATTAGGCTATACTAGGGTGTATAATACATATGTAATTATATCTGTCAATTATCATAATATTATTGGTGTTATTTTTTTTTAATTAAGTCGACTTATTTATTTTTTTATTATTTTTCTGTTGATACTGTTAAATCGTAATAATGAACTCCAAAAATTTTACAAACTAAAGTTATTTTTTGAACTATATCTAACATATGACTTATTTCGTTTCGTAGTCAAATGATGATTTTTAAATCACAAGCGTACTATTAATCTAATCAGTGGTAGTTCGTCATTAAATTAGTCGAAAACAAAGGCGTTCTTTGTCGGGCGATAAGCGTTTCGTAGTCAGCTTATCTCAACTGATATTCGGTCAACGACCTCTAACGTTCCCGGATGGCATAGCATATTAAACTACGAATACATCTCCGTGATTTATTTTATAAATATATAAATAGGGTTTGAAGTACAGTTAAGGAAATATAAACCTAATAATACTCATTTTTTATGTATTTTAATATTAAAGTCATATTGTATGTAAATATTACAATTTTAATCATTATCCGTAATAAATATTAATATTAATTTCATACAGTACCATAGAAAATTAAAATGAAATATTTACTAAATTATCATTGAAATTTATAATTTTTTTATGGGATAGGAAGGCAAACGAGCAGGTCACCTGATGGAAAGCAATGAACGCTGTTCATAAACATCCGCAGTGCCGTAGGCAGTACAGAAGAAGTGTCGGCTTTTAAGGAAAGTATCATCATGGGAGGGGGAGGAGGGTTGGACGTCCGGATCTCAACCGCTCACCGAACGAAGCGCGGTAGCTAAGCTACCACTCAGATGCCGGTTTTCTGCGGGAGTGTAGTACTTCCCCGGGTGAGCCGGCCCATTCATACTACAGTCAAATAATATACCACTACTAAATGTGTAATGATTTATAATATAAATTGGTGTATAATTTCGTGAGTAAAGGCCCTATCCATTAACCTCCTCCGACAGTGGTTCATCACATCATTTGAAGAGGTGAAGAGTCTAAAAGTTTGTCTTATGATTTATTTGCATAAATTAGTTTTAACGAGGCACAAAACAAAGATGTTGCAACTTATGATGAAGTTGCAGGTAAAAGATGTGTTGGTCTGAGGAAGAAGTCGTGGATACATTACATCAGCGAGTGGACAGGAATAGCGAGTGCTGCCAGACTATTAAGCGTCACTAAAAATAGATATGATTATAATGCTAAATATAGTCTTATAATGCTAGATAAATTCTAGGCTTCGCAAGTCAGAGAGGAACTGAAAGAAGTATAAAGCGATCCTGACTTTATTTTTACGCCATATAATTATTATATGAATTATGCTACATTTGCCTCCTAATTTCCCACTGTAATCCATGACACTTTTAAGATTTACAAGTAGGTATAAGTATTTGTTTACGTACTTGATTTCTTATTATGAAGTATGTTGCACATCTGACAATCAACAATGACTTCTCAAAGTTGCATTTGTTATTTCAAACTGAGTCTGACAAAATGCTTATACTCGACCTAATTTACAATCGCTTGTTTTTTCCTTATTCGTAATCGTTTTCTGGCAACCTATTGTTATTTATAGGAAAAATCTTTTTGGGTCATTGGTATAATCCATATGTAATTTTTTTCTTTAAAAAATTGGTTCTACAATGCGATTCATTGTTCGAATTTATTATTATTTCACACAAATGTCAATGATCCTAAATTAACGATAACGAATTTCTCCTCCACGTAGTTAAAATAAACAACGCATTTAGATAAACCAGCCATGTGTAGATTTGAATGTTTCTCAAATTGATTCTGTGACATTGTAACGAGAGACTTCACTACGAAATTGTACTCGACACGACCTATTGTCATAATTTGTTATGAAATAACTTATCAGGTTAGAGAACAAAGAGTCGTTGACCCAGTTGGTATTACGCTGATGTTAATTAGTCCTTCACGATGATCGTTGAGTAGGTATTGACGTCACTGTTTGTGCCTTGGCCTACTCCGCTGTTCTATATTTTGACTGCCTTCTTCTGAGAAGACCTTCCTTCGTACATGGAGTAGCAATTTTACACCATTACTCTTATATGTACTATGACTATGACAATAATAAAAAAATAATTACATCTCACTCTACCAGTTGGATAGAGTTAGTTGTGATCTATGATGTATGGGCTTTTAGTAGTAGGAATCTTTTGCCTTCATTCATAACGGATAGCTACATCACAATGCTTGTGCTCGTCTCCGGCTTTTAATTCAAAGGTTTTAGTCTTTATGATGAATCAATTCCTTAAGTCCACATATCGCTACCGTATCTAGGATGTAAATAAAAATTACTTTCCATATGAAATAGAGTGCTGCAAACTATTTACTTCATTGTTATACTTTTATATCATTACATATTTTTTTAGAAATATTATCTTATTAGGTAAGCTAAATATAGTTTTTAATTTAAATATTATCTTGTTATCCCAAATGTTAATAAAAAGGTCAAATAGATGCATTGATATATGACTGGTATCTGAGGTTACGAACGGAGTTAGGGTGTCAAGTGCACATCGATGGAGTACGCACAGCAAGCATCAACGGTGCGCTGGGAGCGAGCGAGAGAGAGGTCGTTGTTTGCAGAACAAGGGCATTGATAGCCAATAGGCTTGACCGCTGGTCTGTTACTACGAGTTATTAAACTTTTAAATGAAAAGAATTATTTATATATTTGAACTTTTTATACACTATGTACATCAGTCGGACTTAATGTCATCCTAATGCCATATTTATATGTTGTGCCATATTTACATGTATATATGTTGTATATTTTTCTCGTTTAATATACATATTTCATTTAACATGCATTTTCATATATATCACTTGGTTGCAAACAAATTAAAATATTTGTTTTGAAACATGTCTAAGATAGAAGCTACACATTTGTCAACTACCGACTCGACAAAGGTTACCTCGTTAATTTTCAACCACGTAGATCGTGGTTTGCCACTAAACTTCAATTATCCGACGACGTTTGGCAACAATGTCAACGATATATATGTGTGTATATATCATCGACTTATTAATTTATAGTTCAGTCGAATTAATCTAAGATCTACATTGTTTTAAAACTTTACTTTGATCCAATACGGCTATGATAGATAACATTTTTTTTTATTTATTTGGCAAATAATTATAAAAAATAAAATATGAAGCTTAATTTCTAAGAGAAATTTAATCATAACACGTAGATAGATAGTGTGATAGTTTAATGTTAGAGCATTCTTATATTGAATTTTTCGAAAATTCATTTTCTCTATAAGCTCCATACCTTATATATGTGAGAAGATGCCTATTACCAGCAGTTGTAAAGTACAAACTTATACATTTGCCGATTGCAATTCGTTATTTTATCCTTTTCCTTATTTTATCTATGACGAGATAGTTCACTGAATTATCTTTTATTGTGTAATAAAAATACAATAAAATCTCTGTAAAACCTTTTTGTTAAAAAAATATTTGTTGTATGTACAGTATTTGTAAAAAGTAAAAAGGTACGAAAGAGGAAGTATATAGTACAATATTTGTATGGTGGGAAAGATTTTAGGTTACTAGCTAAATGTATAAAAAAACGAAGCTCACTTAAAGATTTTATAAATAGTCAGCAGCTTTAACAGCTGTGTGTAAAAGTATTAAGTATAATTTAGGTAAGGAAACGATGCGGCATTAATTCTAATTATAACTCCCACCCTCTTCTATTTACTAACCTATTCCCATGTTTACTTGAAAAAGCACACCAGAGGCGTGGGTGCGCAGTCCTCCGAACTAAATTGGGGAACAGACAAAGACAAAAACGTGAACACAATATTCAAGAACACAAGGGGAATAGAGAGAACCAAAATAAAATCCGACAAACACAGTCAATATACGAAACGACTTGTTGGGGAGTTGTGGCATATCCATTGCGTTACCTACGAGCATTTACGTTACATAGGGTACCGCGAACGTGATAACATAACTGATGACTACTTTCTAATTTACGACTAGTGACGAAACTTCATAAGTATGCCGTGTGTTCGTGTTGTATATACATCATTCTGCCATGTGTTTTACCTCTACACAGACTCTTCCTGAACCATAGAATATCATAATCATAATATGTACATATATCGTAATATAACTTCCTGAATAATTTTGTTTTTCTGAAGTAGAGTAGCCGCGGCATGACACCACAGATTTTTTGCATATATAGTTATCCTTGTAAACACATTTGTACGTTATTACGTTTAAAATGGCAGCGTTACCACCATCTTCAGTCTTCGGCAAGCCACTGTTAGGTTAGGTTAGGCTTCTCCAAAACGCGATATTTAATACGATCTTCTGTAGAAATCGAACGGACTTGAATACTAGTTACCAAGGCAATTTATGTTTTAAAATGAATACTAGTTTACGTTTTTTGAAACTAGACTAAATTAAGACTTCAGTTTAATTATTTTTTTAGTCTTAATGCACAATTTTTGGTACAAATATACATTTTACCCTAATCTCTATTTACTTATCCGCTCAGGTGTTTCATACTAAGCTCAAAAAATTCACCTTTTTATCTAAAGTATATTTCATCCCATTTTATCTATTATTTTAAATTATTAAACATTGTCAGAAATTATAGAAATCGAGAAAAAATCAAGACATGAACGTCAAAAATCAAAATTGATCTTTGATCAACCATGGTTGCCAAAAGTGCGTGAGCACCTAATTTCCATGTACTCGTTACGTATAAGAACGTGCAGGCACATATACTTACTTAACACATAACTAATATTAGTTATGTGTTAAGTAGCACAGAAGTGTGCGTTGAAAGGATTTTGTAGCCTGTAATAGAGTAAGAGATTAAATTATTGATTTTTAAATTTATAAAAAAAGATGAGCAAGCTTATTACCTAAAGGCAGGTAAATAGTGCCGCCCTGGACGCTGCTGTTGAGAAAGATATTGAAATCAGGGATCATCAAATGAAATGCAGTAATCAAGTAACATTTCCACACTCTCAAAAGTATACTTTCTGTGAGCGTGATACTTCCGTTGGACTCCATTAATGCTCAAGAAAATTTCTATAGTGTGACTCTAACCACATTAAACTAATATATATATTCATTTAAACAGATTGAAACATTAATGATTTGGACATGAACATTTTAAGGAATATGTATAACTAAGGCATACTGAATTTCACAGTGCTTCACACTTTTTTATTGAGAGTTGTGAGGAGTCTTTCAGTGAACCGTAAATACTGTATCATTTAAACAGTAAAATTCATCTGAATTTGGGCATATGTTTGTCTCAGCGGATGTTCTCCAAGCTCCGGAAGAACGTTTGTCGGCGGATGTAAACATATCCACGTGTGTGTTACCATTTGTTTTGCATTTGCGATGGCGGAGTCACGAGCCATGGTTTCTGAGTGATATCTATAGTTTTTATTAGTTATATGCAACGCGAGCGAATCAAATTTGCAAAAGCCATATTATAGCCATAACAGAAACGTTGGTGGCTGAAAAAGCAATTTAAGGCCTATAATTACAATTGAACAAAATAATAAGTGAATAGGAGAAGAATACATATTGTCCTTTAGTTTGTTGTGGTCGTGTGTCGCGTCGGCGTACAGTAGGCGCATTTTCACGTTTGCGTGTGACGCGAAAAAGCGATTTTCACCGCGCGATTTCTATTTCAATCCAATTTTCCCGGCGCGTGGAGAAACCGATCGCTCCAGTTGCGCCGGCTCCGACCCACATCTCTTGCTAGAAAGTATCGTAGAAAGTAATATTCGCAGTCGTTCTTCGCCCAAGCGATGCATCCATCACGTGTTACTTTTTGTTGCATTATTTTTTTGCAACTGTCCACTATAAATATTTATTGCAGATTCCGTTCGATTTTTATATGTAAGCTTGACCGAAGTATGTTGAACAATTCATCGTATAACTTCGTAATACGTGTCCTAATAGGATTCTTAATATACTCGAAGGCGTGTCACGCGTTACTTTCGCCACAGCCGAATTTCAATTGCGGCGTGTTGCTATAGAGGCTTGTGCAATACCTAACTTTAGGCAACTTTCACTGGCTAGTTGTGAGTTACGCGGTCTGCCTGTAAAACGGTTGCGTCGTCTGTTCCCGGGGTCACAGTGAAAGTTTTTGTATTGTTTTATCGAGAACCCGAACGCTCGTCTTTTTGGACAAATATATATTTCATTGATAATTTTGTGTCAATTAAAAGTCCACTTACTAATTTCAATTCAATTATTAATCTTTATGGATATAAATTTAACCCTTAAATGCATCTTGTTGCCAAATGTATAAATACCACGTTTCACGTTATTTTATAGCGTTAACGTTATTTAACGCAAAGTGTTGCCAATTGTCTACATACATATTTTTTCATAATAAATACCTATTTTTTATAGCAGATTTTATTCATTATTTTTTATGTTATATGTACCTAAATACCTACCAGGAAACATTTTTTCCAGGCCACAATAAAAAACCATGCATTTAAGGGTTAAAAAAAATACCTTTAACTGAAAGGTATAGAAAAGGGGCTATTAAAATAATCCATACCTGTATGCTGTCTTCATATGCCTTCAAAAACATGCATCAATCAATAAAGTACGTACGTACGTATATCACATTTAGGCCTTATCCAAGGCACACGCATCCAGTCTCTGCTAGCCCGCCTTGCGCAGGGACCAAGAATCCAGTCCAGTTCTCTAGTTTTCCGTAAAACAAAGTGTACATCCAAGCCCCTAAAATAACTCGACTCTGTTCTAAATAGGGATACCAAAAAAATGATGCCGGTTTTAAAATTAAAATTAAGTTAAATCATTAACATTGACATTTACAATGGATATGCATTCTCAAAATAAAAATAAATATCAATGTTATCAATTAATAATGAAGGCAAAAAACTAAAGTTCAGCCTGTTATTCTTGTAATTTTGAATTGAGGCCAAATTCATATTTTTATTGTAAAAAAAGAAACAAGAAAATATAAACTTTTAGTCATATTACATCCAATTATGGTATATAAATCTATTTGATATATATGTTTATATATACGCCTTTGATATTTATGGTAGGAATAATAAAATACGCATTGGGCTAAGATACTTTTCATATTTTTCAAATATTTATGATTATTAAACTGGGGGAGCGTACAGATTCGGAATAAATATTTTTCGCAAAATTTGAACCTGCAAATACTGATTCCATAACCAAACACTGACTTTGCCATTAAACGAATTAGCTAGAATTGTATTTTGTTATTTAAACTGTAACAATATATGGCTACAATCATTCAACTCCACCTAAATGCTTGTTCCTGTAAAAGGCGGTGCAAATATAGAGAAACGTAAAAGTCAAATCGCGTGAGAGGAAAAACGAGTTATTATTAGTTAGTAGAGAATCGCAAGCTTGCTCCGAGCTCTGATGCTATCATCAATAATGTGGTTGCGCGGAGAGCGTGGCGGTGGGGCGGGCGGACGGAGAGGGGGCTACGTAAGAGTCAAGGCCGCACGCTGCCCCCGGTCGTCGCTCGCGCCCCACTTGTTGCTCTCCAGCGACGACGGAGCCTCTCGCTCCCACCACCGAAGGCAACCGAGCGGCCCCGAAGCGAAACGAACTAGACCTTCCTATGCGCGGGCGCAGTATAACGAACAGCTGAGTCGTAATAACATAACACACTGACTCGGTCATCCGTGCATTCAACTTTTGATTGGCTTTCTTTTTCAAGAGCATCGTCGGGTCTTTCATGGATGCTAATTATATGTTACGAAAATTCATTGAAGAACTGATCATTAAGATTATCATTAAGAGGTTACACCAAACAATATTGTTATTTTGAGCCTAAATTTTAATAGTCAATCTAGAAAGTAAAACTTATTAAGAAATACCGCTAAAGGTAGCTAGTTCAACAAGTTACAAACGTATTGAAGAAAAACAGTGGTAGAGCCCTGATAGTACAAATTAGCTATCTCGAACGGGCAAGAATTACACCCTCACAGAACATCGGCTTTAATTGGCAGTATTCTACTGTGTTACGATGTTTTGTACAGTGAATAATGCTCTGGCGGCTCAACTCTTTTCCCCTTTCTTTATTTCCGTCTTTCCATCCCATTATCCACATCAAAACCCTGGGTAAGACAAAACTTCTGCAATGCCCCTGGTTTTGAAACAAAAACAAGCTGCATGTCAATTATTGTTATGAAGTAAAATCTGGAGGCTCAACAGCGTTCTACTTTTATTCCCTTCTTCAACTCCCAGTATTCACATCCTTGCCCTAGGTTAGACAACGTATCTGCAATGGTCCTGCTTTTGAAAAAAGAATTAAGAGTCAATTATTTTTATGAAGTACATTATATAAAAATAATTCAGTATTCTCACGGTCACATTAGGCACGGAACACAATAGCTAAAGTGCGTATCAAATAGCTGCGTTAGCCGCAACTCTACGGGAACCGAACCAGTTTTTGTCAACTCGGACACTTTCACCGCTGGTCAGTTTATCCATCACTTCACACAAAATGTTACTTCATTGTAGAAATATTATCTAAGAACACAAAAAGAAACATTCTAGTAGTTGCTATATTTCAATATTTGAAAGTCCTCAACGTAACTAACCTATACAAAAAAACTTTACTTTCTTTTCAAAGTGATGTTAACATACGCGAAATAAAAAAGCATACATGATTATATTACATACGAATTCTGTATATTAGATGGGAAATATTGATAAGTAATGGCTGTAGTCGACCGTAGTAAAAAATCACCACGGTCTAAGTTGCTAAATAAAGAAAATTGACTTGACCTCGATCGATGGTTTCTATCTCAAGAAGCAGTATTGTGAAAACAACCATAAAACAATTTATGCCTATAACTTTCTTAAAATTACATAATAGTTCAGTCATTTATCGAACATAAACTAATTCATTGATTAATTTAATCAATCAATCATTATCTTTTGCTTTTGAAAGTTCTTTGTGGAAATTAATACAAAAATATTTTAATTTTGTAAAATTTGCCAAACAAAGTATAAGCATGCATTTTTGTATCGTGTGTCAATTACTTATTAATGTGAGTATTAATAGTGAGTACAATAACACGGCTTTCCTAATCATCTTGTCTATGCCTTGACACTTGCCATATACCTACCATTATTTTATAGATAGTAGACGTGAGAAAATTAATGTTTACATATCATTTATTTTTTCTAAGCGTCTTAAGTTAAATTGAATAAAGTAACTATATTGGCGTGGAGACCTAAAATTATATAATTGTAAAGGTCAAGGATATTAAATTGATAATTTCCGTTTTAATAAATAAAAATCCATTTAAAACAGGATAAGTAATTTATAATATAATAAACTGGGCTATCTTTCCCACGATACCAGCTATACGGTTTGCGGAAGCATAACTCCACTTCAGGAACGCATGCAAAGTAAAGTAAGTAGTTCATCCCTTTCATCCGTGGCACTTTCTATCCCTTGTTTACTTTAATTGCGTTACAACGCAAGTAAAGTAAACAAGGGATAGAAAGTGCCACGGATGAAAGGGATGGAGAAGCCTCGCTAAAGCCACCTTATTATATCTACGACCACGACCACTCCTCCAAGAGTGATGAGCAATTCTCAGTAGACAATTGCTCATCACTAATCCAAAAATATTTATTTTTCTAAGTATAGAAAAATAAATATTTTTGGATCTCCCTCTATTCTTGTTTGCAAATTCCATAGATTAATATATACTTACTTGGCAATTCTTCAAGTAAAGGCTAAATACATATAATAATAGTACATAGTCAATGTTATGAGAATGGTAGCTTTAAAGTGTTTGGTACTTACAGTGATTATATGTGAACTTTTAACTGCTCATATGTTAAAATGTATTTAATATTTTAGTTAAACGAGTATGAGGCACTGAAATGTATAAACGCTTATTTTCTTTTCTAAAAGGCCCGTCAAGTCAAAGTACTTACTATTAATAATACTTACTATTATTAATATTTACTCGGTTTAAAACGTATTCTTTTTTTAACTAAAAATAATATAAAATTTATTTTATTATTTATTTATTTAATACTGTATTGTACACAAAACAGGAAATACAAAAATTAAAAGGAAAGAAGATGTACAAGGGCGAGCTTAACTCAAAATTGAGTTTTCTTCCAGCAAACCCAAGAGTGAAAGAGAGATAAGATAAGCTGTGAGGATAGAAATAAATGTACAACAACAAAATACAATAATAATATTCATAACAATACATACTATATAAAAACCATACATATATAAAAATATAAGTACTAATAATATATAATATAATACTATATAAATAAGAGGATACATATATATAATATACACATAAATATATACATATATAAATATTTTATACTGAAAGGAAATGTAAAAGTGCTCTTTTTTGTACAAATTCTGGCGTTCCTATCAAAATGCCAAACGTATAAAAATAATTATATAACAAAATATGTATGATACATAATTATGATAGGCGATCGAGGTCACCCAGTGCACTGCTCCGTTTAAAACAAGATAGTATCCCTTCAAGTCAAAGTACCACTTTCATATTTTTTTTAAAAAAAAATATGAAAGTGGTTAAATACTTATTATTATTAATATTTACACCGTTTAATACTTACTCTTTTTAACTAAAAATAATATAAAAGTGCTGTTTTTTATAAAATAAAAAAATAATATAATTCTCAATGCATTGCATCAAAAATTCTGGCGTTCATATCTAAATGCCAAACGTATAAAAATAATTATATAACAAAATATGTATGATACATAATTATGATAGTGCGATCGAGGTCACCCAGTTCACTGCTCCGTTTAAAACTAAATCGTATCAGCGGCGATTTTATTTCAAACTACTCTGCTTTGATGTTAGTGTCGCCATAAATAACGTCAGGATAAAACAGCGCACTTGACCTCTTTATTGAAGCGGTTTTATCGTCCAAATAGCAACGCTCGGACGAGGTCATAATTTACAGACTGCGTGGACAGTTCACAACACATAGCAAAATTGTCCCATGCCAACTTTAACGGTAAACAAGGTCTGTGCAAGTCAGTATTTAGCTGATAATTAAATATTACCTTCAGCAAGGATTTTGTTGCATAACAATTGTGTTAATAATTTTTTTTTTCAAGGAACGTGTCATTTATACATTTAATCAGCTCTTTTTATTATCTACACTGGCTGTATTAACAAAGTGTCATTCTGTACTTAATACATTAGCTTTTGGTACTTTAATAATAAACATTACTAATGTTTTATTATTTATATAAGAATGTATTATTGTTATACACCTGATTAATTTTGAATTGTGTTGTGTCGCAAAATCGTCATAATTGTCGTTTTACGGCACTCAAATCAAATAATATAATTCAAGAAAGCTTGTTGTAAGGGTTACCACATTAAATCAAATAATAATTGACAAGCAAGAAAGCCGTTGCCCTAATAATATTCGGTAACACTATGATCTTGTATCGGTGTAAACTCAAAATTAATGATATTGAGAATCTGAATTACTAAACCTTATATATCCATAAGTGTGGGTACCTACCATGTTTACGAAAAATAGGACCTCAATTTAGGTGATTGAATACCGGGACATACTTTTACACATTTTAAAGGTAATCTTATGATAGCTAACATAGTAGAGCCATGGTAACACGGATGGGCTGATTAAGATGATCTATAAATATAACAAGAACTACTACATCCTCACAATGTCAGTATTAAGTGGTAGCATTTTAGTGCGTTTTTACGTTGAGTGCAGGCATCCGGAATCTCAATTACTCCTCCTACCTCTCCCATTACATCTTAGGCGTAAGGTAGGCAACGCATCTGCAGAGGCCTTTCCAATGTGGATGTCTCTAGGCGGTGGCTGTTATGGGAATAATCGTGGTTTTAGTTGACGTGAAAGGGAGTTGAAGTTACACTGGTTCAGTGTCTACGTTCTTGGCCTCCGACACCGGCAACCTCACGTGTCTAGTTTTTTGGCAGCGGCCATGTCTTACGGTTACGCAACACAAACACCGACGCCGGCCACCGACCCGCGCACACCTCAACTAATGGACATAATAAAAAAGCAAATAAAATTAACGACTAGAGAGGACTGTACGTACCCTTCGTTATATGCTAATGCGCCCACGCCGAGCAACCATAAAAAGTAGACCTAGCTTAACATTTTTTGTTTGTTCACTTGTTTAATTGCCGTTACATGACCAGAAATTTTACTCGAACTAACATGGCTTAGAATCAAATGACAACACATTTAATGCGCGCTTCCACGCATCGTTAAGAATCCTGCAATAAACCTCGTTACTTCTTAAGGAGTTCCGAGTGCGTGATTGACGAACGCTTATTAAATTTCCACCGTGCATCGTATACTTCACTCTCTTGTACTCGTGGCATACAAAACGGTGTGCTATGCCTATTAGTATGCGGACGACCACTCTAGCCACCTTTTGTTTGGGCAGGAAACGACAACGCTCCTGCCGAAAATTACTTCATCGTATTTTGTTACCAAAACATCTCTTCATCAAGCGATCCAACCGATGCGGATTGTAAAAATTAAACTTAATAGCTATAAACAGTACGAACAAGTGGCTCTTAAAATGTATGCAAATTTAATAGCGTCCGATTTTAGCATTTCTCGGCACCCGGCTTTATATTCGAGGCGCTCTTGGGAGATTTTTATTGCTCTGTTGCATTACGCAGCTTAGAAACTAATAATATTAATTTCATTGTTACAGGTCGTGAGGAGCTATCGCCAGTGTCGAGTGTGAACGGCTGTAGTACAGATGGGGAAGCGCGGCGGCAGAAGAAAGGTCCCGCGCCTCGGCAACAGGAGGAGTTATGTCTCGTCTGCGGCGACAGAGCGTCCGGATATCACTACAATGCTCTTACATGCGAAGGCTGTAAAGGTAAACTTATATCACATAAATTACTTTGATACCCGATATTCAACAATTTATATTTCATTATAAAATAACACGCGGGATTGTTATTCAAACATTCAAAAAGCTAAATATTATTCAAAAAGATAGAGATAGATATAATACTAATAACAAAAATATAACTATAATACTGCACAAATGGGCTAGCTCGATCAGAGTAGTACCAACACACCAAATTTATGGAATATAGTTGTTAATCGGTAGCATTTTTCTGTTACAACTTTTCTTACAGTACATACAAGGATCCAGAGAACCATATATTTTTCTTACTTACCTCTTCTCTTTACTTTTATTTACTTACCTCTTCTTCTCCATTACATATCTTACAAAGATAGGCATTGCATTTGCAATTCCATTGGTTTTGTTGCAAATTTCGTTGATCTGTAGTGTTTACTTGTGTGTATATACTATAGGCTCGTTTGGTCGTGTTCTATGAAAAAATGAAAATATATCAACTTCCTTCTTTACGCGTGTGTTTGTGTTACTTATAACTTTAGTTTTTGAAGTAAATGCTATGGTCAACATTTTCTTTTTGTAACACATGTATTTAACATATAATGTATACTCATTAATGAAAGTGCCATAGAAAGCGCTCCTTTGTTAACGTCCTAGACAACAAGGCGGTCCTTTTTCGTCCGCCCGCGACTGCTCCAATTCGAAGTTGAATTGGTGCATTGTTGTTACTCAGACTGTTGTGAGCAGCGCGCATATTGTACGATGTATCCGAGACGAGACGTCACAATAGACGTCTGGTCCCCGTCTACTCCTTGACTCGCTCGATTCACCGACGCCTATCGGCCATCGCACACAACCTTTAATGTCGACGTGGTCATAACATGTACATGTGTAAGCTACACTACACGGCCTCTACGTGATATGATAACATACAATGGGGAATTACGAACAATAAATGTACTTTCTAGAATACATGGTACATGTCTAACTCGAAACAGAATCCCTATAATCTGTATGAATGCTGCTAAGGTTTAAACAGAAGTAGTTTGTTTTTTTATTATTATTGTTGGATAGGAAGGCAAACAAGCAGGCTTGTCACCTAATAGAAAGCAACCAACGTCGCCCATAGGCCATAGGTTGTGCGGAAGCGTTGTCGGCTTTTAAGGAAAGTGTTCTTGTGGGAGGGGATATACTTGGGACTCCGGAACTCAACCGCTCACCGGACGAAAAGTGGTAGCTATGCTACCATTCAGACGCTGGTTTTTTGCAGGAGTGTAGTACTCCCCTAAGCGAGCCGGCCCATTCATGGTACAGACAAATAAAGTGACAAAGTATTCGTCTGTTGCGTGGCTCTATCATGTATACTTCGTTAAATGGGTACACATAAACAAGATAAAGTGTCCGCATGTGATATCCAGAAAATAAATATGATCTTTTAAGTTTGTATAATTATTTGTAACGTAAAATGACGCCATTTTGGGGATTATTAGTGTGAAAATAAGTAACTAAAATGTATAATAAAAGTATAACATTAATAATCCCACTTTTCCGTGCGAGATTTGTGAGGTTTTACATGAAAATGTTAAAAATAAAAGAATAAAAAGTAGTCGGATTCGTGAAAACAGCTTAAAATAATATAAAAAATAGTTAATATTGATATAAATAAATAGTTAAGGTATAATGAACGACATGGCTCAGTGGCTGAGTTACCGCTATCGGAGTCAGTAGTCCCGGAATCGATTCCCGTACTGCGATAAATATATGTATGTAAAACAGTTTAATATTTTGAACCTAAGAATTCTACCAATTTGGCCTTGGACAAGCGAGGTGGGTTAATTTTCATACCACCCGAAAACGGGCACCATCCCCAACTGTGGGTAAATGGTGCCCGCTTAGATATATAAACTCTAAAATAATATTAATAAAATTAATAAACAAGTAACTAATAATCATAATAATTGATATTTTTAAAGCCAACCTCAGTCAATCGATCACGCCCGCCTATCACAAATGCAGTCAACGAACCTTGCCTTTCAGGCAACCTTTAATGGATATTGCAATGAGTCTGCATTATAAATTCTTTAGAACAAATTTAATGAATTTAGCTTCTACGCGACCAAACTTTACATAATATTGTTTTGTTGTAATGCGTGATTTGAGGTGGCAAGGGGTCGTCTGAGTAATTCTATTTATTTTGTCTACACAATACTTTGAATTCATCATATATACCAACTAATATATGCAAAAAGACCATTACAAACTCCGGACTAGTAGATTACAAATACACACTATTTCACATACGCGATATTATTTTTTTTACTACAGTGGTAGAGCCATAATAACATAAATAGGCCGGCTCGACTGAGAATTCTACTCTCGTAAAATATCGGCATCAATTAGTATCATTTTACCGTGTTATCGCATTTCATACGGTTAGTGCTAAAATCAGAGTGATAAAATAGGCCCAATTCTTTTCCGCTCCTTTATTTCCTTCTTTCCCTCCCATTAAATCCTTCTTATCTGCACATTATTCATCCTAAAGTAAGCAACGCATTTGCAGTGCCCTTAGTATTTCAGATATTCATTGGCAGCAATTTTGTTTACCATCAGGTGATCCGCTTGCTCCTTTGCCTATTTATTCTAGAATAAAAAAAAATAAATTTATTCATATTTTTAATAGATTTTATTTTTAATAGATTTCTGCAAAGTAATGGTTAAATCAGGAAGATATCTAATTTATAATTAATTTTTTTTTTCAGGGTTCTTCAGACGGAGCGTGACCAAAAATGCTGTGTACATTTGTAAATTCGGACACTCGTGCGAGATGGACATGTATATGCGTCGAAAATGTCAGGAGTGTCGTCTAAAAAAATGCTTAGCGGTGGGCATGAGGCCCGAGTGTGTTGTACCCGGAGACACGTGCAAGATGAAACGGCAAGAGAAGAAAGCGCAAAGGGAGAAAGACAAGCCGCCAGTCAGCACGACGACTGTCGACGATCACATGCCTCCAATCATGCAATGTGACCCACCGCCCCCAGAAGCCGCGAGGATTGTAAGTGTTTTCTAATCAATAAGTTTAATTTACCCATAATTTACAGAACTATAATCATTGGTACAACTTAATTGGCTTAATGGCGAAGATATCGCTTACGGGTTCAATGGTCGCGAGTTCGATTCCTGCATCACGATAAATATGTGTATGACCTCCAGATATGTATGTAGAATCTCCTATGACTAAAATGATGGATTATGTCCATGCCAGAAATCCAAAAATGGGGAGAGCCGTACTTAACACGAACATATGATAAAAGTAATAATAATGTAAATGATTAATGATACAATTCTAAACAATCCCAACCAAGACAACTTAGCTATGACGAAATCTTCTCACTACTAATAAAAGCTTGGACTGTTAAAGTACCGTAAACATGTTCACAAGTAAGAAGATTCTCCATCACTCGATAGAGGGATCAAGCGATCCGACGACTAATACTCATCTCAGTCAATATTTAAAATTTCCAATAATATTTAAAAAGGTTTGCCAACAACGGCGAAAATGCATAACAAGACCAGTTTAGACCCACAAGTCATTTTAAGTTATACTTTTGGTATATCAGAGTTGTATTTTTATTGAGCATTCTGAAACAAAATAATTAAAATAACTGTAAAGCCAATGATTTAAATTATTTTATTAATGAAATAAGGAACTGATTAATGGAAAGTTAAAAAATCATTTTTAGATATTTTTTTTATTATAGAATAAATCGAATGCAATTTTCCTTTAAATAACTTCTGTTACCCCAGTTCAGACGTTTACTATACTGATTTATATCAATAGTTAAATATGATAGAAATACAAAAGTTGGCAATTCAAATAGCTGCGTTGGCATCTTGTGTAATTTCAAGTGATCACATCCGGCCTTGATCTACTTGGAATATATACACGTATGCTTACTATAAAACGTTTGTACATTATATATTTATCTACCTGTGCTTAGAATAAGTTAATCTTTTATTTCAAATATACCGTTACGATAATGACTCAACTTTTAAATAACATTATTCAATTTTCCTGTATTTTAAAATTAAAAAATAAATGGATCATTCATGAATTATGATGAAAATTACAAAATCCTGTTCGAAACCGTTTCATTTGTGAAGCGAAGTATTAACGCAGCGGTTGTTTCCTACGTGAAGCTGGAATGTTTGCAGCATGAAGTAGTCCCGCGGTTCCTCTCCGACAAGTTGCTAGAGCAGAACCGATTGAAGAACATCCCTCCGCTGACCGCCAACCAACAATTTCTGATCGCGAGGCTCGTTTGGTACCAAGATGGATATGAACAACCGTCAGAAGAGGACCTAAAAAGGGTTACACAGGTAAAGAACATCGTTAATTATGAACATGTACCGTATATTCTTCAACTATTTCTTTAATTTATTTAAAGAATTATTTACTTAAAGATTCTGTATTGTCTAAATAAATTAAATAATTTTGTTTTTAAGACAAATTCATATAAAATATATTTTTTACGACATATGCAAGTTGTGATATATACACCCCTTTGCAAAAAAAACGGGCTATTTTGATTTTTCTACATTATTGTTAATAATTTAGTTCATTTTTTAGTTCAAGAGATTTTAATAGCCAAACTATGTTATTGGCACTTAATAAAGAGTCTAGATATAAAAAAGTTAATTCCAAATTCGAAGCTTTTGTTCTGTGAATCCCTTTTATTGTCTATTTGTGACATTTGACTTAACTTTTCGCGGGTTTGTTGTTAGAAGGTTATCAAGCAACTAAAACTTTCATGTTATTGTGATCTCGGCTGAGTGGAAACACATTCCAAAGGACACAATCAAAAGCCTGATGGAAAGCATGCCAAGATTACATGTCGTATTTGCTGCAAGGCCATACTCGTTATTAATCTTTATTTTTTTAATGTCTTTTTTTATTATAGTAGCATAAAAATACTTGTAGCCTTAATTTCACTATACCCATAAAAATGTCCATTTTCACACGGATTTCTGTTTACATTGATTAAAATAACGATTCTAGGATGTAAGTATTTAAAAAAATCTAAAAAAGAAACTCCTAGTCATCTAAGCTAATGGACATACTAAAGATATTAATATTATCTATAGAAAAGACAATGATTGTAAGGTGCTCGTTTTTTTTGCAAAGATGTTTATTTCCACACAAAATTTTAAATTTATCAATAAGTAGAATACTAAAGACGCATAAACATACTTGTTATATTAATGGGTAAAATGCTTTATTTTTCATAGTTAATCATTGAAGCTACTTTATAAAAATCATCAGATTGAACATTTTTCTTTAGTTAAAATATTAAATGAAATTTTATTACTTCATATTTTATTTATTATCATTAGTTCTTATTTAACCCAGACTGTATAAAATGTTTAGTTTGTGAGGACAAATCCTGCCCATTCCTCTCAGGCCTTTGCCCAATGGAAATTTTGCTATAAAATATGCAAATGATATAATAATGATACCGTTGGCCTCATTATGAGAAATCCATATGAGTATATTTTACGGTAACAACAAAAAAAGATTTTCTTTCAGTTCGAGAAATTTTCATAAAATCATTCTTACTTGAGTTATAAAAAAAATGTAACTTAGAAGAATATAAAACTTTTTGAATACATCCGTGAATAATTAGACTCATATTTAAAGATATAAGTTTAGTGTTACCACTGTATGCATAGAGTGACATTTACATAGGATCGTGAAATATTCTCATTTCAACTGACAAACCTTTGTGTTTCAGACGTGGCAACAAACAGACGAGTCCGAAGAGGAAACCGACTTACCCTTCCGTCAGATTACTGAGATGACGATTCTGACAGTGCAGCTTATCGTGGAATTTGCGAAGGGTCTACCAGGGTTTGCCAAAATATCTCAGCCGGATCAAATAACATTATTAAAGGTATAAAACATTATTTTTGTTTCTTTTAATTTATATATTCATGTATATATACTGCTTATTCCAATTTTGTACAATACTGTAATATCTTGACACTTACTGGAAAACACTTTTAAAAATGTATCGATTACATAAATACAAACAGTTTAAATAATGGGAACCTAATTGACTCAGTGAGGAAGTTACCGTTTTTGTAGTACATTAATTATGATTCAAGTCTGTGTGTTACATCAATCTGCCTTGGACATACTATATATATGGTGGGTTAATATCCATTCCTCTAGAAATGGGGAAGCCCAGTGTCCAGCTGTGGGATATATATGAGCTATTTAAAAAGTAATGCGTCAGTAAATACTGTAATATTATATAATATGTAATAATAAAATTATATATTATGTAATAATAAAAGTAATGCTCTGAAAGCAGTGACTTCGCCACTTGGATCGTATTGTAAAATACAATACGATTTAAGTGGCGAAGTCAATGGTCACGGATTCAATATCAGCATCGAGTTAATATATTTAACAGGCCTACAGGTAGATATTCTGAGTATTAGTGCCCCGACAATCCGCATTGGATAAATGTGGCAGGGTAATGTCAATTCCTCAATAAGACGGACATATATGTAATGTTAATAAAAGTAACAATGTCTCGATATTATACGAGTGTTTTGTACTTTTCCAGGCGTGTTCAAGCGAGGTTATGATGTTGCGAGTGGCGCGGCGATACGACCCCGAGACGGATAGTGTGTTGTTCGCCAACAATAAGGCCTACACGCGCGACAACTATCGGAAGGCGGGCATGGCCTATGTCATCGAGGACCTACTACATTTCTGCCGGTGCATATGCACTATGTCGTTGGATAATGTGCATTACGCATTACTCACTGCCATCGTCATATTTTCAGGTATATATTCTATACATATAAAAATGAATCTCCATTTCCCTTGGTCACGCCATAACTTAAGAACGACTCTACGGATTTCATTCATCTTTTTTTTTATAATACGTAGGTTTTAATAGAAAAAAAATTTAGAAGATTGCGCAGAAACTTGAAAAATTTTCGAAAGTATAATGGCTATTATGGACTTCGCGCGATTGAGAGTTCGCTTTGAACTTGGCGTGTTTGACATTTATCAACACTAAGTTTTTGAAATAACTTTTTTTAAATTAATTAAGGTTCGAATCGATTATTCATAGCTAAGACAGGACCACGTCTGTCGAGTCAGATAGTATCTAATATGTTTTAAGTCTTATTGTGATTTTCCGGAGTTCGCTGATAAGCAAAGGCCTTACCTAATGCTTGTCAAATAGCCCGATCTTCTATCAGCTGTCCTTCGCAGATCGTCGCTCAATCTGGCTTCCCCAGCCATCATTTGTATGCTTCTTGAGATTAAACTAATGTCTTAAAAACAAATCTTCTGTGTTTACCTACAATTTCAAAAAGCACATGCTAGCTTTTTAATACACTGCACCCACTATTACGATGTTTCCCGCACAAGAAGTTTTATTAGATAATAATATTTACAATAGTAATAAAAAAGAAGATTTGATTTAATTCTTGTTGTTGTTGTTATCTTATTGTTCTTTTTCGTCGTAAACAATAGTTGATTTTTTTATAAATATATTTCAGAGTATTATATGTATATAAAATAATTCATAAACATGGATTATTAAGTTAAATATTTTGACTCAGATACGGGATCCACGTTGACTCATGATCATTAGAACGTTAAAATTTTTTGAGTTACTAATGGGATTCTTACGACGGTATAGTTTTACTCTAATTGTCATCACCAACATCATTTTACTACTAGTCGTAGGCCTCCTCGATGGGCAGGTAGTTTGGCGACCATAGCGCTAGATATTTTGATCTGGTAATGTTGCTTCTCGTTACCAGTCTAAGGTTATAAAATAATAGGATACATCACGTGCGCTGCACACACACCCATACAATCATAATCTTTGATATCAATATGTACGGTCAATATAGACGGTACAGTCGACTCTTGATAATTCTATAATTCTATGTAATTGTTGGGTCTAAAACTTTTGTTAAATCAAATGAATTAAATGGTTTTAGTACAATCGGTAATGCGAAAAAAAAAACTATCCATAATTTTCAGAAACACGTGGTAATTCGAAATTCTTTCACGCAAACGCTCCACAAATCTAAATATGGACATGTTGAAACATGTACGGGCACACACAAACGATCATGTATGTTTATACGATTTGCAGTTTAGCTATGAGTATGTACATATCTAATCGTCATCCTGTGACATTTTGTTTGTTTTTGTTCTAAAATACGTCCGAAAAGGTACAAGTGCTTGTCTATTTCGGAGAGTACTACATTTTAACATTTCAAGAGATACTACTTTTAGTAATTCGAACTTTTTTGTTTTTCTCATTGGTATTACAAATTTCTCAACATTTCGAACTCTTAGTAATTCGCAGTATTAAAAAGGTCCCTTCAACTTCGAATTATCGAGAGTCATACAGTCGACTCTATATAGTATAACTATGTAACCACTAATATTTACTATAACATGTATGTATGTTGGCTTTTATTAAGTGAAATATTATAACTTTTGCAGACCGGCCCGGCCTTGAACAGCCGCAGTTAGTAGAAGAGATTCAGAGATACTACTTAAATACTTTGCGGATGTACATCGTGAACCAGCTGAGCGGCTCACCGCGGTGCGCCGTCATATACGGCAAGATCCTGTCAGTGCTGTCGGAGCTCCGAACGCTAGGCATGCAGAACTCGAATATGTGCATCTCGCTCAAACTCAAGAACAGGAAGCTGCCGCCATTTCTCGAGGAGATTTGGGACGTAGCGGACGTGTCTACAGCGCAGCCGCCGCCCCTCATCGAACACACCGCGAACCTTTAGCGCCCACGCGCTAACAACGCTACCCGCGGCCTCTAGACCCGTACAATGCCGAAGTTTCCCGAAACTCCGCCGGAGAATGGCTAAAGTTTCCGACTCCAACGTTGTCCACCGACGTCGTGAAAGCCACAGCTGCGATGGACAACTGATACGTGGTTGCCGGCTAATACTGTATTTTACCCCGAATGATATATACGTTTTCTGTATTATATGGATATAATAAAAGTGATTAATAAATATTTTATGTAAGAAGAGTATGCCCCAAAAGCAAAAAAAATGTAATTTAAAATTTCGGGGTAAATCTGATATATAGTTGGCAACCAGACGAAACTTAGAGCTTCTCCCGTTGAGATGAGAAGTGAGGTAACGACCGCGCCACTGAGGAGAGAACGCTCATAGACTGGCTAGTTTTTAGTGAAGTGCTCGGACACAAGTTGGACGTGATGAATATTTATAAGGATTGTGCGAATCGGGGTACACGCGTACTCTTACGTATTTGGTGACCGACGGCGATGCGCGAGAAATTAGTGAATATATGTGCTGTTGAACGTTCGGAGAATATATTTAGTGTTAATCGTTTAGTGGGCAACACCGCCGGCTCAAACGACCGCCTCTCGTTTCAGCCGACGATGTGGCGCTCCCCGTTTGTTTCCTTTACGACTGGATACTAGTTGGTCACTCGGATACGACTGTATGATAAGACTTCAGTAAGTACACCTCCTAAATAACAAATACGTACATACACTATGAGAGTTATAAATAAAACTAATATATGAAAAGATGTTTCTATTTGGTGAGAAAGTTGATAGTTGTGTTTATTTACCAAAATTAAGGGTACGTTGATTAAACCTTTTCGATTAATCTATACATAATAACATATATATATTTAATATATACAGCGAAAGTTACTTCGCTGCACGCGTCCCCTGACAGGTGATATCTATGTCGGACGTTGTTACTGATGGTTTACGAATGTTTGTTTATATATAGTTTATGTGAGACGTGTTATCGTGTCCCGTCGATTTTTGTTCCGATTCATGTTCCACCGTCTGGTGTCCCTCACTGTATGGAATGATTATAATTTATTATTGCTGTGATTACATTTATAACATGTTGAAATATCCTACGTAGGCTGAGATAAGTGTGTCTTATTACAAATAGAATACAAACGTTGATTGCTTTCACCAAAGCGTCAGCATCTTGTCTGCCTGTTTGACTACATCCTCATACTTTATCATAGTTACATAGTTCTGGTTTTCCACGGTATACATGCTGCACTAAGTCAATGTTATATTAGACAAGTTACGTACAACAGTCACTAATGTACGTAAGATCTTGAGTATTCTATTATCTCGTATGATTTTAAAGGTTATCAAAGTTGAATTAGTTATTGAAAGGCCAAACGTCGTGTACCAAGCCTGTGCAATTTACAATAAGTATCGCCGTAAGCTTAAACAAAACATAGAGTTATAAAAAAATAGACTTCCAGAGTCGAATATTGTAATAAATTTAAGAGATGCCGAGACGGATATGGATATCAAGTTATTTTATTTGTGAAGTACATACTTATTGTGTAATATAATTTTTTCTATTTTCTTTCACATGACTTTGCGTGCATGTTGTCAGGCAGCTGTTATGTAGATGTGAAATTAGAAATGTAGGCCCATATTCTTCAATTTGAATTTAAAATTTATTTGTATTATGTTTTCAATATATGGTATGTTTTCAATTTTGCTATACAGCTCATTTAGCTCGGTAAGGTATTTATTATTTATTAACCGCATTTGAACTTGCGCTGTTTAGCCGAGCTTATTCTATGGGAACAATATTGGTATAGTTCTAAATGTTCGATAGTAAACGTGCGCGCAATGTGATGTCGTCCAGATAACTATATCCGTCTCGGTCGTAATAATGTAAGACAAATAAAAAGTATCTATTGCAGAACAATAAGATATATTTCAAAAACAAATAATAAACTGCCCATAAGAGATGATGATCCAAATACGAAATGCCTTATTTCGCGTTACCTGCACTTTGTACCTACATTGTTGAGAATGGAATATCATAGTATATAGATCATAAATTAAATCGATCTCAATTACCCATAAGAGTTGTTAAAACATACATACATACATACATACGTATTAATCGCGTTTTCCATTCGTTGCTGGGCATTCTTATTGTTAAGTAATACGTTTCGACACCACTTCGGGCTTGCTACATACGTGTCGACACTGATCCATCGTATTGGGGGTTGGAATTGGCGATTTTAGAAAAATTTATTATACTTAGTATTAATTAACATGTGAAGAAATGTGTGATACGATTCCTGTGCAAATTGTTAGTTAAATAATTATGAGGTGGAGCTGTCGTGGAGTAATTCGGCTCGTATGTGGCTGCCCTTAGTAATTGTTGTACAGTGACCGTCTTGAAGCCTACAATGTCTGCCGCATGCTCTGTCGCATCAGTACAGCACCGTAAGCGTGGCCACACGGTAGGAACTGCCACAAGCTGACACTCAATTCATAGTTTCACTTGATTTGTGGACAGTCGAAATTATTACTTGGCCAAGATCCGCGACAAGTTAAACAAAAGTCTACTTCCTCCAGTAAAAAAACACACATTATTATTTTTTCTAATAATAATGTGTTTTTTTTTACTGGAGGAAGTAGATTTCCAGGGAACTTAAATTAAATTCCAATACCCACCAACCAACCGGTAACGGTTGTCTTCCGTAGAGTCTACTATACCTGTTGAGACGAAACATATCTCGTGTACATTGTGGAAGAGTGGTGGTGTGTTTGGGTCATAGTGGTTGAAAGGTGGAAGGAAAGTTGCTGACGGCCGTTTTTCGGTAAGATTTAGTTTAAGTTCCCTGTAAATCAACTTCCTCCAATAACTAAAAACACATTTATTTTTTCTACTTTTATTTGCTAGTCGCGGATATTGACCAAGTAAAAATTCTGACTGTCCACATAGTAATGGATTTCCGCAAAGTAACGCCTGATTCAATTAATCATTTTAACTTGATAAGTAATCTTAGTGTCTGTTTGGTGCGTGTTAAATGTGTCTTCTTTACATACCACTAAGCGTTGTAAATTTACATAACGTATGTTTGAGATTTTTTGGAAATGCATTTCTTGATAGGTTCAGCGTGAGATGATCGGGCTTGCACCGCGGACCGCGCGCTAGATCGCTTAAAACATCTTTTTCGACTCGGATAATTTTATTCTAGCAGTAGGCGATTCTAAAATAGAAAACGAAGCACAAAATTGTTTAGTGTCTTTAATGTCTCTATTTATTTAGGAGCATATTGATAATCACACTGCCATTATAAACGTAATTTCATGGTGCGATCTGATATACTTGAAGGGTGAGCACGTGTTTTTCTTTGATACGTCTCTGTTATGACCGTTGGGGTGGGTGTAAGTGTTGAACCGTCATCAATAACTTTACGCTGGTAATCGATGCCTTATAAGCGAGGTGCTGCCGTTAGATGGCGCTACACGTACACGATAGCGCACCTCGAGTTTGTGACAAATATAACTGCCATTCGATAAGTAAATTGTTATACATCATTTGATGCGTAGGGTATCATGACGATTGTCGTTCGCTTCATAGTTAACGGTATCCGTTGGTGCACAGCCGGTCGCGTTTGATACATATTATTCGATTTCGAAATTGTAATAGATTTATTAAGGGTTTAACTTAATCTCTCAGGAGAAACTAATAAATAATGAGAATACCATAATATAATTTGTGTCTTAGCTGATAATGGTACATTAGTACGATGATAAGTTTATATCGCTTATTGTGACAATGCGAGGTGTCGGCACACCCGAGTAACGCTGAAGGAGCATTTAGCGAGGGTAATTAAACAATAGGCGGGAACATTCGTCCAAGTGGCTCGTCAAGAAATAACGCAAGGCGATATGGTTCGACTGTCACACGGTTGTCCTTTTTCAATGCCTTTTTCTCAACTATTTAATTTTCGTCAAGGCAAACAAACCAGTAATGTAGTGACCAAACGAGGCACGTCCAGTCTATACAGTCGATGGACTGTTTGGGAGGGTCCATCGCGTCCATTACATTGTGTATATAGGTACCCTTAGATTCTATTGTCATATGTTTGACATATGTTTAATTTTATTCATCTAGGAAAGTACAGATGGCTGTTGTTATTTTTATATTATTTGGGTAGAAATATATTTTTTGTAAATGACCTCTGTATTTATCTTTTGTAAGCTTTGTAAGCCATAGGGACTTAGATTAATATACACGAGCTACGAACATTGTGATTGAAATAATTTCATTGACATTGTATTTACTAAAGTGTTTTTTTTTCATCGAATATATATTGTTCGTTTCGTCAGAATTTTTTTTAAAATAATTTTTGTTACTTCAGAGTGCAATATGTACAAATATTTACATATAAAATGTACAGTCATTTTTTAGTTTTAATGTGTCAACGCAATACGTTTCGCTATCCATTCGTTGAATGTACAATGAAGGCATAATAAGGTATCACACGCGAGCCGCTAGCCGGCCGCTCACTATTGTGTTTGCTAATACTTAAGCGTTTAATTTTACATAGGCGGACTAGGTGATCTTTGTATTTAAATTTGCTAATTTTTTGTAGCAGATTAGATTTGTTTACGTGAATAAGATGAGTAATGTACATTTTGAATTGATTTTAAAGTGATTTAGTTGTTATTTAGTGATGAATTTTTCATATAAGTGTAACTGGCAGCCTCGTGGCCAGTCCACTGATACCAGTGCGATTTGTGCAATGTCCATTAGAAAATTTGTGTAGCTAGCTGGGCGCTGTGCCTAGCGTGAGGCCGGGTGGCCCCCGGGTCTCTAGCACTGGCCCCACCCGGCCTGTTGACAGTCCTAAGCTAAGTGCCACGTCGAACGATAGGAAGGCTGATGATGTACGCGATAAGAGCCCATTCCGTGTTCATTGAAACACTTTTTTTTTTGTATATTATTTCGTAAATCTATCTGTCAGCAGTAATTATCATTTCCTCCTAATACTTTGCCTTAGTGATTCCTTTATTTTATGATTTAACCGCTGTGGTGAAGCGAATTAGAAATAGGGAACAGACATGACGATATGTTAAAATTTTAGAGAGTCAACTTTTATAAAAGATAACTACAAAACAAACAATGAAAAGGTGTGTACAAAACGAGGAAATTTGTATGAACATTGTTATGCGAATAAACTTACACCTCGATATAAAATACAATTGCTTTTTATTTCTCTTATCTTACGCCCTTCCATCCTATACTTTAAATATTAATATAATTCTCACTAAGACGAATTTAATATACCTAATTTGTTAAAAATGATGGCGACGTGGTTCACCACGCGTCACGTCCTGATTCTCACGAGGGCGAGAAGCAACCAATAGAGAGCCGTTTCGCTGCGATTAATGGTAGCGGATGGAGCTCTGTGGTCTCTGCCAACCCCTGCGTGGGATAGGCGTGAATATATATAAAAAAATTAATATATAATAATTATTGTAAATGATTCAATTGGTATGTAAGAGAGGCTACATGGTGCATCCCGTAAACAACAGAAGCTACTAGTGATCGGCTAATGAAAATACTACCATGCCAATTAAAGTGAAATAAAAACGAAATAGTATAAATAATTTGTTTAATACCGGCAACGGGCAACATTTTTATCAGTACGAGATTGAGTGTACGTAGCTTTTACGCTTTTGCAGTACGTCAAATATCCTTTACTTTGGCTTGGCATTCCTTTTAAGCAAATCATGTCCAATAAGCAACTGATTTAGTGTGACAATATCTCAATGCCAAATAAAATCGACAATTTCTATAACTCGCAAACGAACCAAATTCGAATAACTGCCTACCAACCGTTTTCGTGTCACTTTTTTGGCAGATCCGATCTCTTCTCTTCTCCACCTAATTTTTTTAATCTTTCTCTTTTAAATCTATCATCGCTATTTTAATTACACGAATGTTTTCGCTCCTCAAAAAAGTAATACTTTACTTTTTTCTCTGACTAACGGACTTATATGTTAGATGTCAGTAATTATTGTAATATAATTTTAAAACAAATTGGAGCTCACAATTCCTTCCTATATTTACTATTATTCACACTTCGTATATTTATATAAGGTACTTTTCCGGCTGCAAAGTCAAGGGTTATCAATAAATTTATCTGGTGTTTATTTCTCATAAATTACGATACGCAGGACATTTTATAAATCATTTTCATAAACGAGGGAACGAAACAAGAAAATGTATTTGATTACTTGTTTAAATTATACCAGGATAGCGCCACCTATAATTGTTGATTAGAATCCTTAGGATTGAGAAAGTGAATAAAAAGAAGGCTCGGTAAAATATATACACAGGAAGAGAGGCTGACCCTAGAGATCGTTGATACTGATGCTTGATTACGTCATATAAAATTTAAACACTACATAGACATCACTGTTCATAAATATGTAAAATTTTATGATATACTTTTAGTTCTCATTTGATACTGAAGCTATGATCAATATGTATTTTAAATAATGCCTTTTTCGACAATAATAAATCCTTTTAATTATTACTGAAAACTTTAACTTTCAGTAATCAAAAAGATATCTAGTTCTTCAATTATTGATGTTGGTGACTTTAACTAAAGGAATACATTTCCATCCATTATTACAAGTGAGTCACAGCATAATGTGCGAAAAACAACAACGTACCAAAAATAGAACAAGGTACGAAAAATAGAACAACATAACAAAAATATAATATCGTAACAACACTATTTGTGAAGTTCGTTCTAATGTTATATGCATTAACATATTTCCAAATTCAAACACACAAATATGGCCATGCCTTTTACGGATTTTACATATCCCACAAACACTGCAATACAATATAATACAAACTTTAATATAAGTATTTTATTAAACACATAATTAATATTTTATCAATACCTAGCTACGGAGCACCTAACTAACAACAAAATGAATCAATGAGATATATTTTTCATTGTAATTAAACTTACTCATAGGTATTTACTAATTTTGGTTTTTTATTAAATATTTCACTTTCCCTTTCTACATTGAGGAAATATACACTCCTTAAAACCTGTGTTAAACGTGAAACATATTTAAAGGTCAACTGAATTTAACGTAATGCTAGATGGCGTTTGAGTCACAATTTTAATTTTTATATAACCAGTATTTGCGTAGAGATTTTAGTTAGCATCTATGAAGATATTTTCAATGGCTTTAATACAATATTTTTTTAACTGTATCAAGTCGGTATCTTGTAAGTGCGAGATTTTTTATTTAATAGCTGCGTTTGGATAATCGGTTGCATGTAAATTCGTCAAGTGTGACTATTACCAGTGACCTTCATTTGCATTCTCTTGCCAAAATGCCATCTAAATATAATATATGTATAAAATATTCAAGACTAATAGTTTTGAACTTTAGACTTTAACCTTGTATCCTTGAAGCATTACGTTGAAAAGAATAATTAAAGTGTACAGTCACAAACAAATGGCACATCAATATTACCATTTAAGGTTAAGATTTTGTTATGAAACATACATACAACATTAGCTTAACAATCTAAGTGAACAAGTCGAACTGATAGGGGGAAATCCAAAGAGATAAACTATACGTCCTTATCTTTATGTATTAGTAGATCTAAACATTATTTTATCTTATTAAGAGTTGATTTCTATTATGTATTAACCTATTAAAGTTCATTGCTGAACTTAGAACACCACTCAACACACTATTCAAACGTATATACTGATTTGTATATCACTGTACGATAATGTATATATATATACTATTTTGCACTGATACCACCTCCGGGTCATAACCGATTGACATTTAAACCGGCTTTGATTGTAGGATGTTTATGCCAACATCGGTCGTCAGAGACGTAGTATAAACATTTCCGTAAAATAATTAATAATAGTAGGCTTTGAGTGCAAAGCGTTTTATACACAAAGCCTCCAGACTCAGAATAAATTTTTTATGATGGTGAAGCCATAGTAGTACGAATAGGCCAGCTCGATGGGGAAGTACCTCACTTTCACAAAGTATCGGCGTTATCGGCATTTTACTGTTTACATGCGAATGCTGGAACCCGGAAGCCCAATTTCCATCTCACCTTCCATTACTTCCTCTCCCATTAAATCCTTCCCCTCCCATTAATGATGTCCTTACTCTAAGGTAGGTAACACATTTGTACTAAGGTCACTTAGTATATTAGAAGTGTATGGCGGGTTATATAAAAAAATGTAGTCCGTATAAATGTTTATACTGATGTAATAGTTGAACCCACGCTGATGTCGTAAGCGAAAACTTCACAACTGCATCATGATTGATGTTTAAAAATGGAACAAGTCAATAAAATGAGCACACATAACGCGATCAGACAGGAAATAACATTAACACAAATATAATGAAGTATAACATCACAATAACGTATAACTCATTTTAATTTGTCGATAAGTCTGTTGTTTGCGTCTCATAATTAAAACGAAAAATGTAAGGATAACAATTAATATTAAAAAAAGAGGGTTATAGAAAAAATGTGATTTTAAATAAATCGGCTTATACACTCCTTTGCAAAAAAACGGGGCGTTTTGATTTTTCTACATTATTGGTAATTATTTAGTTCTAAAAACGATTTAATAGCCAAACTATGTTACTGGCTGTATATAGAGTCTAGGTATGAAAAAAAAATAATTCCAAATTCGAATCTTTTGTTTTTTTTTTTAAATGAATCCCTTTTAAATTTGTGACTTTTGACTTACTTTTCGCGGGTTTGTTGTTAGAAGGTTATCAGATAACTAAAACTAACTTTTTCTTATTTTTAGTAGAATAATTCATGTTGGTCATCCTGCTGGTGGATCCTGGTCACATCCTGCTTTATTGTGACTTAAAACAGATATCTTTGTGTCTATTGTAATGGCAGAAAAAGCAATAAGAGCTACTAAAACATAGCACTGCTGGAAGAGGGGTGTAAACAATGTAACATCTCACAGCGGTTAAACGTGAGTCTTTCAATTATCCAAAGAACTTGGACTCGATACCAAGAGACAGAATCCGTTCAGAGAAGGCACGGTTCTGGAAGAAAAAGTTGCACACAACCACGAGGCAACCGGTTTTTAGTGACTCCGGCGCTAAGGATCCGCAAATGCAGTTACATAGACCTCTCTTTTGAGGAGAAGAGATAGGAGGAGCACAAGTTAGGCTATGGACTGCAAGAAGGAGGCATTTAGCTGCTTATATACGTAGTTGACGACCAGCACGGGCCCAAGTGTTCGCACCGGCTTGTTCGATTGAGAAACGCTAGAAAATTCCTATCTTGGACACTAGGTAACTGGAGTAGCGTACTCTTCTCCGATGACGCAACGGAATGAATATTTAGGATTTATAAATATTTTTTCTGAGTCTGGTAACCCCCCCAATCCGCATTTCCTTTCCTGTCCTTTCCTTTCTTCTCTATCCTTTCCCTTCCTCTCTGCTAGAGGCCGCTAGGGGCGAACCTAGTCGCAAGCTTGCCGACCGTCTCGGGATCGGGCTACCCCAGGTGCTATGGTTCCTTACCTCAGCATGCAAGGCTCTGCTGGGGCTGACTTCCATTCTCCCTTGCGGCTCGTGGGATTTACTAAAGACGAATTTAATATACCTAATTTGTTGAAAATAACGGCGACGTGGTTTGCCACCCGTCACGTCCTGAATCTCACGAGAGCGAAAAGCGACTAACGAAGAGCCGTTTCGCTGGGATTAATGGTAGCGGACGGATGGAATAGGCGTGAATATATAATATAATAATAATAAATAATATATAATTTATATCATCTCAATCGACAAGCTATAATTTAATTCGCCTGTTTAAATTAACAAATTTAATAAACCTTTAATTTTCTTAAAAATATCAACTTTAACATCAAAATCCCTATACGTTGTTTTATCTAAAACGTAAAACTTTTAATAACCCACCTTGTGTACACGTCATCTAAATGTCCGTGATAAAAAACCAAAATGCACGTCACGCGACCTGGGGAAATAACCGCTCGTCTATACGTTAACGACGCGCGCGCCAGCTTCATGTAATTTATGCATTCCACACATCTTTAATATATTTGTAAGGAAATAAATATTCACGTTCCACTACGTTCTACTTTTATCCAACATCCTGTTACAACATTTTTAATTTTAACAAATCAAGTTTGATAATACTTCATTTATGTATGGTAATGAAAAAAATCTACATAAAAATAAATATTGTAATATGTTAGGATATAAACAAGCACCCGTTCAAAAATACAATCGTCGATCCGAATCGTCGATGACCAAGATCTCACCGATCCGATTCTCTAGCGCTGCGGAGGGATGTGTCATCTCTAAGCATTATCCCCTTTATCATGGGGAGTGCTCCGAGGAATTGTTTAGTCCGAGGATTAATGGTTAATTCTCGCCCTCGAATTCCACAACCGCACAACTCGCCGTAAAGAACAAGTTTCATACTCACCATCTCAATGAGTGGCGAACTCCTACGGTGCGCTTCTCTCGAAACTTCTTTCCACGCACCACCACTCTGTGGAACCAGCTACATTCGGCGGTGTGTGTGTTTTTAATGAAAAATTGCAAGTGTGACATAGATAGATTATTGTTAAAAATAAGATATATTATTGATTTATAAAATCTAATAATCTATGTGATGTCTGGTTCTTGTCATAGAGAATTCTATGGCTTTGTGTTCACCCCTGTACATCTTCCTGTACATCTCGACAATGAGAGAAATATACTAAGTAGCAGAAGTTACCTGAATTATAAAATCCAATCAACAATCCCTAATCCGTCCGATTTTTTTCTAATCAACAGCTAATTACTATGTAATAGGCTTCTTAATGAAAACAATTTAATTGTTAGTTACATTCTACAGTAGGTATTTAAATCCCTCCTGTAGGATGTTAACAATGTTATTTGGGTTGTCAGAGGGATGGAGAGTTTTGATTTGCGTTTTATTTTCAGAATCAGACAAGAGTTTTAAGGTCAGCGTTTTAATATTAAAAGGAATGTTAAGAATTGTCTTGATTTTTTCGTAATTTTATTAAATTGAGTAAAGATTTTGTGTTCCCAAATGAGTAAACGTTGCAAAAAGATCGTGTCCTACTTCTACATCAGTGATCATGACACCAATCAATCGTTCAGATACGATGCTAATTAGTATTTTAACCTAACCTAACCTAACCTAACCAAACGTATCTGTGGGTCTTTTTTGAAATCGTTTTCATAAATCTTAAATTTACATTAGTATTTTAGTAACTCAGACGTAGTAACGTCTGAGTTACTAAAATACTAATGTAAATTTAAGATTTATGAAAACGATTTCAAAAAAGACCCACAGATACGTTTGGTTAAATCATGTTAACACATCACGTCAACATTCCGAACGAACTCGTTTTAGCGTCAGTAAAGTTGTTCAGCTCGTCAATACTATAGTATTTCTCATCACGATTAGTTTTTCATTTATTTTTGCTACATAAGTGGCTCCCCTTGCCAAATATAAAGGTTTACATTTGTATGCATAACTGTATTTTGGGGTATAAGTTGAATTATAAGACTATTTATGCGAACATTAATATATTACTATTTTTTATCATAACAGGCAAATTTACAGAATCGCCTAAAGTTATGCTATTATCACCGCGCATCATCATACGTCCACGGACGTCCACAATAACAATAACATGAAAATGCGTCGACACATACGATCATATCTTGAACCCTTGGGATCTTCAGAAACTTGTTTTAAAGATTTAATAACACCGAATAATAGTCTTTCCTGCGAAAATTTTTGGTGAGATCAGCCGTGCGCAGAAAGAAGATGCGATCAAATCTCACGGTGATAGGTAAGTTGCGAACCATCTAGGTAATGGAGTGTGCTAATAATTTTTATGACGGATTGTTCACTGAAAGAACTGCACTAGTAAAGCGAATGAAATAACTTTACAAATACACTATATATAGAGTGAATTAGCCCTAACTTTTCCAGTTCAGTTCTATCATGATATTTCGTTGTCCTTATTGATTAGTATTCACTTATTCGTATATATTACGGGCACCTTGAGAAGTCCGATCACTATGAACAATGACCGGTCTGCATACATAACACCCGTATCATGTGGGTAATGTAAGTATAACTGCATGACTGTTCGTTTTCCCGGTCAATATGAACAATGACTACTCAATTTTGGGAAATATAATAAAACACATGAACTGGTAGTGTTCAGTCAATTCAGCGACTACGCTAAACTAACCTAAATCTAAACTACTAAGTTTAAAATAAATTAGCCGATCGATTGGCTCAGTGGCGTGGCCCTCCGCCCACGGAGTCAATGGTCGCGGGTTCGATTCCCGCATCGGAATAAATATATATATGGATTTATAAATGTTTATTCCGAGTCTGGTAACCCCCCCAATCTGCATTTCCTTTCCTGCCCTTTCCTTTCTTCTCTATCCTGTTCCTTCCTCTCCGCCAATCCACGGTCTGCCGTGCCAATGGATGCGTGGCTAGGGGCGAGCCTAGTCGCAAGCGTGCCGACCGTCCTAGGATCGGACTCCCCCGGGTACTATGGTGCCTTACCTCAGCATGCAGGGCTCTGCTGGGGCTCACCTCCATCCTCCCTTGCGGCTCGTGGAATTCACTAAGACGAATTTAATATACCAAATTTGTTGAAAATGACGGCGACGTAGTTCGCCACCCGTCACGTCCTGATTCTCACGAGGGCGAAAAGCGACTAATGGAGAGCCGTTTCGCTGCGATGAATGGTAGCGGATGGAGCTGTGTGGTTTCTACCAACCCCTGCGGGGGATAGGCATATACTGCATACTTTTATTTTGTAGTAGTAGATACTTTTATTTTGGAAAAATAATTACTTATGTTAAAAAAAATAGTAAGTAATCTATGGAAAATCAATTGAAATATGTAAAATTGTGTTATCGTTTCAAACATTTCAGTTTATACGTCCCCTGGCACGACCGATATTGTCACATTGCCAGGATAGAAGTAGGGAGAATACTTATACTGCCCGGTTCAAGAGTTAAATTCAAATAACTCAAACCGTGATTATTTAAATGGACCATGGGCAGTCGGACATTACTAATATGAGCCAAAGTAATAAATTTATCAAATTGAACGACGCTCTTAGTCATTATTCACAATGATCGATCCATATTAATACAGCCCGGTTAATTAAGTTTCTTAACATAGATGTTTATACAATAGGAATAGAATTATTTATGTGTATCTACTAACTTCCTTGCATAAGCATGTAAAGTTTTATTAGAGTTGTTAAAAAAATTCTAGCGTCTTCACCGGTGAAGGAATCGAGAAACCAGTAATGATTAGCTCTGGTTGATAACACAATTATGAATTTTGGCTTAAATATTTTAAACAAATGTTCAATCAATTGTAATAAAAAGCAATACGTTACATCGGCCTGGCTTTGTTGTTAAATATACTACTTTGCATTAGAGAAAAAAAAGTGTATGTCGGATACTTTTATTGAGTTGGCATCGTTATCAAAATCGTATAATTTTGTTTATCTAGTATGATCCGCGCAAAGACAATAATAAACAGCGACGGGCAGAAATTGTTGATAAGAACAATTTCTGCCCGTCGTAGATTGTTGAACTCCAATTTAATTTTGACAAAATATAGAATAGGGATTAGTTTGCGGAAAAATGCCAGAGACCACGAATTACAAATACGAACTACTATGTATTATAGTATTTTTTTAAAAATTTTAGGAACCTATTAATTTTTTTTTTTGGTTTTTTACACAAATAATATTTGAATGAAGTGCGTAATACAGCTCTTTGCATATAAAACTCGCCTCAACAATTATCATTTTTAATTACAATAAAAAATCATTTTATAATATATTATCATGATGCTTTTATGTCATTTTAAATGCAATAAAATCTAGTGAATGTTAGCCAGACTTTTTTCTCAGATATTTTTAAGAATCTGGAAAAATATTTATCTTATTATTAAAAGCTCTCGGTTCGTCAGAAATAACTGTTGCCATGTTGTTGCTAGCTGAATGGTGAATGCTCATTGTCAATTAGATGATTTTATAATTCTAAGAACTATAGAAGATCACGGATAAATCATTGATATTGTCTTTAATAACTCTTTACAAGTGGGAAAAATATTCCCAGAATGAAAAAAATATAATTTTGCAAAGAAAATTTGTGCCTAAGTCTTAAATTAAGGCATCTTTAGAAATGTAAAATAAATAAATTGTTTAACTTTTTCGCTTTTTTACGTATTAATATTAATACTTAATTACTTTTACTTAATTAAATGTACATCATATAATGAGTTATATAATATAATACTACCTGATGTTGCTCAACTGGACGCGTGAGATAAAGGTTGGCAGATGAGGCGTTAAGGAGTAATTGTTATTTTTCTTCAGTTGAAGTTCATCGACGAACTGTCAATATTAAGTTGCCAAAAATACTTAATTATTTATAAATCCACTTCTATGTTTAATTTAATTATAAAGAACTTGAGTTTTTGACTATTCCTACCAAAAACGCTTATATGTATTATTATATAGTAGGAAATAACTTGTACATAGTCGTAATATTGCTAAGACCGTAGTGAATACATTTTCCTGTTAATCTTGTTTGTATGATGCGAAGTGTGAGACTGTATCTGCTTCAGTCTCATTCGGTTAAAATAATAAGTGGCAAGCACACGTCACCTCTAGTTAACGTAAACATGACTCGCACGTCTTATTTATTGTATATATTTTTATTTGAAGCATTCTCTCATAATGCTTGTGAGTGTTATTGTAACTAATATTAAAACTCTGTGCGCCAACAAGAATATTTTAAATAAAAAGTATCATGTGGGAATAAAATGTTAAGACTAAATTTTTAAATGCGTTATTGTGTTTTAGATGGTCAAAAACAAATTAAATTTTTCCGAGACGATTATAAATATATAGAGACTATGCGTAGTTTTTACAAAATACACACGATTCACAAGACGTGGGACGAAGCGAAAAGAAAATGTAGTATGGAAGGAGCCACCTTATTCTATCCTGAAAATGAGTTTGAAGCGGAATCAGTTCTTGGACACCTAAATGAAACACAACCTCAGTATGCTTGGATCTTCATCGGCGTCGCTGCTAAACATTCGAAAGGAGTTTTTATGTCTGTGGACGGTAAGCCTCCATTTTTAAAGTCAGGCAACAATTTTCTGTTCCTAACTTTATTATCGAATTAAAACATAATATGGGTCTTAAGTCACTCTAAACTATAGTCAACGACTTTCAAACAGGACTTAGTTTATAGTTGTTGTACATCAATTCAATATCATTTAAAAAAAAGATTTAATATTTGTTTTTTATTAAAGAGAGGTTTTACATGAATTTACATGAGCTCTCTATAATAAATATTTCATATTTTTTAAACTTGCTATAAAAACGTACAATGAAACGTGGCTTTATGTTATCCTCTTTAGGATTTTGGAATTATGCATACATATGTATGTACATATGTTTGCATGTAAATATATTAATAAATGTTAGAACTTATGTTTATTTGGAAGTTCCTATAGATTTAGTGATAAAATGATCTACATTTGCTTATAACCCTCCCCCAAAGTACGCCACCTAGTCCGATTTTGGCTATCCTCATCCAATTTATGCCAGCCGCTCGGCGAGGATCGTCCATTCATCTGGCCGAGTGGTATCTCGGACTACGTTTTCCAACACGCGGTCTCCACTCCAGCACTCGCTTACTTCACCAATTATCGATTCTGCGACAAAAGCGACTAGCCTATTGTCACTTCAGTTTACTGACACAAAAAGCTGGCAACTGGTTGGCTGGCGGATTTCTGCATTTCCTAAACGATATGCGTTTTAGTAATTGCGCATTTTGTATCAGTTTATACATATTTAGGGGCGCTTAAGGACCATTTGGACCATTTTGTGATTGATTTTCATTATTAAAATACAGAACATTTCACAGTTCAACATAACTATTATTATGAATTGTAATTATTCTTGAGCACTAAATAATCGATTTCTACATGTTAATATCCACGGGTTATTTTATTTTTCTGTGGCAGTTTCACGACATATTAAGAAATGATAGCAAAACATAAAATACACCTAATATTAAAAAATGTAGAATAATTTTAAAAAATAAATAGTTTTCGAGCATTCAAAATGTATAAAGCTTACAATTAAACTTATTTATCATCACGCGCGTTCTCATAATATTTAATCTTTTCTCTCTCATCTCTTTCATTTATTTATGGAAAGGATAGAGAACTCAGCTAGATGGTCATCTGATGGTAAATGATCATCAGCGCCATCATATGTGTAACAACAAAAAACAGTAGCACAAAACAATGCTACAATTTAATACCGATATTCATACACTCATAAGTATACTGTACTTGCCAGGTTGAGCCGGCCCATTTGTACATGTCACTCACTATTAATTAATTTATTAAATTATATGAGAATCTGCCAGTTAAATTTTTACGACATTGAATACATTTTAATAACAATATCACATTTTTTTTGTAATAATTGTAACGCAATCATCTTCAGGAATACCTATAAGAAATATATACAATAACTGGGGTCCGGGTGAACCTAATGATGCCAAAGGAGAAGAAGACTGTGTGATACTGCGCAAAGAAGGTACACTTAATGACGACAATTGTAAAAAGAAATATCCTTTTATTTGCAAGAAAAACGAAAACGATCTCAAATGGAACGAGGACTGTAACATACCATACCTAGGTAATTATAATTATCTTTTTCTTGTAATAGTGCCCCTCCGACTTGCGAAGGTTAACAGCCAATTCAGAACAACTTTCCTCCTCCTTCGCGAGGTGCACTAGCTATCCCGATCCACTCCCTAATATTATGCAGCCAAGACTTTAATTTTCGTCCAATAACGTATAATAATGTATATTTTCAGCGTAGTTTTTGTTATGGTCTTATCCTTGCAGCTTATATAATAAATACAATGAAACGTGAAAATGGAATAGTAATAATAGCGCATTTATGGTTTTAAACGCAAATGGGCTGGAATTTTTTCTTCTTCGTGTCAAAACTGCATTCACGGACGAGGAAATTTATTCAATTCTTAATGTTCTTATAACAGTGTAAAAAGCTCAATTACTCTTTCGTCAAAAATGAATATCGGATTGAATAATATAACCGATAACATACATTTTTTTTAATAAATAACTTTGCTCTCGATATTTTCATTGCAACGTTTTTCAATTCGAAAAAAATTCATGTTAAAAGATAGCTTAAGGTTATAAAATTAAAGAAAATAGTTTCTAAAATATGTTCCCATCTTACAGAATGGCTGAAAAAAATAAAATACATTTTTTTATCCTGTCATCAAAGGACAATTTATATTGATAAATTCTGTAGTGGTAGAGCCACGAATACTTTGTCAAGAATACCATATTATTTGTCATTGGCATATACATATCAATATCAATATCAGCCCGCGGCAGTCCACTGCTGGACATAGGCCTCACCCAGGACGCGCCACCTAGCCCGATCTTCGGCTACAAGCATCCAGTCTCTGCCAGCCGCCTTGCGCAGATCGTCGCTCCACCTAGCAGGACGTCCCACACTACGTTTGCCGAGTCGCGGTCTCCACTCCAGCACTCGTCTACTCCAACGATTGTCGGTTCTCCGACAAACGTGTCCAGCCCATTGCCACTTCAGTCTGCTAACTTGAAGAGCAATGTCGGTGACTCTGGTTCTCCGGCGAATTTCTTCATTTCGAATTCTGTCCACCAGAGAAACCCCGAGCATAGCTCTCTCCATACCCCTCTGAGCGACTTTGAGCTTGGCGAGGAGACGAAATGTGTCCACGTCTCGGTACCGTAAGAGAGTACGGGCAGGACGCACTGGTTGAAGACTTTTGTCTTCAGACTTTGTGGTATGGGCGACGAGAAGACTTGACGGAATTTCCTGAACGCTGCCCAGCCCAGCTGTATCCTTTTGTCGGCTTCTTTCTCGAAGTTGTCTCCGTCTAATCGCACTATTTGGCCTAGGTAGACACATTCCTGGACAACTTCGAGAACTTACTACATATACATACATACATATATATATATATATATATATATATATATATATATATATATATATATATATATATATATATATATATATATATATATATATATATATATATATATATATATATATATATATATATATATATATATATATATATATATATATATATATATATATATATATATATATATATATATATAGTTCTGGGGTGCCCTCCCAAGATGACACTTTCCTTAAACGCTGGCAACGCTCCTGCACTGCACATGTTTATTGGCGGCGTTGATTGTTTTCCATCAGGTGACACGCCTGCTCGTTTGCCTTCCTATCCCATAAAAAAACTTAATATGTATAGAAAGTAGCTTCGCCACTGCGCCAATTAAGTAGTATTATCATTTTCATACATGTGTGTGTATCTTTCAACTGTATAGCAAACTGTATATCAACTTTTTACTGTATAGCAAAATGTGCCTTTTCCAGATTATAAGTATAACGACTTTTTGGGTAGGTGTTACAAATTTCACTTAAATCCTTTAAATTGGAGGGACGCCGCTGCCGCGTGTGACGCCGAGCAATCCTACTTGGCTATTATCAATACTAAAGCTGAATCCGAGTACCTTGTCAATATAACTGCTGAAGCACCGAAGAACAGTATACAGGGGTCATACTTACGTGGAGCTGTACATCTGGGTTTCCTATATGACGAAACTGAAGGTGACTGGAGAGCTACTAACGGTATATTTTAATTTATCTGTTATCCCTTATCATCAAGCCGCATTTATATAATCATAATTTTTATAATGGAAACGAAATATCAATACTTTATTAAATAATGTTTCATTGCCAACGTCTGTTAAGACACTCATTATGATTAAAAAAATATTATTTCAAATATATATTTTATCGTTACCTTAAATTTTTGGCCCAGATTTCTTTCAATCAAATGATTTTTCACAAATCTTTATCTATAGTGTCAATGTTATTTAGTTCAAGTTACTTAAACCGATAGAACGCGTACATAGACCGTAGAGCATAGATAACGCGTCTGGTGTCAGAAATACGCATGGGCGATGGTGATTACTTATTATCAGATGATACTTTTGCCTAATTCTTCCATAACAAAGCTAGCGTACCAAAATTGATTAGTTATTTAAATATAATGCAATGTACGCCAATAATACCCCAATATAAAATATACAATAACTTTCATAGATAGATAGACACATAAATATTTACATAACAATACATCTACAGAGGAATTGAGAGGCAAATTCATCATAGTATGATGACGGGTGCAGTTTGGTGTCCTATCCGATTTGTGGACTGAAAATGTATCTGTATCGACTTATTTTAATATTAGTTTAGGACCCAATATTCATAAAAATGAAGTCTGATTATTTTAACAATTTATTACAGGCAAAACCTTGGAAGAAGCTGGTTTCAGCAATTGGGGTAGATATCAACCAGATGGAGGAGAGAAAGAGAGATGTGGATCCATGTTCTACACGGGGGAATTAAACGATATTTCATGTGTCGATCAAAGATGTTTCTTTATATGTGAACATGAAAATGAAATTCGCTCAATTCTTTCTGAGCGATACGGAAATAAATAGTAAAATAGTAGTAATTGATTACTTGTAATATTAACGTATACATACTGTAATTTAATGAAATCACTTTTTCATGATCTAACTACTTGTTATTCCTAAAATAAAGATATGGATGTTTTATATTTTATTTTAATCTATATAATGTAAAGAAAAAAAAATATTTTTTAAAATAATTGACGTTATATTGTAAATTACAGAAAACACTTTTTTTAATTTGTAAATTTTTAATAATGAATTCATCCATTTACAACAATCGATCGACTGGCTACATTTGGCTAACACTTAAACGCCAAGTCCAATCCTAATTTCTTTCAAAAAATTGAGCATATTAAAGTTTATATTGCTGTATGGTATCCGGCACAAAAATTTTGAATGGTTGTCGACATAGAATAGGGTATTTTTCCTGTGGGGGCGTAGGAGGCGACTATGCGGACAAATATGTACTATTAGATAGATAGAATCTAGTAGTCTATTGAAAAATAATTTGCATCCCCAAATCCGCAACGATATGATGGCACCATCCTCTAATATTAAAAAACAATCTTTACTGTCTATCATTTGGACACTTCGAGCTATAGATTTTTACGAGTCTATTGTATGATTAAGACTGACACCTCATATAAAATAAAAGGCAAAAAATGTTTTTCAAATATGGTATAGTAAAAATGCCAAGCTGCCTTCACTAAGCAAGGTGGCTTTTATTTTCTTTCCATCAGAAATTTGGAGGCTGATTGCACCCAGCAACGTATAAAAGGGTGATATATATGGGTTGTTAATAATCATTAATAATTTGTCTTGTTGTATTAAAATTTTATAAAAAGTTTTAATTACTATAATTCTATTTATAAATATTTATATCGTTTGGTACTTCATAAATACGCGTAACGTGCCTATTATTACTAACTTACAGAATAAATACAAACCAGTGTGTATAAATTTCATTTATAAAAAAATTACGCGCAAAAAAAAATTCAAAATCTAATTTAGATTTTAATTTTTAATGGGAAATTGTCTGGTTTACTAGTTGTATGACTTGTTCGTTATGCTAAATGAATGCGAAAGTGAATCTGCGATACGACTTGAGTATATCCTGTTAATCATGTTTTATCTAAAGGTGAGCGTAGGTATTCTTTATCTGTATCAGTTTCTCATTCAATTTTTTACCAATAACCACATCTTAGCTTTATTAATATGAAAAATTTAAAGTGTCTGACTGTCTGTAATTTGTCTACTTATGCTTGTTGTACCTGTTAATATTTCTTTTATATTTAAATGGTAATATAATATAATACGTTACTTTCTTTGTCATAGGTAAATCATTTTAATATTAAGTCGATGCAAATAAATTGATGATTGGTGTTAAGATAGTACAAAAAATGATTGTTATATGTACTCATATATTCAAAACGACTAAAAATTATAAAATACCAAATCATTATATCTTTATGGAATATGATTAAATTATTAATTAAAGCGTCCAGGTAAGGTCAAGTTAAGATAAATATGATTTAACAATCAATGAAAATAGAATGTTAACCATCAGGTTTGCTTAGCTAAATCAAAGAAAACCACAAATGCTGCAAATATAATGATCTTAAATCATGTGACAATTGTTAGATTTACAAAAAAAAACCGTTCTGTGACTAAAATTCCATTCAATTTTTACTCTGCTATTAAAAAAAATTTTGGTAACAGCTTTTCTAATGAAATTGCAAATAATTTAAAAAACACATTTTTATTCCTATTATTAAGTATTAAAAATAACTAATTATAATATTTTAATTTCTAAATAACTTCGTTTTTTATTAATCATTATCTCACGATAGTAATACTAAGATTCATACATATTATCACTGACAATAAGATATACATATCAATTGTAACAAGCGCAAAAACAATTGTCATATTTATTATTTTAAAGAACTTGTATTCAACAAATGGACGACAAACAAATGATTTTTATGTCTTGAAAATAATTCGATGTCGTTTTCAGTTCATTTTAAATCGTTTACAGTTAAAACTATGAACAATTTTGATTAACGTACAAACTTATGAATAAAATAAAACATTTTTTTGTGAATTCTGTATAAAAGATACATTTTAATATCAAATGTGAGAAGTACTGATTTACGCGACAGGGAACACCACCTTTCCAACCAGCGGCAGGTATCGTACGAAAGGACCTCCATAAGCCAAATATACCCGCACTGGTTCAATGTAATATGCCATCAAATATAGTGGCAGTAAATAGAACAAGACCGCTGTAACCACCAGGTCGGCGACATATAATCTGTAAAAAATAAGCAAAATTTAATTTAAATATGAAAACATATCTAATTTTTGGACGTTAACCTCCATTAAAACGTAAGGTGTTGCCAAAATCGGCGTAGCTTTACTCAAGTAAGTGCTTCTTGCCTCTGTACCGGTATTATTTCCCACCGTAGCGCCCACGGGAAGAAACGGGATGGCCATTTTCTATAGCGGGAATCACATAGTACATATGTAAATGCGAAATATATTATGCTTGGGGCAATTAATCTTAAATTATAGCTTGTCAAAACGATAGGATTAATTATGCAAGTACAGATTTAACTTGTATGCAATATACAACAGTCCATATAATTTTGACCATGAGATTCTTATACAACATTCAGCTAATAATATATTAAATATATTAAATTATACATACATATTAAGTTGAAGCCTCGCCTTAGGAAGGTTTTCAAGTTTCTCTTTCAAACAATACAGCTTCCCTCCAAGCATACAAGTCTCTATATAAGGCTCGACTTCTATGACTTTCACATCCATCGGATAGATTTGGGTGTCCGTGGGGTTGAGGATCGTTGGCAGAGCTTTAAAATTGTGTGTGTCGAACCACCACTCCCGCGTCGTGAAATATTGCAACACTTCCAAACCCACTGAGATGCGATTCTGAATACGAACCATGCTATAAAAATATTTTTTTATTACACAGTATAGAAAAAGACTAACCGTTTACAGTGAATGCGATAAACGTAGAAAGTTTAAAAAATACAATAGATTAAAAATAATGTTATATTATATGTTTACAAAACGGTGTACATACACATACATGTAAGATGCAGAATTTGTAGGATACATTTTAACCTCAAGATTACTTTATCACTTCACTAACACCGAAAACTTAAAATACACAAAATTATCTTTAAACCATGTTTATCAATAAAAATCAGTAAATATCTAAATAGAATCGATTCAGAACTATTGTTCATAGTTGCGAAAGCCGAAATTTGCACTAGTTTGACATAAAAGTCTTAACACATTGAAAACGGGAGAATCTGATGCAATATTGTGTAATTGCAAGTGAAGACAACATAAAAATATGAAATAATGATAGTTTATTTATTTATTTTATTTAATAATTTATTGTACACATAAAACACGACATACAAGAATTAAAATGAAAAATGTATAAAGGCGAGCTTAACTAAAAATTGCGTTTTCTTCCAGCAAACCCAGGAGTGAAAGAGACATAAGATAAGCTGTGAGGATAGAAATAAGTGTACAGCAACAAAATATAATAATAATATACATAGCAATACATACTATATAAAACCATACATATATAAACATATAAATACTAATAATATATAATATAAAACTATATAAATAAGAGGATACAGATATATAATATACACATAAATATATACGTATATAAATATTTTATATTGGAAGGAATTGTTCTTTAATGCTTCTCTTAAATACATCCAGTGACAGGCTATCACGTATAGTATGTGGGAGAGCGTTCCACAAGCGCACTGCATGTACAGTGAATGAGCCTCCGTAACGGCTGGAAGAATGCGGAAGAATACGAAGGAGATAGTTGTAATGATAATAATAAAAATGTGCGGGAACTGAGGCTAGACACTTTTCAGCACATACCGTTTTCAATGTTTTAAGAAATAAAAACTTCGGATACTTACAATCGTTTCTGTCCAAAAAGAATCATTAAGAAATCTATAAAATATGCGGGAATTATATGGTAGAAGAACACACACAGGTCGTGTATAAACTTGTTGTGTCTAATGTTGCCGTCAGGGTACCACAGGGGGCCTTCGAACGGGTACTTGCGGACCGTCGCCTTACCCACGTCCAACACCTCCTTCCACGTTGTGTTCTTGTCATCGCCTGTCGTTAAGTTGAAAACCGGGATTTGTGAGTTTCTGTCGAAAGTGGTAACAATCTTCAATAAGTCTATATCAAATAAATAAATCAAAATAAATAAATCAATCAAATCAATCCAACATAAATAAATCAAAAACACAAATTCCGAATTCATAATGCTTTCAGGTCTTCTCGTCGCCCATACCTCAGCCCGTACTCTCTTACGGCGCCGAAAACGTGGACGCTGCCAGTCCGTCTGCTTCATAAGATCAGAGTCGCTCAAAGAGCTATGCTCGGAGTTTCTCTGGTAAATATGATTCTGGATGAACAAATCCGCCAGAGAACACTGTTGATGATGTTTGATGATGATGAATGCTTTCAGAAGGGTGCGCAAGATGTTGTTTCATATATGTATTTATTCAAATATATTGAATAAAAAATAATTAAAATGCACAGTTTTGTCAAAATATGCTTTTAGGTCACACGGCAACTTACATACATTCAATCCTATAATTTTAACTTAAGCTTTTAAAATGTAAGCTTATAAATATGAGGATACGCTAAGAAAACATTTATGTATATGTAGTTTATCCTTTTATAGCTTTTGAAGTAAAAAGAGAAGTGGCAATTTTTGAGATAAATAAGAAACATTCCGTCAAATACGCTTTAAGATTATCCATAAGATGTCATCAAAAAAACTTTTGTTTGGAGAGTTTACGAACTATGATAATAGACCGATAATATTTAACTCTTAAGAATTCTCGAAAGATGTTTTGTTCGACTTATTAATAGTTATCATAATGTCTGTAATCTTTTTGAATTATATTAATTTTACCATCAAGTGATTGTTCTGAAGGCTGAGAGTATTTGTTAACTTCTAAACTTGGGAGATACTTTCGAATCCTTAAATTTCGAACATTTAACAAAGCTCTTAGATTTGAAAATTGTCTTCAAGAGTTTTAATAATAACCGATTTCAAATTCATAAAACTATTTTATAACAAATGGTATCAAACGGCAACTCGAACTTACTTTTCGCCCTGTGTGTTTAGATAGTATGGAATAACAACAATCGCATTTATTGCAATATCCACTGGTATTACTTCCGCGTGGTAGTGACCGTAGCAATGCATTGATCGGATGACACCCTTACCAGCACCGACCATGAGGCCGATCGGTCCATTTAAATTATCCACCCAACCAGGTACAGGTTCTTTGTGTGCCGGGCATACTGCAAAAAAATAGTAGCGAATTATTATACATTTTCAATCAGACGCACTGTTTTATACAGTTCTCTTGTAGTCTTAAGAAGTAAAGAAAAATCTTCCATAATGCGTAGTCCAAACAGTAAACAAAGAATATAGATATAAAATAAAAATTATCATAAAGTTTGCTTACTTTACTACATGTATAGAAGTATAACAAACAAAAGTAATAAAAAAAATACAAATCATAATAATAGTGTATGTATGTTACCTATACTGCAGTATCGATTATGAAAAGGTTCACACTCAGCAAAAAGCCTACAAGTATCTATAATATAAACACGCTTTTATTATTGACATACATCTGTCTCTCATACATAAACATACATCTGTACCAAAAACAAGTACCTTAATTTCAAAATTTAGAAAGACAAATTCAAAAACACGATTTCACATGTTTGCCTATTTACTTTGTCACGTATTTGTGGCTTTACACATTATATAAAAACCTTTTTTTGAGTACCTACATACTATCATACATAACCGGTTGACCTTAGAGTGCTCAGAGCTCCTTACTTTTTGTTAGTGAATGGTCAGTAAAAAAGAAGTCATACGCTATTTAGCATTGCACTTGTCTGTTCTTAATGGTGAATCTAATAATGATTTTATATAGATAAAAATTACGGCTGATATCTTACATAACGTTTCAGTCATAACTGTATTTCCCTCTGTTAGACACAAGGCCTTCCGATTTCTGTAGGGAATGAAAATTAATCCACCACGCTTGTCCCTGGTAGATTGATAAGTCCTCCATCTAAAGTCGCAATGAATACCTGTAGGTTCGGAGGATATGTATAGCCTACAGGTACATTCATTGCGTTGTAGTCATTTTACCACTTAATCATTTCAGTTGTCCAAAATAATTTGGTCAATATATAAAAACTTCTTAAGGAAGGAAGTTCTACAACGAGTTGATCAGAAACGCAAGCTTTTGAAAAGCGTCAACCAAAAGTAAATTGCTTATCAAGGACACTTGTTTAGGCATCCTAGATATGAGCTCCTGCAACTCATTATGATGGGAAGTTGCCGGAAAAAGGAAGTCGGTTGTAGAAAAAAGTCGTAGTTGAGAAACATCCGAGAGTGGACCGGGATAGCGAGGGCTGCCGAACTGTTTAGCCTCGCTAGAGACAAAGAAAAATATTCAGAGCTGACTGCCACTTTACTGCTGGCTTTCACTATTTGGAGAGGCACCCTAAGAAGAAGAAGAATAAAACTTACAGACTTTACAGACTACTAAAACTAAACATACATACGAATAGAAGTTATTGATTTTTTAAAAATATATGAGACAATTTACATAAATGTATTACTTACCAATACTTGGTCGGACAACAACAACCGGTAATTCTGGGTAATTTTCCTTAATGAGTGCTTCCGCTAATCTTTTCGAATATGTATAAGAATTAGGATGCTTATCTAAAATAGAAGGTGTCAATACTTGCATCTGCTCATCAGAAAGCCACTCAGCTGCGTGGAGAACATCGTGGGGGTTTTGGGGAGGTTCGTACACCTTTAAACATAAATGTATTTTTAATTGTTCCATAATTATTTAAGAAAAAGTAAAAACAATTAACATTTAGAAGTACGAAAGTCAACATTTCTTCAAACGTGTTGCTTGGTGATAAGCAATCAATATATGTTGTATATATTATGTTTTTGAAAGGTTCCAATGTCGTATTGGTTCGAGAATAGGGACTCTATTGACATATTTCGCTGTTTAAATGGCTTTCTTCCACCGTTTACCGTTCCTTCCACCGTTTTGATTATTTACTGTCTAACTTGTTATTAGACTTTTCAAAAATAAACAGTCTTTTGTTGTAGATTACTTTTATACTAGAACTACTTTTGATTTTTAATAAAATTAGTTCCAAATTTATCAATTGTCTAACTATATTTTAACATACCTTTTCTGTCATTCTGTGGTAGTCAGGGTAGCAAAACGCCGTTGAGAGATGAACAAATGATACAAGATTTTTCATCCTTTTTGCTACATCAATAACTCGCTGCGTACCTTTAGTATTCATTTCCAGACCTTCTTTGAGTGGAGCTTCAAGACGAAGTGTTGCCGCAAAATGAAATATCACTGACACCTAAAATGAAACAGAAATAATGTTTATACATACATATCGTCACGCCTATCTCCCGTCTCCATCCGCTACGATCCCGGCACACCTTCCTTGCTTCCACACTCATCCATCTTTCCTCTCACATTCATCGCAACGAAACAGCTCTCCATTAGTATTATTAATATGATAATATAATGTTTATATTATCAAATTAATATTTCTATTCGAGGATGGAAAGAAATGTAACATATTTCAGATACAAGAACTTTTAAGGGTATGTATACATTGTAGGGGAGACGCATAACCTCCTACGATTTTTAAACTAATCTTTTCTGTGCATATTTTGTAGCGTAATAAATAAAAGTTGCTTATTGTAGAGTAGCTAATTACGTAATTTATTTGACATCTAACAATCAAGAAAAACTAAAAAACAATAAGAAAACGTTGACTTCGTAACTGCCAGCTTTATATAGGTATTCCTAGCTGCCACTTCCATCTTGAACATACATAAGATACAAAACATACACATACCGATTATCTAATATAAAGTTAAAAATAAATTTTAATGATCATTTGCAATGGCAACTTGTATGAGTTGCGTACGAAACGTTGCTATTTATTTAAAACAATTAGTTTATTGCGACTAGGATGTATTTACATTTTCCTTTTTAAAAATGCCTCATATTCTTGGACATGAGATCATATTCCTAAGAAGACAATTTAAAGTAAGGTATGTTTATTATTTGCTTTATGATAAAGAAGACAATTTTTCTTCAACGCTAACATTTGTACAAGTATTACAAATACAAAGTTCAGGATATTATTGAGGTACACTAAAAAAATTGATTTACATCGTTATGATGGTAACTGATGTGAAATATCAATTAATATTATATAAAACTCCGTTACCACTGACTGAGTCACTGACTTTATTGACATCAAAATTTGAGAAACGGCAATAGGTATGGAGGAAATTTGTTCGGAGAAAGTGTTCGAAGTGTGCTCGAAGTTCGAAGGCGGAGAAAATACATCCAAACCTTAAAGATCTGAACTTGGTAAAAAGTTACTCAACGGCCCGCCCGAACCGTAACACCTATCGGGGTCGGTCTCATATATTAGTGATAAATGCAAACACATGATTGGTGAGGAATCCAAAATGGCGGAAAAGAAGATGGCCGCCATACAAAGCTAAAATCGTCATTTATAGACCGATTTCGTTGAAATTTGGCAGAAGGCCGAAACGCTCGCGTCACTTCGAGGGGACGACGCAGGCAGGCCCCGAAAAGCTAGTTATTTATAATAACAATAAATCTTGCCTTTATAGTTATAAACACAAAATCAAGCTATTAATAAACCTGTAACGAAAAACGATACATCGACGCATCGCCTCTCAGGCGTATGATATCAAAATTGTATAGCTAGATTCGAAAAACTAGTATGTGTACAAAATCTTAGTCACTGATAAGTAGTCTCTTGAGGCCTAAAAGATCGAGACTTACCTCTTCATACAATTGTTCGAGCAGGTGTGCCTCTACTCCAAAATTATCGATCAGGATATCACCGCTTACGGCGATTAGCTTCTTCATGACATGTGGTTTCTCTTCTCGTATTCTCGAGAACAGCTAAAATATGTAATATGTAAAATTTAAAAACATCTATTTTGGAAGTGTTATTTTCATAATTTCTAAATTTCAAATTGCAAAATATGTAACGTTACAGCAGGGGTCACAAAAATGTGACCACGTTAGACAAGGTCGTGTAAGGTAATGTAATTTATGTATGGCCTCTAATGAGGTAAAAAAAGATATAAAAATAAGAGAAAAGAGATGAACTTTCGGATTTCTGCAAGAAAAATACCACCGCTTAACGTCTATAATTCATGAAGGTATGGAACTTCTCCGATCTTAAAGTACTATATTAGTAAACTTTATACTACAATAATATAGTTTCATTCCATCTTAAAAGTACAGCAGTACCTCGTGTAACAATCTGTATCAAAATGCTATCGCTATGTCTAAGAGATTCAACTAAGTAACTTCTTTAATCTTTTTTGTGCTTCAGTAAGCACCTAATTTTTTTTCATCACAAGCTCTTACATATTTTTTTTATTTTTAATTATTTAACGCTACAATTTGAAGCAATCAATGAATTGAACACATTCCTTCATGCTATAGAACAAAATTTATTCAGGCAGTTGCACAAATTAACAAACTCACCGGTAGTTTCCACATGTCTTCGATCCGTGATTCCGGTGACTTGCCGCGTTTGGTACGGACTAGTGCGTATATGCAACCGATATCCGGTACGCTGTATAGAAGTTTCTCGATCAGCACTTTACCCATTAGCCCAGACGCCCCCGTCACGAGCACTTTACGTCCTTTATACCACTCGTTTACTTCTGATGTCATTATGCTTCACCTGAAAATGTATAACATATAATTATTATAAGATGCATTTTCATGTCGTTTAATTGTTTTTATTAAATATAACGGCAACCAAGAAAGCGAGTCATCTGGGTAAGCAACCACCGCTGCCCATGGAAATCAGCACTATAGATGTGTGTGATCCAAAAGACGTTAAGTAAGAGAAGGATTTAATAGAAGAAGAAGAAGGAAGTATTGTGAGAGAAAAAGGAAATAGGGGAAAGAATTGGGCCTCCCGATCCCAACACTCACCGTATGAAAGGCGGTAACAGAGTGAAATGCTATCACTTTAAACGATATTCTATGAGGGAGTAATAGTTCCCTGGTCGATCTGGTCAATTCATCCTTCCATAGCTTTACCATATATGAGCTGAGAGAATTTAATACTGAACAGAAAAAAATCGACCTTATGACTAGCACCACTGCTGATCGCTTTTGATTTTTATAGTTAACCATTTCAACTAAGCTAATAATTCTTGTGCTAGGAAAATACGATTCACATCAATAGTCAAATGATAAAATCTAACCCAGCAAACATCATCGCGCATTTCTTATCTATTAAGCGGCTTCCTAACAAGCATTATTTGGCTTAATTGGTATGACTTAAGTAAATTATGGTATATAACGTTAAAAGTATTGCGAGTCTTCTTTAAAAACTATTGTTAAATCTTGTATATTAGGTTTTTACAATTAGCATGCCGAAAATATGTTTACGTGTATAGTTTTTGTACTAAGATTGTTATATTAGACGCGTAAGACCAAATTGAACGCAAAAAGAGAACGTGTTGCGAAAGTGAAATTGAACTACAAAAGTAAAATTAGATCTCCTCGTATTGTACACGAATAATATAATGTCATGCCAAAGACAACACAAAGAGAAGGTAAAATAACAATTTTCAACATAAAATCGTATAAATTACGTTTTTTTCTGACAACTCGGTAGATCTTAAAGATTTCGCACTAAAATTACATGGTAACCTTTATTTACTACTTATTTACTTTTATTATTCGCTTGTTTTTATTAAGGTTCTTTTTCATTATTAAAGGCATTTTTCTTAGCAAAACTAACTTTCTGTACCGATGTTATAAAAAAATAAAATAAAAACAGGAAAAATAGGTAAGTATACTCAAATAAGGAAATTATTATTTATAAATTTATTCAAATCTTACCTAAATTTGAATATATTATAATTTACTACTACTAGTAAGTTAATATAAAAATTTCATGATTCATAAATTAACATTTAGTTTTATGAAGCTTCTTGTCATAACAAATGGGTAGCAAAGTAAAACAAGTTTATTTTTAAAAGTTTCACACAATTTCCCAAAATTTTCCCCTGTCACATTTCTACTCTCACTCTTTATATAAAGCGTGACCCAAAACCGGTTTAGCGTATTTTGTGATATTAGCGTCACCGTTTCAACAAATTTTACTTCTTTATGTAATAATGTAGACGTCCATCAAACCGCGTTATGTAAGCAGTTCTTGCATCGCACGGAAAACGTTTTGTCTCTAATGACAGACAGTCGGACTTGACATGGATTACCGTATCTTAGTGGGTTACGATGATGATACGATCTAGTTTATTGACCAAAGATTCTCAAAGTACTTCGTTGAAGAAGCAAGTGGTTCTTGGCAGCAAGTTTTTGAAATTTTTGTAATATGAGAAAATTTATAGATTTATAAATTTTTTTTAATGTAAATTTTTGGAGGAGGAGAGGGGAGGAATTTTTGGAATTTTCGGAGGAGTAGAGTTAGATACTGAAGGGGAGAGAAGGACTTACTAGTCGAAAGAATAGAAAGTTCCAACTCCAGATCTACCCCCCTAAGTTGAAAAAGTTATGACTAGAGATATTACTGTGGGGGCTATGAAAAACTTTTAAAGGATTTCGTGAACTAAAGCCAGTTTTTACTGACTTTAGTCAGATATAACCTCCCGGCGTTCTCGCTGTTGCGCGGCATTCATCTCATATTGTATTTCTATCTTAAATATTAAAATGAGACGGATTTAAATAAATACAAAAGAACATCTTAACATTTGAGTACCCAAAGTAATTTCATTCACACTTCTAAATGTATTTAAATATTACAACTTATGTTAAAACGTACAGATTCTCGAGTAAACAACGCGTTGAACTCTGTTATATGCAAAAATTGTTAGTCACACAACAACACGAAAACGAAGATGTGGTTTGTGTTATGACAAACAAAAATAATTTAAGGAAGATAACTTATAAGATAAATAAATACCAAACAAAAATTCTTTATGTTTTTGATGTAAGAAATTTCATTTATATACAATCACTTTCCTTGTTGATGATGTGACAAAAGTATACATATTATACAAATTTTATGCAAAAATATTAAAATTAAACTATTTCTTAAATTTCAACAATTGTAAATTAAATTTTAACTAAGTAAGCTAATTAATAAAAATAGTTTATTTTCTAGTTTTGATTTTTTTGTTTGTGGTTTTGCAGACAAAATTTCCGCTTGTGAGAAAGATAAGATGATATGACGTAAAAGAAAGGAGGTAAAGAAGGAAGAGAGATCAGGCTTAACTGGATTGACAGTTAAGCCTGATCTCTCTTCTTCCTTCTCTTCTACTCAGAAGTCGGTGTTTTGAGAGAGTATAAGAGTCAGCCAATGTCCCACAAACGTATCACACCACGCTTGTAATATAATTAGTTACGATATCTAAATATAAAAATGCTAGTTCAATTAATTTAAATTGAAAGTAGTTATGGATATATACAAATTGAAAATACGATAAAAAAACAGATACAAATTGAAATTACGATAACCTGCCAGAAACTATTAGACTTTTGTGGTACTTTGTATGTGTTGTATAAACAATGATAAAGTTTATCCACATTCCGTTATTAGCAAAGTTTGTATTAACGTGCAACTTTACGCATGTCAATAATATCTGTACAAAATTAAATCTAATTTATCTTCTAACAATTTTGAATAATTCGTTTCTTCTCTCTAGGGAGAATTCAAACAGCCAGTTTCAATGCTGTTCTTTTGTACAGCGTTGAAAGTGACTATGTTTTTCCTATTGGTTGTAGAGTTGTAAGATTCAGATCAATCAACGCAGTATTTTTTTTTTCTAATCCAAATCCGATCATATTTTTTTGACATCTGTATAATTTACAGCGTTTTCGCTTTTTTGCTTTTCAATGTAAAATTTACACTTGGAATTAATTTCATCTTATTACATCTTCGTATTAGCTAGAAGAAACAATTTTCACATCTACCTCACCAAGAAACAACACTATTTCTTTGTAGATTCTCTTAAAATTAGTGATAGTCGTTTATACTAATCGTTGTTAGAGAAAGCTTGGTTTCGCGTCAACCGGATCTTTAATAATTCCAAACATTGCGTAACCTACGCTACCTTGCGTACGTACTACTTTGTGATTTGTACGCTATAAGTGTTATGTATTACAATAGATTAGTTCATAACTTTCACGCACTGAACTAAACTATTGTTCAAAACATTGGTGTCATTATTCGCTAACTAATATAATAATATATTAGATCAAATTAAAGAAACAAATAACTAAAATTAAAAGTGGAATAATAATTAAAAATATCTATTGTTAATAATTGAATGTTATCGATTGACTGAAAATATATACATAGATTGCATTTTGTGAATCATTTTTACTATATTTAAACATAAAAACCTAAAAGCCTATGTTCACTTTTATGTGTGTTAATTTATAAACAAATTATAAAAACTATTTACTAACAAATAATTTATTATTTTTTACGAAATGATGCATTATATAAAAAGGGGTATATGTTTTTTTTTTATCATAATATAGGATCAATTTATTTCTTCCTTTGATTGTTACAAAATGACTAAAGGAGCACATCATCTGGTGCCAAAACCCCTCACGCTCCTTTTTTAACTAGACTAAATATATTTCCTTAATGGTGAATTTTGAACGTCAAAATTTTCCTAAAAATACTTATGACTAAACAAATGACAAATTACGCTTTGTCACGGACAGAAGCTTCGATAATGGGATTTTAATGGTTTTGTGGTTAATTTTTAGAATTCATTGTGTATTATATGAGAATTGGTGTTGAGACATATTAAATTTACCCTATTAAATCTGGTCATGATGACCTCTTCTGTTAAATGTCTGAAGCAATAAGTGCGCAAGGTATATAAGTGCCTTGAGTATATACACAAACACAGAAAGCATTCTGGTCAAACACCTCTCTTTCTAATGAACCAGCAAACCAATTATTTCCATTTGTTTTGTATTTGTTGCTTTGTATGTTGTTCACCTTCAAGGTAAATTCAGATACAACATCTTCGATTATGCATACAATTCTGATAGGAGGAGAATCGGATGAAAAATCGACATAAGACATACATATGTACATATCAATATCTGCCCGCGGCAGTCCACTGCTGGACATAGGCCTCACTTAAGGCGCGCCATCTAGCCCGATCTTCAGCTACACGCATCCAGTCTCTGCCAGACACCTCGCGCAGACGTTTCGGAACCGTAAGAGAGTATGAGCAGGACGCACTGGTTGAAAACTTTTGTCTTCAGACTTCGTGGTATGGGTGACAAGAAGACTGACGAAGTTTCCTGAATGCTGCCCAGCCCAACTGATTCCTTCTCTCGGCTTCTTTCTCGAAGTTGTCTCCATCCAATCTGGCCAAGGTAGACATATTCCTGGACAACTTCGAGAAAATTACCATCGATCATGGTCGATTCATGCTCAATATGTTACCATATACCGACCACTCTGGAGGATTCATTTAGGCTACTCAGCATTGTTTGCAGTTCTTGCAGCGATTCTGCCAAGATCACGATATCATCGGCAAAGCGCAAGTGTGAAATGTGCTCACCGTTTACATTTATGCCACGTCCTTTCCAGTACAATGTTTGAAGATTCAATGTTTTGTAATTTAGATCGTTAACACCAAGTCTACGTTTTTCATAAGTATGCCTTTAAGTCACGGATTGGAGACCAAAACTCCGTTTCGAAAATTTCTTACAAATCCTTAATTCCCGATAAAACAATGGAAGAGGCACGATAATGACAGAGGAGGACCTACTCGCAATTTTAGGATCAAGAGACTTCGCCTTAAAACTTCTATCGGAAAGGAATGTACCATAAATTAAGACATAGAGGATATCTGAACGAGAGTCTCTTTTGTATTTTTTATTTAATATATTTTTTAACAAGCCAGAATTTAATTGTATTCCATACATAAGAAATATTTTTTAAACTGAAATTAAGAGCTGATGACTAAGGTAAGTTTTGGCATAGACATATATATGTTAGTACGTTTATGGTAATTATTAGTACCTAACAGTAAGCATTAATGATACAAGTGTGTTATGTTCTCAGCGATTCTTCACGGTGTATTGTTTTTGCTATCGGTTAAAGCAAAAAAGGTAGTGTAAACGATTTCGCTTTTAAAAGCGATTGAAGGACAACTCAACCAAACGACGTATATTTACATTTAAGCCTTATATATATTTTTTATTTATTTTAACAATTCTTGGGAAGTTTTACCTCGTGGATAATAAATAGATTTATATCATTCAATTAATATATCTATCTGTCATATTAATATCTGTGTGGTAGATACCGCGCTTTACATTGATAGTATAATTTTAATAATAAAAAAGTAATGTTTTATTTGTCAATATATTTTTATTGCATCGGTTTATTGTACCGAAAGGTTTGTGTGGTGGTAGGAAGCAATTAAAAAACATAACGTATTTCTAACGACCAACTTGGCTCCAAGAAGCAGCACGCAGTCGTAATTGAGGTTTTGCAACAGAATCGGGTTCTGCCACTAAGTAAGTAAACTACGTAACCGCAACACGACTTTTCCGTATTTTCCAATAAAACCAGACGCTGAATGCGGCGAAAAAATTACTACTGTATACTATATAACGATGACCCCATTGGTTTTGTGGGAACCGCTTCCGTTTTCGGAGTCAATCCGGGACGGGTTCGATTCTCGCATCGGGGTAAGGGTATAGCTTATGTGATGATGTTCATTCCCATACAAATAGGGAGACCTAGCAGTGGAACATATGTATAAAGGTTGTAAAAAATACAATTGGTAAAATGGTCTGACCGCGGAATTGTCGGGGTGTCCGCTTTTGGAGGCAAGGGCTTTAACTGTCTTATCTATGTAAGTATTTGTTCCAGCTACAGGTGTATTTTTGTATTGCCTGTAGAATCTTGAGTTTTTTTTAATTTTTCAATTATTCGCAGTTTGTCAACCACCAGGCAATACGATGCTGACTAAGACGCGCTGCCTAACCCCATCTGTGGCTTCACGCATCCAACTTCTCTCCGTATTCCTGCGTAATCATCTTTAAGACTACCTTTGCCAAGACACGTTACCATTTCGGCATTCATGAATCCAACGGTTGTTGATTCTTCGACCAATGCGACCAGCCCACCCACTACTATCTCGTTAATTTGATTTCTCCTTCGTCGTTTCAAATCATATCCACTATAAAAACTCCAAGTATAGTCTTCTACATAAGTCTGTGAAAAACTTTTGGACTAACTACAACCATGTTTCAACATCGTACGTGAGTGTAGGTAAGACGCTTTGGTCAGACTACCGCCTTCAGGCTCTGAAGCTTCTAAGATGCAGGACATTCTAACTTAAGGTAGGCACAGTAAGCGCTGACACAAACTACAAATAATGGATTCATATTTTTGATATATTAGAAAGGGAGATGAAACATTTCAAAATCATCTCGTGAAAATCTATCAAAATTTGTTTAGTCTGATCCAAAATTAGCAGTGACAGACAAAAAAAAATTGAAATTAAGTTTTTATTTAATGAAATAAATGTATGTACACAGTACATGCACACTGACTTTAATAGTTTAATTGGTAAGGACTGCGCTAACGAGTTCTATTCTACTGTTAGATTGTTGGTGTCAAAGATATTTTTTTAGCTTTATTGGAATGGTTAACGAGAATTCTAACAATTTCAAAACATACGTAAGTATCGTTCAAATAACAGCACAAAACAAGATGGACAGCGTTACTATTTTACTAATGAAATAATATTTAAAAGTAGTAGTAACTTTATAACAAATTATTTCGGTTCTATAAATAGTCTGTGTGTTTATTTACGGTTCTAATAACTGTAACTTGTACATCGAAGGAGTTATTTTATTCACAACATGCATGTTTAGGGATGTATTTTAATCGATTTACTATGCGGCAGCTGTCGTTAAATAAAACAAAAGTAACAATGTTAGGTGCTAGTTTAAAAATGTGAAGACTAAGTAAAAACTTACCGCGCGTTATCAAATAAAACACAAAGAGCACAATGAAGTACAGCGAACGTTAACGCTAGCGCCGACAGACTGATATTAAATCTTGTCTAACTTAACTCACTAGAACCAGCAGGGAAAGACGCTCGCATAATAACTACCTATTTCCCGCTAGGGCTGCCAATTTAAGATTAATATTGTTTTAATTTGAAATATTAAATCTTTTGAAACATTAAAGATTACCATTCGCATATTCTTAAAAATGGCTGATTCATTTATGACAGTCAGGGCCGGCCTTACCATAGAACGAACGAAAGTGTCGGCTCTGGGTACAAATATTGGGGTGCCACGGTAGTAAAAATTACAATTAAGCTTTTGTTTTCAATAATTTCCCTGCAAACCTGCAAGCAATATAAGGATTAAGGATTCTCACTCATTAAGAAGATCTCATTTAGGAATATTGTTCATATTTTGATTTTTCATAAACATCAACTTTCCTTTTTTTCTTTTAATGAGATTGTAAATATTAAATACCGTTTTATTAAAAGAAACATTAACTTTTCTTTTCTTCTTTTAATGAGATTGTAAATATTAGGTGCCGTTTTATTTAAAGTCAACATCAACTCTCCTTTTTTCTTCTTTTGAGATTTTAAATGTTAGGTGCTGTTTTATTTAAAATAAGCATCAATTCTCCTTTTTTTTTCTTCTAAATAGGTTTTAAATATTAGATACCGTTTTATTAAAAGAAACATCAACTTTCCTTTTTTTCTTCAAAAGAGATTTTAAATATTAGATACCGTTTTATTTAAGATAAACAGCAACTCTCCTGTTTTTTCTTCTAAAGAGATTTTAAATATTAGGTGCCGTTTTATTTAAAATAAACATCAAAATTCCTTTTTTTTCTTCTAAAGAGATTTTAAATATTAGGTACCGTTTTATTTAAAATAAACAGCAACTCTCCTTATTTTCTTCTTGATAGATTTTAAATAGGTAGCTAATCCTTTTTGAGGAAAATTTGTTGCGCCACACGCACACGCACAAATTACTTAGTGAGTTATAACATAACGTAGTCTAAGTATATGTATGTGATTTGTATTAGTATATTTTAAAATAATTTTGCAATTTAACTTAAAACATTACCTAAAACAATATTGGCATAAAAAAATTTAAACATATTCATTAATTAACATCCTAATGTTTTTGTTTGATAAGTAAAATAAATATTTATACTGATGCAGAAGCTTATAGAGTGAAACTATTTCCACGACGATAGACCTGAGGTTGCCCTTTGAGGAGGCAAATAAATTGAAATATTTTTTGGAATATTTTCAAATATTTGAATTATTTTTCTATTACTAGCACTATTAGCTTAATATTCAATATAGCTAGTTTTCTTAAAAAAATTGATAAGGACATAGCCCTCAACATAGACTCTTAGATTTGCCACAGTAAACGAATAACTATATAGCAAATAAAGGTTGGTAATTAAATTTAATAACACAAGAGGTGTGAGAAAGAGACACATTTTACATTTATGCAATAGGCTCTGTATTTAGAGTACCTTCCTCCTGGCCGAGAATTCGGGGTACAAATCCCAGTTGAAATAAAAAAAAAACACCTAATTTTTTGGGTCTTTATAAAAAAACTTGTGTATGTTAATTGAGTCTCGAAGACACTACATATAAAATGTAAACACCTTTTAAAAAAAAACCATTGCTTTGTTCAGATAATGCCGGATTCAGGCGAAAAAGTGTCTTCTGCATTTGTAAATTACTTAAGGCCTGTACTAAATTAATAAGTCAAGTAAATTAGGTCAAGGAATATGTTTTAAAAATTTAATGTTTACTAAAAAATTAAATCATTTTTTAAAAGAAAATTTATTTTGAACTTACTATGACAAAAAAGTTTCAGTTGTAACCAAAATATATTCTTTTTTATATATTCACACCTATCCCCCGCAGGGGTTGGCAGAGACCACAGAGCTCCACCAGCTACCATTCATCGCGGCGAAACGGCTCTTCATAAGTCGCTTTTCGCCCTCGTGAGAATCAGGACGTGACGGGTGGCGAACCACATCACCGTCATTTTTCAACGAATTAGGTATATTAAATTCGTCTTAGTGAATCCCACGAGCCGCAAGGGAGGATGGAGGTCAACCCCAGCAGAGCCCTGCATGCTGAGGTAAGGCACCATAGTACCCGGGGGAGCCCGATCCCGGGATGATCGGCACGCTTTCGACTAGGCTCGCCCCTAGCCACGCATACATTGGCACGGCGGACCGTGGATTGGCGGAGAGGAAGGGAAAGGATAGAGAAGAAAGGAAAGGGCAGGAAAGGAAATGCAAATTGAGTTACCAGACTCGGAATAAATATTTATAAATCCATATAAATATAAACTAAAAAATACTAACAATTACTTTGCAATATCTTTAAGATGCGAACAATATAATTAAAATCAACTTGAATGTATAAATAAGAGATCTTTCTCACGAGCCGACTTTGTCATGCTAATGGATTCCGTTCCGGTTGTACGTCAAGTTCTATAACAACAGTAATGGTTTCAATTCCTCAATCATATGATCTACTAACACTATTATTAAATTCGCAAATTAAAATATCGCACATCCAAAGAGAAAATAAGTATGTAAGCATACAACATAAAACTTGCCGATGTGTCTATTTCGTAATATATATATATATATATATATATATATATATATATATATATATATATATATATATATAAAGCGAAAATGCTGTACATGACACAGATGTGAAAAAAAATTATTGCATATTTGGATCAGAAAAAAATACTACTGCGAATGCTGAGTCTCACAGCTCTACAACCAATACCAATTTTTGTACAGCATTAAAACTGACTGTTTTTGAGTGATCACATGAATTTTTTTCAGATATCATTTCATTTCATTACAATTTTTTGTGACAAAAATTGTAACTAACATAATTGTAAGCTATATAAGTTATCGAATTGTAGAGGTGCGTAAGACCGGCAAAATTTAAATAGCCAATTAGCGGCAATTGTATTAATCCGCCACTTCGTTTATATTTATCCCGATGGGAAAATGAAACCCATGACCATTAACTAGCGATAGCGGTACCTTTACCACTAAGCCAATGAAAACGTCGAGGTAGTTTCAAGAGATATCGAAATTCATTTTTCCATCTCGAATCAACGAATTTTTTTTTTTTCATATCTATAGACCAATGTATTGGTTACTTTAAGCTCATCATAAGGTATTTTGCTGAGCTGTTTCAAAATAAATAGCAGGAAAGTAAACATGACACATTTTGTACGAGAACTTCACAGTCGAATCGTACATAGATTGGACGTATAATAATAAAGCAACATTCTCAAAGTTGTGATAGACGTGATAGTCAGTGTAACGAACTTCGTTTTTTTAGTGTCATTATGAGATTGTAAGTGGAAGGAGGATGGGGGAGGGGGAGGGTGTTGAGCCTCCGGAACTCAGCCGCTCACCGTACGAAGCGCGATAACTAAGCTCAGACGGCGGTTTTCTGCAGGAGTGTGGTACTTCACTGGGCGTGTCGGCCATTCTTGACACAGTATTCGTCTGCAGCGTGACTCTATCACTATCAAATATACGGAATATTTTTTAATAATTGTTTGATACGGAACTTTTATTAAAGAACAATGAGGCAAATTTAAATATTTAATTTTTGTCTTATTTACTTTATTTATATTTATGTGTAAAAAAGAACGCATCCGAACAAAGTGGTAAAAAATAAATTATATTTACTCTGCTGGGTTACCCACTCAGATTTAGATACGAGAATTTTCTACTGGTCACAATTTGGTTCTGTTTCTCACCAATTGTTTCAGGTCATCCAGATCTGTAATCCGCATCCGCCGCATCGCTCGGTCCATCGATATCTGAAAAGACCGACCGTACACTAGTTCCAGGCACTTTTGACAGCGCCATCTTCTGTCATCTACTCTAGGTGTATATACAAAACAGGAAACATATATAGATATTATTAATGGAGTCAGGCGTTACTTTGCGGAAATCCATCACTATGTGGACAGTCAAAAGTTTTACTTAACTTTACAAGCAAAACAATAACAGAAAATTAATAATGTGTGTTTTTCTGCTGGATGAAGTGGATTTATTTGGAACTTAAAAAAGAAAACCAACACTTTTCGTTTGTCTTCCGTAGAGACTACTATACCTGAAGATGTCTCGTGTTGGGGCAAAACACGTGTCGTTTACAAGATGGAAAGGTGGTAGTGTGTGTTTAGTGTTGTGTATGGTGGTTGGTGGGTGGAGAAATGATGGCCGATTTTCGGTAAGTTTTTGGTTTAAGTTTCAAATAAATCCACTTCATCCAGCAGAAAAACACACATTATTAATTTTGTGTTATTGCTTTGATTGTTGCGGGTCTTAGCTAAGTTAAACTTTTGACTGTCCACATACATAGAGATGGCAATATATTGGTATATGACATGTAAGGGGCTTCTTACTTTTGGCAGTCTTAACTGGACCCTCTACAGCAGATGAAGCTCTGACGATGATGATATAACCATTCAAAAGTTAAAGCTAAGTTTAACTTTTGAATGGTTACACCCGCTAAAGCTAGAGCTAGTTAAAGCAAAATGGCTAAGTAAAAATTATAACAGATCAGTAACGAGCAGTAGTGTTACCAATATAGAATGCAGGACGATATCTTCGGTGCTTCAACTGCTTTCATACAATTTTAAATGTTATGAACACCTGGCAAAAAGTAAAAACAATCATAACTGTAAAGATCAGATTCTTTTTCAAAAATTATGAACAAATGACTGTTTTAAAAATAAAGGCAAAGTAAATGTGATATGCATTTAGCACTGTGTTTTTCTAAACTTCTTATTAATTTTAATTTGTTTTATCACCTGGCAAAAATAAGAGTAAAAAACAAGTGTCAAAGTTATATAAATCAATAAATAAAATTATAATAATCAATGTTACGGCTATTTTGATAATGTACCATTTAAAGCGTAAACAAAATTTTATAAAGCAAAAAAAAAAACAAAATACTTGTGTCCCGAAAATTCCTACCTTTGTACCTTTTGTACGTCAAATACATAATAGCAAACATTTGTAGCGCAAACAATTATCTAAGTTGTAATAACATTTGTAATAGTTTAACATAATTTTATCACTAAATCAGAGCAATATAATCAAACACGAGCGAAAGTATTACGGAAGATCCTAGACTCGGGTAGGAAAGGAAAAATATTACTATAATCTAGAACTGGCTTTTATGAGTGTTCTTAAGAAAGAAAAGTCTTTATTTTAATATTCATGCGCCTCAAACTAAGATATTATACTTATGCTTAAAAAAATTTTGCTACTAATATAAGGGCAGGAGGAAATATGCATCTTCTAAAAAAATAGAACAAATATTATTTATTTAAATTAGGATTAGGATTTAAATTAGGACATTTATTGATAAAGAATAATGTCTATTATAGTTTATATTAACTAGGTTTAATCTATCACTTAAGAAAATGTCAAAGTGTAAATTCCCCGATTAATAGACAAAAGTACCTATATACCATAATTTATATTTAAAGGTCTTTATCGTTGAGGACTGTAACCCCAAATAGTGCAAAACATAAGAGGTCTTCTTGTAATCCTTCTTTTCACGGTGTGCAGTTATTTTGTGGTATTTTGTTCTGCTCTAGCGAAGATTTGTCACACCATCTATAAGACTATCTACCACGTAGTAGGCGGAATTCCACTGAGATCTTTATTTCTAATGTTCCTTAGATAAGTATTTATAAGAATCACAATACATTTAAAAAATTATTGAAGTTGGAGGAACGTTGATTCAACGTAACGTGTTACATGACTATATTATATACAGTCTTGGCGAATAGATCCAAAGCATCGTCGAAGATAAGCAATATCGTATTAAGCTTTTTTATTTCAGTTCAATAGGTAATTTGTCTCATTACAACATATTGCTAAATAAATAATTTTTTATTTCTCATCCATACATTAATATTCGATACCCAAAAATTGCTCAAGCTAGTCAGTTGCTGTACTTCCATTCGTTACATAAATTCTGAATGTTACCGAATTACCGCAGACAAGGTTCCTTAAAAGAGAAAGTTGTTCGCCTACGAATCGAAAACCTACGCTTCGTCTTCGAATCGTAACGTAAGATCCATTATACATATCTTACTATTCGTTTGTGCGTACTATAAACCATGTGTCTCTAATTAATGTATTGAGAAAATCGAAACTTAATCAAACAACCAAAAGTATTTTGTCATTTGAGTGATTTAAATCATTGAACGAATAATTTTCTTTATATTCGAAATTCATTTTAAAAAGATACCAGTTATTGATTTCAATTTGTTCATTGTGAAGTTTAAAGTAATACATGAAGTGAATAGAATTATGGATATGAAAGGTTTCGGTATAGCAACATATGTACTTCGATAAAGTTGAATCAATCAATTGAAGGTTCGATTTAATCATTAAGTAAGTTGTGCTCACCGTTGCTTATCATATCATATACCAGCTTGCACACCAGGCCTTGTCATTTAATATGGAAATTTAATCTACAAGAACTGGACTTATGACAGTGATACTATGATACAATTCAATAATCTCAATTTTCAGTCTGTTGATGGGTCGATACGGGTCCACACGTAAAGTGGAACTTAAAGAAACATGCGTCCTAAGGAAAGCACCTGTAAACCAACCACCAGCAGTAGTCTTATCACAACAAGAATCAACCAACATCAGGAACGCAAAATGCAAAATGCTAAAAGTCAGCTTCCAAGAAGTTTCTCAACTCCAGCATCACAAAGTGAAACAGAAAACAAAGTCTATATTTTGAGGAGTTTCTCAACCCCCGACCCCAAACCAGTGTATCGCAAGCGATCTACGGACTCGTATTATCAACCAAAAGACGATGGGTCTCGAAGCGAATTTGACTCCGATTTAGAAACATATGAACAGTTCGAAGATAGTTTTCTTGATATAGATGCAGAATCCGACGAACTTCCTTTTTATTCGAAGATCGCAAATATTGAAGAACCTAAAAAGGTAGTTACGACTGTTCTACCGGGTAGCGGTATACAAAGGGTCAGAATGAAGCCAATAACAATAGGCACACTACAAACATTGAGAAATACAAGATTAGCTAAGAAGAGACACCAAAAAGAAACAGACGATAGAAAAGGTAAGATAAAATTTAATTATACGAATTCGTTCTAATTGAAGGCATATGATACGGATAATCGATATGTTAATTTTTTTTTGTACTTTTGACAATAACAAATATGAATAGTGTTATTGGCATAAGTTGTATGTATGTTGTATTTCTATAGTGTTTGCACAAATTCAGTTTATTCATTAAATGTGATATTAAAGACTCATTAAATTACTGTTCATGTACCTACTTGTCAAATTATTAAAATTAATAATTATATTAGTGTTTTAGCAAAGGAAACATAGACATTGTATCAGTCTTTACAATCGATCTGATATGAGAACAGGGAGTATCTTCGTCTAGCCGCCTGTTTGATAGTTATGGTATTGATACACGGGTATGCGACCCCGGCCTCCCCAGCTACTACCGTATCACTAGATATCACTCCTTGTCTTCCATAGCGGTAGTATCATACCCTTATCATTCTGTCTAAATCAATCTTTCTTTTCCCCTGCCCTTTCCTTTCTTCTCTATCCTTTTCCCTTCCTCTCCACCAATCCACGGTCTGCCGTGCCAATGGAAGCATGCCTAGGGGCGAGCTTAGTCGCAAGCGTGCCGACCGTCCTGGGATCGGGTTCCCCGGGTACTATAGTACCTCAGCATGCGGAGCTCTGCTGAGGCTGATTTCCATCCTCCCTTGCGGCTCGTGGAATTCACTATGACAAATTTTAATCAACCTAATTTGTTAAAAAATGGCGGCGACGTGGTTCGCCACCCGTCACGTCCTGAATCCCACAAGGGCGAGAAGCGACTAACGGAGAGCCGTTTTGTTACGATGAATGTGAGAGGAAGGATGGATGAAAAGTTGGATGAGTGTGGAGGAAGTAAGGAAGGTGTGCCAGGATCGTAGCGGATGGAGATCTGTGGTCTCTGCCTACTCCTTCGGGAAACAGGAGTGACGATATGTATGTATGTACGTATGTATTTTCGATCTGTAATTATATGATATTCGATATAGATTTGTCTGTTTGATATACCTACATATGGACGAGCATTAATATTTCACATAAGGTTTCGGCATATATATAAAATATTCATAAAATTTTTCATTACACATGTCTTTAATTATTCATTAAAGACATGTGTCTTTAAGGATAATTAAAATGTTATAAATAATAAAATATTGCTCTCATCTTTATTTATTATTTTTTATATATTTAAAACAGAGCTAGCACTTACCTTTTACGTCTTTCGGCGCTATCAACTATTTCGGGTCGTGGCCTCTTCACCGATTCTTCTCTATATCGCGTTGACTTCCAGTCATTACGATGTGATACTTTTTTTACTCCAGAGATCTTCGATAAGTCCTTTACACTGTTGCCCAGATCTCTTCTGTTGCACATTCCACCAGTAAATGATTTTGACAGCTCTAATTTCATCTGCCTCTATGTATGGCCTGTCTAAGCTTTGTGACTTAACGACCCTGACGATCATTTTTTTATGAAAAAGAAGCACACTCAGATAAATTATATGTGTATAAAGATTCTACTTATGTCTAGATTTGCATTATTCAACAATGATATAATTTAACCTTGATCTCAAGTTCAAGTCGTAATCTCTCCATATCATATATTATTTTTAGATATTAGTCACTTAAAGTTTCGTCCTCTGGTGATCAAACTGCCGGTACAGCATGTTCTAGATGCAATGCCAGATTGCTCTACACTCGATATAGAAGAGCTGCAAAAATCACCACCCCTGGAGTTGGAGGCGTTGGAACTAGATAGGCAACTTACTGACGGTGAACACCATTTGAAGGCTGAAATTACAATGGCAACTGAAGAAAGTGACGAAGAAACGGTATGTATTTAAATAATTAGTAATATACTTCTATACTTTTCATGTAGTGTTTACTAATACAAAGTTATTTACCTAATCCAATAAAATTATGTAAAACTTAATTATTCGGTGTATATGGTTGTTACGGACCGACCGGTTTCTCCGGTTACCATGTTGATCACGCCACTCGGAGTAATTTGTTAAGTTTAACTTTGTAACTTTTTGGTCACCGAGTAATGAAAAAAATGGTTAAAACTACCTACATACTAGTTACACTTAGAAGCGTTAATAGTACGATATATTTGACTCTGGAGTCGCTAGTACGCAGTGTGGCGATTTTGGAAAACCTACCATTTTGGGATAGGCCTGTTTTTAATAGTTAATTACTTCAAGTCATCGGTGATAATAATTATTTTGCCATGTTTCCTTTTTAGAAACCCAAAAAATGGCAAAAGAAATAACTTGAAATGTGTTGCTTACCTAGTGAGTAATGGAAAGGACAGAAAAAAGTAAAGAAAGAAAAAGAGAGTGGACCTCCAGCTCTCAACAATCACTTTACGTAGCGTAGAAGCAAAGCTACAACGCTAGTCTCGATATTCTATTAGAGTATTACCAGCTTAAGCTAGCTTGCTCATTTTACAAGCAAAAATTTACCAAAAAAATTTGCTAGAAATTTATCTGTGGTATATGACTCCAATAGATAAAATGGTAACGACAACACACAATACATCTTTACAGTATCATAGATAATTTTTCATAAACTTGTGTGTTTACCACATCAGAAGTTTTATACGAGGAAAACAAATTCTAAAACATATAAACTGCAATGTAACCTTCCATTGGTAATCAATGCAGCCGTAATTATTCACGACTGAACCTGATCTGACCTTGAGGGTGTTACTACAGAACTATGGACACACCTTAAGCAACTTGACAGACGGACCCACGAGAAGAAATATACGGTACTAGTCGACATCGGTAACCAATACGTTATCTTTCGCAATCCACTGTTATCATTTGAAAATCTATTCTATTACAATATTTTTGATAGTGCTAATAGCAATAGTAGACTGTGATCTATCTCTGCTCGAATTAATGAGTAGAAACATGTGCCCGATAGCAGAATGTAGTCGTAAGGCTGTTCCTGATATTACCATAAGCTATGACGAGATGCATTATTACTGGAGTATGATGGTTAATCTGTCGACTAGGATAAGTTTTCTCTACTAAAGACAAACCTTAGTCACGCAGTTCACAAGATAAAAAAAATATTCACGATAAAAAAAAACAATGAAAAACTATAAAAAAAGAGTTTTAATTATTTTGCGTATACGAACGACAGTTACAGTCAAAATTTATTAGTAATATTCATATAAGGATCATTTGCTTCCAAACATGTTGTGATGCAACAATTTTACAATAAAAACTCTGTCGATCTCATTCTACATCTATCTGAATAGTAAAAAGAACGTACCGCGGTGGCCGGCGCCTGCGCATTCTTTAGTGGTCTAATTTCAATACGACTTTAGGCGGTGCCACCCACACACCGAAACGTAACAGCTATAATTAAATTAGAGAATTCGTTGTTATGTTCGGCACCCGTTATGGTTGCCTTAGTGAAATGACACCCATATTTATGTTTACAATTGGATACATAATATAACAAAATAACAACTGACTATAACTTATTTAAATTCCTAGATTTACTTTACATATTTAAAATAATTGTTTTATGTATAATGATTACCCGCCAATAATTAACATTAAACATACACTCTTGCCTCTTACACATGCACACGCTCACACACTACACACACACCCACACACACGCACACACACACACATAGTATATGAATAAACAAATATTTTTTAGATTAACCGCCGTAACGCCGCAACGTAATTTATGATAATAAAATGTAAGTCTATTACTGGCTCCATAATATAATACATAGATATCGTCGCGCCCGTTTTCCATAGGTTCGCAAGGTAAGCTCGCAGGTTACGGGTACTCTTGAACTGGCCTTTTTAAAAACTTCGACAATTTGGTCAAGGTATGTTTTTTTTAGTCTTCCACTACCGACCCGTCCATCCACATTCTCAACGTAAATTTATTTTACCAGTTGTCTCTCCACCATCCTCTCTATGTGACCAAACTATCTAAGCATTCCTTTCTAAACTTTTGTCATGACACGTTCTTTTACTTCACATTGCTTCCTTATATTTTCATTCCTTATTCTATCATTCAAAATTACCCCACACATACTGCTTAATGCTCTCATTTCCACCGCATTCAGTCTGCTTTTATGACTTTTCTGCCAAACCCAACTTTCACTACCGTACATAAGAGTCGGAACAAGCATTCCTTAATAAACCGCCAGTCGGGCCGTTCTAGACACATTTTCATTAAGTAGTGCAGGGCTGTATTAACCTGGTAAACAAGCTTTTACTCGCCTTTTAATGTCACCTTCACACTTTACATCTCTTGTAAACAATGACACCATATATACAAATTTATTCAATTGCTCAAATTTTTCCTCTGCAATCAGCACCTCACACTGCGTCGTAGTGTCCTCCTTCCTCCTTCTCCTCCTTCCTTTCTGAAGCTTCATATATATTCATCATCTCCGCAGCAAGACTGTAAACTACTCAGGGTCGTCGGAAAATTGTATGCAAAAGTTTTGGCTCCATTAGTGTTCAATTATTATATAAATTATAGCAATAAAATGTTGTGGATTTTTTTAAATAAATAAATAAGGTGTTACCTTCTTGCTAAGAGAAAGACGATTCTTATTCTACGATACCTGGCCTAGAATAGAGCCGTCGCATTTCTTCTAGTGGGTGTCATACGAGGCAACTATTTGTGTCACAAAAACTTATCTGGGATCCCTAATCCGTCCGTTTTGAAAGATGCCAATGATTAACAGTGGACTGTTAGAGCTTATAATAATTGATGATGTTTTGTTCAACTTCGCTAGCATAAAACTTTCAAATATGTTTAAATAAAAATAGTTGTAATAACATTTGTCTCGCCTAAATGTTTATAAAAGTATAAGACTTAATAAGACTTAGTTTTATACAAATTATTATATCCCTTACGTCTAATTTGAAGGATGAAACCAATAAAACATGAAATATTTTACCGAGTGCTTTCACTTAACACGGTAGTGGAAAACTACAATACAATGACAATATTCTGAACAGTGTATACGTTTTCGTGGATTTAACTCTAGTTAATGCTTCGACTCGGTATTAACATGGAGGTGAATGTCACATTATATGAACTAAAATGTTTTATGTGTCTACATATGTATATTTCATGGTGTAAGACCTACAGCACAGCGAAATCAATAATATGAGAAGCTACGAGTATAAAAGCATTTTATTTATTTTTATTAAATAAGCAATATTATTAGCAATAAGCATAATCAAAATATTTCATAGCCACACTTAATTTTACATTGAATATTAAATTGTTACTAAAGTTTACCATCATGCGTCAGTATTACGTTAAATGTTGCAAAATTAAGCCATAAACATAATTATATTCATTGCGTTCCGCCAACCCAACTTATGTACAATAATGAATTATGGCTTGAACCCACTTATTATGGGTGGAGATTTCGCCTTGCCACGAGACATTTGTAAAGCTATAATAACTTTAATTATTAGCGAGAGTAAGAAGACGTACAATTTTTTCATTACAGGCCCTGAGCTTGCTTCACGAATTGTGTAATCTCCAATATTTTAACATATTCGAACACAACATTGACACAATATCATCTAATAGTGGTAGAGCCACGCTGCAGATGAATACTTTGTCAAGAATGGCATAATATTTGTCTATAGCATGAATGGGCCGGCTCGCCCGGGGAAGTGCTACACTCCCGCAGAAAACCGGCGTCTGAGTAGTAGTTTACCTACCGTGCTTCGTACAGTGAGTGACCGAGTTCCGGAGGCTCAACACGCTCTCCTCCCTCTACCCCTTTCCCTCCCATTCCCACTCCCATCATGACACTTTTCTTAAAGATCGGCAACGCTTCCGCACTGACTATGGCGCTGCGGAAGTGTATGGGCGTCGTTGATTGCTTTCCATCGGTGACACGCTTGCTCGTTTATCTCTCTATCCCATAAAAAGAAATGTTTTTTTAAATGATATTTATTTTGAAAAGGCTCCTCTAACATTTTCCATTTTTCTTTACTTTCTAGCGACCCTCTTTAAATTCAGACTTCAAATATTAAATTCAGTTCATCCTCATCTTTTGTGTTGTCTTCCCCTACTATTTTTTATCGTCTTCAAGATACCATCTATAACAATTTTGGTCCATTTTTCTTATGTAGGTACTTCGAATATATAGTGAGTCCATTTCCATTTAAAGTAGATCTATCTTTTCCTTAATTATTAACATTTTAAGACATACAATATCATCCGATAACTGTGACAGTTGACAGCCTTTCATTAAAAGACTGCTCCTGCACTGTGACCTTTTTACAATGTTATTGTTATGATACGGTGTGAAAGGTGACGACACGAAAGCACATTAAAAGCTCCGACGTGCCCCAGTTACACCGGAGCAAGCGTGCCTCCGAACCCGACGGCCGTCTCATCCGACATTGCGACATCGGACCGCGACCGCAATCTTTCCGGCGATAACGTTACCCTCAAAAATGAAACAAAAATCTGGTTTAATTTGGTATATTTTTGTAGCAACTATAATTGACTTAAAATATTCAGATGCTATGTTCATTTATTATCATTATCGTCAGGTACCTATCATCAATGGCATTGTTTTAATTATTTTGTTATATTATATTATATTGCTGTTCGTTAGTGTCGCTAAAACTCGACAGCTGCTAGACCGATTTGGCTAATTTTGGATTTAAATTATTTTTGGAAGTCCAGGGAAGGTTTAAAACTATATCTGCAATTATCGTTCAGCTTTTTTATTTATTAATTCTGAGGTGGTACGACGTTTGACGGGTCAGCTAGTGAAAAAATTTAATTAAAACGTTATTAAATTTAAAATATTATTCAAAATATGCTAATTATATGTGCAGGGTATACATTAACTAAAATTTTACTGTTAGTCAAAATTAGAGATAAAACCCGTATAATCGTTATATAAAACCGTATCAATTAGTGTTTGTGATGTCAGCATCCGACGCGCGGTCTGTTAAGCATTCAAGGCTCACGCTTGTGAGGTACACAGGAACAATAATTATTCAGAACTATTGTATGATTAAAGTACATATATGCTATTATTTCCCTTCTAATCTCTCTTACATAAATAATTTAACTGTTAAAGGCTGCAATTGTACTTCTTTTATAATTTATTTAGCAAACAACATATTACAAGTAAAACATGACACATTGAAATCGTAAGACATGGATAAACAACACGCAAGAATCGTTTCAAACCAGTTAATGTAATATAATAACTAGATATTAATAACTATATAATACAGAAAAAAATAATAAATATCTCATTAATACTCAAAATATTAATAAATAAAATAATATAAAAACAGTACAGTAAAGAAAATAAATATTGTTATTAAAATAATTAACATCAATAACTAACGAAAATATATATGTTTGATTCTAAAATGGTTTACAGCCATACTTGTTTAGCAATTATTTATCAATAATGTTTCAATTTATTTCCTCGATATATTCGAGCATACTAACATGTGGGTGTTATCAAAAGTACCTACTTCAAATAACGCACAACATAGGAAGTAATCAATACATTTTAACGACTACACAATATAGTTTAAATGTTGAGGGGTATACGCAGCCATAACCTTTAGTTTCTCATCTACAACTATGCTTTAAATGGCACTGTTTTGTTAAATTATAATTGTTTTGATAATACTGCGCTTCCATTGTTGATGGAAGCGCAGTATTATATCAAAAACAATAACAATTATAATTACATAAAAAATATAAGGTCATTTATGGGCGGTCAATTTTGATTTTAATATAAACCATTTTTTTTTATTAGAAATTTATTTCATTTGTTCTGTATTCGCGCTAACGACCATATATTTAACGTGGATCGATATCTAGTTCCCCTGGACGTGTGCGATAATGACATGAACTGATCTTCCGACCACCTCGCGTAAAAACAAAGTGTTTCCGCGTGTAACAATGAACAATACGTACTCTATTTAACGATATAATTAGTTGTAGGTATGTATAGCAGCCATTAATATTGTGTCGCCGTTGGTTACGCGGCGGTTCCCGTGGCAGCAAATCGTAAACATCGCGTGATCGATACCATTGGCCGCAGAGGTCGCGTGCTACGACCACCACGGTTAGTTGGTGCTGCAAGCTATCATCAGTGGCGTCGGAGCATCTGAGTTGAGCGGGATCGAGAGCGCCTTGACCTTGCAGCGCGGGGGGCGGAGTGTGATGACGGCATCGCGGCCGACCCGCGGCCCGGCTTTCGGGTGCGATCCTTCGTGGACGGCATTCGCGTAATCGGTGGTCAGCGCGATTTTGAAGTTTGCGTCAAAAATACCGGGACGGGTGGGCGCCGCCGCCGCGACGCCGGGGATTCGTTCGGTGCGCTCATTCCGCGAGCCGGCGCCGACGCCGACGCGCCTCGAACGACCGACCGACCGATCTGACTCCCGCCGACCGAGTAACCGCGACATGCTCGCACCTCGATATGGGTAATGTGCAGTGCTGCGCCAACGACCGTTTCAAAGAAGGCAATCCGCCTAAAAAAGGCAAGAACAAGAAAGGTAAGAAAAAACAACCGAAGCAAACCAGTGAAAACACAAACGGTTTGAATGGTGATAAGGGAGACGGAGGTGTGCACAAAGTGGTGATCGTGGCGGAGGACTCCTCGGAGCGTACTGCCCCGACTACGGCGTTGGGGCAGGCGCCGGACACCAAGACAAATCCAGCTCCGGACCCGACACCAGGAGAGGACGGGAACACCACACAAACCGATGCATCACACAATGAGAGCATGGCCGCTGCAAGGGAACGCTTCTTCCAGGTATGAATACTGACTTTTTTTTGAGTATATCCTTAAAACTAAAATAGAATCAAGAATACTGAGGTTGCTTTGCGGAACGACCTAATCCTCTTATCGTAGCGGAACGAATCGCTCCGTTTCACAGAGGCCGCTCTGCTATACATCAACCAATATTGCTTATTCTGATAACGATTCTGAAACGATATCTTACCTTACATACGGTGTTCTTCAAGAGTTTCGTCTGACGCCAATGCAACATGTTTATTTACACATCACAATCATACGGATAATACGCGCGCAGTTGACGTAATATTATTACTATGTGCATACAAATTCTTGTGTATCGAGAGACTATTTTTACTAAGTACGGAATAAAACTTCAATATACAAAGCTTGTATGTATAAATATAAAACACGTGAACAACACGTACTGTCCTTACACGCCCGATATCTAAATAATTAAACGACTCTGCTTATCGCTTTTAATTTGTCGTGCGGTTGTTAAATACATTACATAGTCGAAGTTATTGGACAGGTTTTCCGTGATGATCTAATGTGCATTGATTTTCTGTCAAGTACAATCTCATCACGACGATAATGTTACACCATTCATAGGTTTCGTATTATATTTTTCTTAATTTATTTACTTAAATTATTCGCAGCGTAAGGTACAAATTAAATTTCACAAAATAAATATTTTTAATGTATATTTATTTTATAATAAGTTGGAAATAAAATGAGATTCAAATTAATTTAAATGCATTTCTTTCTTTTTATTATATTTTTGTTTGCATACTGCATGTATTTATATTTATCACGCGAATGCAATGTTCTACGATAAATTAAATGTTATCGCTTAAAAACTAACGACACCGTAATTAATATGTGAACGAGCATATTCATTAAAAAAAAAAGTAGAAAGCAATCTATTTGTTTTTTAAAGAAGTTTTTTTAATTTCTTTTTTAAAAGAAGACAAGCATCGTTTTTTATATTACTAGAAATCATGTTTAACTATTTCAACTAAACTAATAATGCTTGTTAGAGTATGGTTCACGTCAATAGTCTAGTGGAAGATGACGAATTCACGATGTTCAGATCGTAAGGATAAGGCTTGCCGACTATTACATTTTTTAATGTATCTATAGCGATAATCAAACATTGCGCCTTTGAAAAAGTGCTAAATAATAACACATGTGACGATTTTGCAAGAACAATAGATAGTACACAAAATTGTAATGCCTACTGCATACGTGACTTTTGTAAATACTGTGGTTGTCCTATTTACTAGTTGCTAATAAATAGAACAAATACAGCTATAAAAATATTGTTCCAAATGCAATGCAACTGTGATTCTTCTACGTGCGTACTATTATAATCGATCCTCATAAAGTTCAGGGGTAATAACTTTTATAAAAAGAATCAGGTTGTTAGGTTGGAACTACAAACTTTATGTAATAAGTAACTGAAGATCATCTGAGTGGAGACCGTGTCTCGTCAAACGTAGTGTGAGACGTCCCCCAATAAGATTGTGTCTATCTGCACAGGTTGGCTGGCAGAGATCTAGCATGTAACTGATGATCGAGCTAAGTTGCACGCCTAAAGAGTGGCCTACGTAACTGTAATCTGATTGGCGGGTATTTCGCAATAAGACAGTAAAAAAATATTTTATGAGTATGTTTTACCCTCAAAGTCAAAATTTTAAGTTCCTGGGGGAAAATTGAAAAAACTTTAAGTTTATGGGCTGGAAGCAAAGTTTATATAAAGAAAAATTCTATTAAATACCTTCATCATAGTCATGTAATCTTTTAATACCGTTGGTATTCGTACACCATAATAATTGAAAAGGCACGTTTAGTTTTATGAGAATTTTCTCTAAATAGACAATATTTCATAAAATTTATATACATAAATTTAAAATAAATTTATAATTACATATATTATTTCTTAAATAAATTAAATGTATAAAAATGAAGAGTTAATTCCCACCATTTTGATGAATGGCTATCCAGTACTTCGCGTTTATCCCGAAACTTCTTTCCATGCACCACTACCCTGTGGAACCAGTTACCTCCCGCGGAATTTACGATTCGATACGACATTGGAACCTTCAAAAAAATATATTTATTAAAGGCCGGCAACGCTTCTGCAATGCTTATGGCACTGCGGATCTATGGGCGGCGTTGATTGCTTTTCATCAGGTGAAACGTCTCTTCATTTGCCTTATTAACTCATAAATCATAATAAAAAAATTATGTACCCCTGTGATGTCCCCCTTTTGTTTTTTAGGATTCTTTAATTATTACCCATGCGTAGTTGGTATTTCTCGAACATGCTACAAAGTATAGGTAGTAAGTATTTATAATATACAAATGGCGCAGTTGAATCTGTAAAAAATTTATATAAAATTTTGTTGTCCAAAAGCATTGTAGAAAAATAAACGTTTTTTTAAATCATTATTTTTGTAACAAGGTGTTAAAAATTATAGTGGTGAAGGTATTAAAAAAATAGTTTAAACAGGATAATGAAATATTGTATAAAGTAATACAATTACAAGTAATGAAATACAATACACAGGACACTTGAGGAGTTTCTTTCATTGTACAAGGAATCCTTATTATGTAACAGTACTTAATAGACTGACGTAACAGAAATGAAACGTACTCGTAATTTATGACGTTGAACAAATAAAGAATTAAATTTGACTTAATTGGCAGTGGTTACTACGCTAGTGATTGTACATACATATAAACTCTAACGGCTAATAGTTAACATTAATATATAATTAGTATGTCAAAAGAGCATATTAATAATAACAAAATAATAATAAAAATTAGTCTTTTATTCTCTTAATTGTATATTATTTTAGTAAAAAATAGTGAATAAAAAATAGTCTCCCTCAAAAAATCCTCCTCACGTTCTCCAAAAATTTTCTTCCTTATACTTTATAATAATTTTTCCTAATACTTTAAAAAAAATTCCTAATACTTCATAATTCATTATACTATATTTCTTACTCTACTTTCCAACTACATGAGTTACTTATTATCTCTCGCTTGTTGCTTGGACCTGTAAATGTTAAACATAACACGTAAAAAAATAACATAAAATTTTTTAAATTTCTTAAATACTCCCAAAATCTAGCACAATTATTTCATTTTTGCATCTCTCAAATAAGAACGATACGAATAACGAGGTTAAAATTGTATACTGACATGTTTTACTTCTCTATTTATTTACTAGTTTAAAAATACACATCTCTTGAAAGGTGTAATAGTACAATCATCTTTCCTGTTAGTCGCTTACTGCGCAGAACTCGTTTAGAAAAGTCATCTTGAAGACGCTACATTTAAAGATGTCTCACATGTTCATTGGGTGTTGACATTGCGCTTTGCGGAAGCGAAACAAGTTAAGCTGTAATTTTTTTTCGCCCTGGCTTGTTCGCCATGCAGTTCTGCTTTTAAACCAGTATACACGCAGAAAATCATTGCTTTAAGTTTATTTAATTCTTTATATATTATAAATTGTTATTCTGTTACATATGTTCCAGATATGTATTTGAGTATACAGACACTAAAAATTTATTTGTGTACTAACTAATGTAACTAAAAGTAATTCGAATAAAATTTTCGATTACATAAAATTATATCAAATACATAAATGTTTTTCTTTAATGCACTGTAATGTATAATATACAATAGAATTAATATTAATTTTTAAGTATTGCTGGACGGGTGTTGCTCTAACCTAGACGGGTAAATAGATATTTATTATTCAAGTATTAGGACGATGTTGCTCATATATCAAAATTTCTTCTTTTACCCCCTCGTATGATACCCACGCTCAGAACATTTTCTTGTACGCAGGACTTGCGAGCGGTAGTTTCCTTAATACAAAATATTAAAGGGTAAAAACGTTCTTTCAAAGTCGACTGAAAAGCGATGAACATATTTGATTCATGAAATGGTGACTCGTATTTTATTCAGAGACTGTTTAAACCTGATTTGAATCAATGCAAACATTATCTTAGTATCATTTAACAAAGTAATTCACCTGCGTGGATCTTGAGTTTACTTCCGTGCAATATTAAAATAGAGGAGGATAATACTGCTGATAAAAATAGGAATTTCGCTGAATCGCCTCCACAGCGACTGGAAAATCAAATGCAACGCTTCGGCAGGGCCTTACTCACACGTGTCATTGACTCAGTGAGGAAAGTGACCGCCTCCTGACTTCGTTCACGCGGCTTTTGGAGCACATCCAGCCGATTTCCCGAAATAACTCTCACGGTTACAACTTCGCACAACGCTTTATTGGTGGATTCAAGAAATCGTTCCAGTGATCGCTAAGCATATTTGACTCACTGTCATAGATTATTTTTCAAATTATTAAAAAAAAAGTATTTAATATTAAAAATAATTTAACGCTATAAATTTACAAATTCTATCTAAACGCGAGAGTTAGCCCGTTATGTTTTAAGTATCTATGAAAAATGGCGTGTACTTTCTGTAGATAGCCCACTTGTTTGCCTGTCTCTATTAAATCAAAATAAAACAATTATTTGCCTTAAATTATAAGACCGACCGATTGGCTCAGTGGCGGGGCCCTCCGCCCGCAGAGTCAATGGTCGCGGGTTTGATCCCCGTATCGGAATATATATATATATATATATATATATATATATATATATATATATATATATATATATATATATATATATATATATATATATATATATATATATATATATATATATATATATATATATATATATATATATATATATATATATATGAGTCTGGATGCGTGGCTAAGGGCGAGCTAAGTCGCAAGCGTGCCGACCGTCCCGGGATCGGGCTGCCCCGAGTACTATGGTGCCTTACCTTAGCATGCAAGGCTCTGCTGGGGCTGACCTCCATCCTCCCTTGAGACTCGTAGGTTTCACTAAGACGAATTCAATATACCTTTTTTAGTTAGTTTCGCTGCGATGAATGGTAGCGGATGAAGCTCTGTGATCTCTGCCAACTCCTGGCATGAATATATAAAAAAAATAAATAAAAATTATAAGACAACTCGATTAATTTATTTATCCTCGACTAGTTTTTCAGGTATTAATCAAATTTATAAATTAACAGATGAAAAACATGGTTGTTGTAAGTTGCATTAATGACATTAAATTAATTGTTGGTTTTTCTATTAACATAAAAAACATTTCCAGAATTTCACAAAAAATTCTTTAAAAATATAAGTCCTGAGTGTGATAGCGGGTAAAAGGATGAAGGAGAGTGCAGCCCGTACCACATAAGTAAAAAAAATTTCATTCAATATCCGAAGATATCTTATGGATTTTTCTCCCCAACTTACGTCAGTGACGTTGCTTTTATTTCATTTTCATAATCTTATATTATTATCAGTTATATTGTTTAATTGTGGTAGTGTATTATGTAATATAGTTCGATTAAAAGATATAAGTGAAGTGATGTGAAAAAAATTAACTTTAGTTTAACTGAAAAAGTCCATAGAAGAATTTAGTAAAATGGCCATTCTATCGAGATGTAATGTGATAAGCTAACTTGTTACATTTCAAGAGATTGGATATTATTGTATTTTACTTGACACTGTCATAATAGTTGTAACTAATTGCCATTAAAGAAAAAGAAAAGATATGTTATTAAATATACTTTTTATAATGATAAGGGGACGCAAAAGAAAAACTCTATTCTCTAGTTTTATATTCAAAATAGAGCGTCATTATTGTTAAAACACAACGAAAATAAATGCGCCTTTCAAAAATAATTACAAATAACACGTAAACATTGCGATAGATAAATCACATTCAGACATCTCAGTTTCGAAACAAAATTATTAAACATTACACATTTATCACTAACTTTTTTATGTAATGATTTTTGTTTATTGTTTCTTTTACAATTTTTACGTGACGCCTCTCCATTATCAATACATAATAAGTTTAGACACACGGTTTAATATTTTTGGCAGTATCAGTCAATTTCTGAACCGATACGACATTGGCACCTTTAAAAAACAAGTCTACACATACCTGAAAGGCCGGCAACGCTTCCGTGACTCCTGCGTAGTCGCGGTTGTCTATGGGCGGCGTTGATTGCTTTCCATCATTCCAACTTTAGTTTAACTGAAAAAGTCCATAGAAGAATTTAGTAAAATGGCCATTCTATCGAGATGTAATGTGATAAGCTAACTTGTTACATTTCAAGAGATTGGATATTATTGTATTTTACTTGACACTGTCATAATAGTTGTAACTAATTGCCATTAAAGAAAAAGAAAAGATATGTTATTAAATATACTTTTTATAATGATAAGGGGACGCAAAAGAAAAACTCTATTCTCTAGTTTTATATTCAAAATAGAGCGTCATTATTGTTAAAACACAACGAAAATAAATGCGCCTTTCAAAAATAATTACAAATAACACGTAAACATTGCGATAGATAAATCACATTCAGACATCTCAGTTTCGAAACAAAATTATTAAACATTACACATTTATCACTAACTTTTTTATGTAATGATTTTTGTTTATTGTTTCTTTTACAATTTTTACGTGACGCCTCTCCATTATCAATACATAATAAGTTTAGACACACGGTTTAATATTTTTGGCAGTATCAGTCAATTTCTGAACCGATACGACATTGGCACCTTTAAAAAACAAGTCTACACATACCTGAAAGGCCGGCAACGCTTCCGTGACTCCTGCGTAGTCGCGGTTGTCTATGGGCGGCGTTGATTGCTTTCCATCAGGCGGCACGCTTACTTGTTTGCCCGTCTATCTCATAAAAAAATAGCTGAGTATATCCTTTTTCCCGTTGATTCTTGTAGAATAAGTGTAGGAATCCTTTAGTTGACAAATAAATAATTTTGTGAAGCGCTACTACTTTTCGCAGTTAATTCTAACACGTACTGTATGGTATGTTCACTTTACCACTTAGCACTAAGTCCTTGACAGATTTAACATAGCACTAAACACGATAACTGGTAATCATTGCTTCGCTCTAAATAAACTTTACAATATTTTGTAAAAAAAAGAAGACGTAAATTTATTTACCTTTGTTTAAATAATATTATAATAAGCGTTTATTTTAGTTTCTATAGCGATAAAAAAATCAAACAGTACACTTATTACAACAAAAGTCTTTAAAAACGAAGAAACATCATAAGGGGTCATCATAAATTACGTCACCTGAATTTCAAGATGTTGAAGGGACCCCCCGCCCCTTGCCTTTGTCACACGTTGATCGTATGAAATTGAAGTTTCAGCTAAAACTCCAATTGAAATTTATACATATGGTACTATAAACCTTAAAGTGCATCCCTGTCTTGTTACCTAACGTGTGATGTAATTTATGCATGGCCGGTATAAGGCACATTGCGATGCTGATTTACAGCAGGTACTACCTAAAATACGTCACAGTTGATCCTAACGACACAAGTGTCGTATATTGAATAACGGTGACATAAAATGTAATATAACAAAATAATATAATCATAATTACTATAATAAAATAACTAGATTTAAAAATTATTACTGATCTCACTATACAGATACAAAGAAAATTAAACTAATGTTTAAAATCAATATGTTATTTACTTATTAAATCAGAATTAACTATTATTATTTGTTAATTTGTATAAGTAGTTTTATAATAATACTAGTATTTAGACTATTTTACTTTTAATCTAAATGACTTTTTTGATGTCCTTTGCATAATTGAAGACTATAATTTTGCCTCTCGTAATGCTAATTTTACTTATATGTCAGAAGATGCTTTATGCATGCATGCATGAACATGCTTTATACATTGTAACAAACAACATTATGCTAATACTAAGAAACGTATTAAATTTGGTAAATTTATTTGTAAATCTCAAATAAGATAGCAACAGATCAATTGATTAATCTGAAAAGAACACCAAGAAATTCTAAGAACCGTTTGTATAATAGTATAAAATAAACTGTATCAAATATAAAAGACTTCATACATACATACATAAATATCATCACATCTGTTTCTCGTAGAGGTAGACAGAGACCACAGATCTGCTACGATCTCGGCACAAACCTTCTTTGCTTCATTCATATTCATAACTTTTTTCGTGTAAGCTCGCCTGTTAAGCCCACTTTTGACCCGACCTTTATTAAGGACTTCAACAATTTGGTCAAGGTATGTTTTCCTTGGTCTTCCCCTAACGACCCTTTGGATGCAGTCCTTCCAACGCTTCTTGGGTTTATATAGTTAATAATAAATGAAATAATTTAAAAAAACATTGCTACTCATCATTTGAAAGTCGCTAGTCCAGCAATTTCAGAAAACCAAAAGAATCGACAGGTATAAAAAAATTAGGATATATATGTTTGAGTGCTTTTCTTTCATGGCTAATATACTACTGTCTATATGTATACCACACACATATGTATGTACCACTGCATGCACGGTACTAACCTCTCCGTTTTTGGAGGAACGGCCATAAACCTACCACACTTGTCAAATACGGATCGACGGGGTAACCTGACTCGGAATAAATATCATTTAGCTATACATATATTCGTCCCAATACGGGAATCGAACACGCGACCGCGGGCGCGTGAGCCAAATAGTCGTTGTGAGTTTTCTATTGTGAATATACACATTTATGAATTTATTGTAAGTTACCGTCAGACATTTCAATTTCATATGTACATATAATTCATGTTATTCTAAACGAAACCTTGGACACATACAATATCGTATTATATTCCGTCGCGTAACATCCGGTTTTATCTGACAAGATTATGTTCTCTCAAGATTCCTTAATTTTATTATGAATTAATCTGTCCGTCCGTCTTCAAACGAAATATTCAACCTATTAACATATGAAGTTTTTGAATTAAAATTAGTTTGGAAATAATGTGATGTAAGTGATGAACAACGTAATTTAATTCTGTCTTTAGAAGAACAAAAATATATTTAAGTAAGTGCAAAAAGCCTAAGTAAATTAAAAACTTTTGTACACTTCTTTAAAATAATTCATTCCAAGCGGGATTTGAGAACATACAGATCCAAATTTACATCAATAAAATTAACTATTAACTCAAATGAATAGTAATAAGCTATCAATAAACTTTTCACATCTACCGAAAACCACAAAATATATGAAATGTTTTATTTTAACTGTATACATACGTACAAATTTAGTACATACTTGTGTTAATGTTTTTTTTAAATTTTTCTTGGTAGCAGTTTATAATCTTTATTTATAAGAGAAAAGAATAAGCGCGTAACCTGATGGTAAACAATGAGCGCCGCTCAATGAATACTCGTAAGACAAGAGACACAGCAGATGCGCTGCCAACCTCTCAGATAGGTTTATACTCGTTTTTTGAAGGTCGCAATGTCGTTTGTATGTTATATCTATCTATTCAGAAATACTGAAGGAATCTTATTTTACAACTCTTCATAAACATTAAAACGCGCATACCATACAAATACACACAAGATTTTTCTCAATAGTATTCCTAAAAATATTGAGTACATGTGGCTAACTTTATTTCTTATCTATGTCCATGGACAGAAATACGACTATTAATTGCATTTCGTTGTTTTTATCACACTTAAAGGTAACTGAACGTAATGGTCACTAGCCTTCTGTCATCTATCTCAGTAGACAGCTCAAGCGAAGCGTATCTAAGACGGGGTCAATGGCGCGTGACGTCATAATCACAATAATAAATCCAGTACCATAGTACATACGACTTACGTGAATATGTTTGGCATGCTGTTAAAAAGCCGCACCCAGGACTCGACTGTTTTATGTTTTTTAGTCTGTGACGTTAGAAAATTCTTTGGATGTACTCCGAGCATAAATCTTTGAACACTATCGATTCGCGGTATTCGAACGATAAACTCGTTTGGATGTATAATGTCAAGGGTTTGCGTAGATATATATTAATAGATAATATGAGTAATGTTTTTGTTACCCAGATAATCGACTACCACTTCAAATTATGACGCATCTTCATAACTAGAGAAACTGGTTCAACTGGATAACAGGCGAAATTTTAAACCTGCAGATGAAACATTCTGTGTCGGTTTTCTTTCATTTCGTAGTATTCGGAATCTTAAAATAAGTGTGTATCGCGAAATATCTAACTTGATTCACGATTTGATTCGTATGTTTAATGTGGATGGATGAATAACGTTCTATCTTAATGTTTACGGCATATTATTTATATAACACCATGTAAAAAAAAAACAAACAATTCAGCAAAGTTCTCCTCTTTGACGCATCCGCCACTTAGACCGATTTTCAGCTAGAGACATTCAATTTCTGCGAGCAACCCTGAACATATATCATTGCATGTGGCGGTTGCGCGGACCACGGTAAGTTTCACGACAAGACGCGGTCTCTACTCTAAACCCTTATTTTAACGGTTTTCAGCTATCAAAAAACACTATTAGCTCATTGTCACTTCTGTTTGCTAACTTGAGTCAATTTTCATAGTGGATACTCGCAAAATGCCTAATAAAATTTCAAATCAACCGCTATTGTAATTTATCTTTATATCATCGCAAAAAGCGAAAACGCTGTAAATAAAAGATGTCAAAAAAAAATAATGCAAATTCGGATCTAAAAAAATACTGTGTCGGGTGGTCACACAGCTCTACGACCTATAGAAAATAAATAGAGTTAAAATTGACTTTATTGAGTGATCAAATACAAATTTTTAAAAGTCTAAAAGCTTTTTTTGGCTATACCGGATTCTATTAATATATATCGCTCTATAAATCCGATTTTTTGTTTTTGTGCAAGACAACGTCTATCGGGCCTTATTCTTTTTCTATATTCTTCTCGGACTTGCGAAGGTTAGCAGCTAATTCAACACAACTCTCCTCCTCCTTCGCGAGGTGCAGCAGTTGTGGTGCACTAGCTATCCCGGTCCAGTCCCTGATATTACGTAGTCAAGACTTTCTTCTCCGACCAACTTGTCTTTTGCCCGCGACTTTTCCCATCATGATCAGTCGTAGCAACTTGTAACTGTCATAACTTATGATATGACCCAGGTAAGCAACTTTTTTACCTTTGACGGAATATTATAAAAATATAATTATTATATATAACTATAACTTAAAAATTGTATACAAATTAGGAGTACATACTTTGTTATTATATTGCTTGACGCCGTTGTCAACTTTACTAAATAAATATTCCATTTATTTTTAATATTATTCCATTGTAAAAAGATCTATACGCAGTACAATGTTACAAGTACACAGTGGTAATATTACGTTATGATGTTCAATCATATTATTGGAATAATAAATCAATTCGTTAAACAAATGAGGAATTAAACAGTTACTATCAAGGCAAGGCTATATATAGATTGCTACAACAACAAGCATTATGCGGAATTTGAACACACGACCTTATAACACTAAACAATCGTTCACCATAGTATGAAATGTAAACAACGTCGTTAATAATTTAAGTTAACATGGCGTACTTGTTAGAAGGACATTATAGTATACTAATGTGTTCCATTGTTTCAATTACATTAAAGCTCTGTTCACACGATTGTTTTACATTGCTTTCCTATATATATTTACTTATAGGGTATAAGGTACTTATGGCCTATAAGCAAATTAAATACAGATAAAACAAAGATCATGACCAACAGCGTAGAAAAACCCATTGAAGTAAATAACCAACCATTTACAAGTAAATAAATAAATAATTATAAATAATTACCAAGTAAATAACAATATAAATAATTACCAAGTAAATAACACATTGCGACAGTATATTTATCTGGGTAAAGAAATATCTTTCAAAAATCTAGATATCGAGACGAACTTAATAGACGTGTGAACATGACATGGAGAAAATTCTTGAGCTATAAAGATATATTAAAATCAACATTACCTGTAAGATTGAAAAAGAAAATCCTAGATACATGTCTTCTTACTCGTTTCTCGTATGCAAGCCAAACATAGACTTTCAATACATATACTAAAATAAAAATCGAAACTTGCCAGAGAGTCATTGAAAGAAAGTCACAACCTGGATTGGTTCACTTGGAAAACCTAAAAGAGGGAGTCCATTAGAAAAATGGTCAGATGAAATATAAAAGATTGCAGAAAGTGACTGGATTTCCATAGCTCAGCACAGAAATGAAAGAAATTGGAGGAGGCCTATACTCGTTGAGAGGTCCTTGACAAAAAACAAACGAACATGCTATGTAACTATGGTAAATACTTTTAGATTGTTAAGGAAATAAAGGGCTTTATCATTATTATAAAATGGTGGGACGTTGAGTTTTGTTCTTTTTATTGATAAGAATCAGGTATAACTATTAAGCCAATGTCAAGTAAAATATTAAAAAATAGGTTGCATATTGCTTTAATTTTAATTAAATGATAGTCGTTTTTTAAATTGAAAGTTTATAAAGGTTCAATTTTTCATAAAATTATGGTCATAACATAATACTTGCAAAGAAACAAACGCTATGTGCCGTTTATCAATGTAAGCATACTGTGTTAAAAACAGATAATTATCTTTTATTTTTTCTCCCCTATTTCATATAACGTAATAATAAAATAATACATAATTAGATTTAATAGAAAATTAGAAATGAATGAATCAGTGTATGAGCGAAAATTACCTTTTTTGAGATATTTCGGTATCAAATATTTTTTAGGGTTGTAATGTAGATAACACAATTTTGTGGTAATTAAAAAATAGTGATGTATATATGACTCACATCAATATATTAAAATTCACTCACTTGCGCTTAGATCGAGGTACGGACGAGGCGCCGCCCACGTAGAAATTCTTGGGCTAAATATAATTCTACATACAAATGAATATGAAAATGTATGACCCACTTAGCCTAATACTCAAATGAGTCAGGATTAAAATCAATTAAAGAGCTTGAAGACACAATAATCGTATACATCCGCCATTATAATTAATAGATCTTATGGCTTGGCCTATTATATTATAAAAAGTTGAACACAGGCCTCGCGTCCGTGAGGTCGCTATTACAATTGTTAATTTAACATTGTACGTGAGTTATAAATTTAAGTACACTTTGCTTGGTATAAATAGAATATTCATCGAAGCAATGTATGCATACCTATTAGCAAAATGTATGTAACCTTAACGGTTACGATATTTATAAGAATGCATTAAAAATGGATACGTTATTAGTTACGTGAGAACACTACACTCCTCTTTAATAGTTGTAAGCTATGTTTCCTCAAATAGTCCAGCACGACCGGTGGAGTATCACATCCTCGCAGAAAATAGATCCAAGTTTTTTTAAAAATATTCATCTGTTTTTTTAATAATATGCGTTTACAGAGCTTAGCATATCAGCGCAGTATGCCATAACACGTAGTGTAGCATATATCAAAAGTTATGCCACCGTATATAGAAGACCATTGTTCTGAAACTATTGTACCATTACACGATATCATTAGATACATATTAAGCTTATTTTAATTAAATAATCAGAAAAGTAATTATAGTACATTTGATTATTATCACATACATATAAGATCCATACTATATATGAACATACATAAAATATTATTTATTTACTGCTATTATTTCGTACGAATCTGCTGCTGTAAAAAATAAATAAATAGTTATGTAAAATTAACAAATATTTGAATGTGGAAAGTTATGGTATCGGATGTAAGCAGATAATTCGTGATATACTAGTAATCTACCGATTAGCAAGTGTTTGCACGTTGCTTTTACTCAATTTGTTTTAACTTGAGATCTAAAGGCAACCCCTGTTTCCAATATATCCTTTTCAAGAAACGAAAGGTTATTTATATTACAGTCAATAACTTCCTTGAGAGTAACGATTTCTTTTACTATACTAATTTGGAATTAAACAGAAAAAATGGACTAATGCCGTGGGTTGTTGATAAATCCTTTTGCTCAAAAAAATCGCTGAAAATAAAAAATAATTGGATATATTTTTGGATCATTAAAGGCTTTTGATGTTGTCTCTCTACATATAAATAAACTAAAGCATTTATTCGTATGTGGTACTACAGCTATTCCGTTCTGAAGCATTATAGATATCAGTCCATATCCATTGATGGCATACAGAATCAATACTGATTTTGGAGCACCCCAATGTTCAATACTTTGACGTACGTTTAAAATCCATATCCATTGCTGCTAACCCCGTTTTACTTTTTGAAGCGCACCAACATCTGGCCTAAAAATTAGACAAGATTTCAGTTGCGCACCAACATCTGGCCTAAAAATTAGACACAACAAAAAGTTGATTGGAATTCTTCTAAATTGCCTAAATAATAACTTACTAACACTTTCCATAAACAGACAAGAGACTTATCATTTAATGTATATGTAAGATATAACAATAAATAACACTCAAATTTCAATTTAAAGCATATACTTAAGACTCAACATTATTTTGGGGACTGTATTCTTATAACATTTAACTCATCAGTAAAATATTTAGGCTATATCATAGCCAAAATATATTACTCCATGATCAGGTACTTATAATTTAAATTTTAAAGAAAACAAATCATAGAAGTATCAAGAAGGAAAATAATTATCCCCAATTATAATTAAGTATGAACTTATAGACGTGACGTGTCGTCTAGTGCATTGGAATCAGTGGCACGTTGATAGCCAATTATCTAGTTGACTCTTCGCCTCATTGTCGCGAGCGCTATTGACGCGTATCAACTATGAATATTAGAAGCGTAGGCGCTACTACATCCAATAAATCACGAGCGTGGCACCATCTAATTACGTATTTAATAATCGAAAATAAAAATCATTCTGTTAACAATTATTTTTTTACATGATCAAACATTAGGTAATTTTGCTCTAGTACCTATCAGAACATTGATGTGCAAGCTCTAGTACCTATCAGAACATTGATGTGGTCACCAGAATGTTATATGGTAGGTACCTACAAGAACTTGTATGATTACAATAAAAAAGTTACAGTTATGAGTAAAATCTGTGTAGCGTTTTTAAATAAATAACAATACATTTAAATAAATAACAATAGACATGAAAAGAAAACAACATGACACTAAAATCGTAACAATACTGACAAAAAATCAATAAAGATTTAGCAATAAGATTTTAATCTTTGACCTATAGAAGCAATTTATATTGGAGAGACATTACAAAATACTGGAAATAAATGTTAATTTAATTCTGATGAGTATTCAAGAAAAATAATAAGGGTTAAGTTTTTGTATCTTCTCCATAAGGATTTGATAATTGAGAATGATCGTTGAGTCGATTCGACTACGTCGATATCTTTGGTAGAATCTAGAAGTTTTGCATTTCGAAGTATATTATATTTCGGTTTCTATGTTTGTGTGCACTTTCAGTCACCCCCGTATACACTCTCCGTATACTTCTCAAATTCAGCAGTCAACTAACAACTTTCCTTCTACACGTATATTGTGTGCAGTTTAGTATATTGAGCGTTAGATTCACTTTTGTGTAGATATGTGATCCTATAAGTGCGGGACTCTCCTCGCCGCCATCGACCTTACATATGGTGTTAGCCATGTTAATCGCCTTTGCATTTTTTGAGATACTGCGACAGTTGTGAGAGCCGATTTATAGAACCGTATTACTATAGCCTATATGTAAATGTGTTTTATTCTTAACATTTCACACTCTTTGTATAAAGAGTTGGTAATATATCTCAGCGGTTTGGCATATGCGGCCTTTAAGATTGCTTTTTGAGCTCTTTCTAATTTTAATATGAGTGTAGAACAAGCCATTCCCCAAGATACAACGCAATAATTAAGCATACTCGTACAAAGTGCCGTGAATACAAGTTTTATTATTCTTCTGTCAGCAATACGTTGTAGCCTTTTGAATATATGGAGTAGCATTCTCAAACGAGCTGTAATAGCCTCTATCTGGTATTTCCAGTTAAGATGCTCATCTATTATGACGCCCAGATATTTTATTTTGTTACTACGATTCAATTGAGGACAACAACAAGTGTTATCGCTTACGTTTTCACAGGTGTGGTATTTTAAGACTGAGCTAATTTTGTTGACCTTTTGGTGAAACCTTAACACAGAAATAAAGATTTTGATATATTCACTGTGAGAAGATTGTTGAGAAGCCATAGAGCCGTATCGCGCAGCTCTTTTTGTGCTATTTTTCTAACTTCGTCCCAAGCTTGAGCATTAAAGATAATTATAGCGTCATCAGCATATGATATGATTGGCGCTTTATCTAGGCTTAGTGAACAAAGATCATTTATATATAGCAGAAAAAGTGTGGGACGAAAGATGCAACATGTACTTATTCTATTATTTTATGAGAATAAACATAGCGATCGCTTGTTTATCCCGGTGGAAATTACAATACAATGTACGGTATTGACAATATAAACGAAGAAGAATTCTTCACAGCTCTTCTACTTCTTCGTTAGTTTTCTATGCGCAATGAAATTATGTATATGCGTACGTACGTGCACGATTGGTTTTCATACTTAGGTACACTACTGCCCGTCTTCTGTTATTTCGTCTCATAGTCGTCACCTCATATGACACCCACAACGAACGGGATCGCTTTTTTTTTCGGGAACCACAGAACTGACGTGTAATGTGATTTCCGACAAAAAGTAATTTTGATGACAATATATTAATATTATAAATATCTGTTTCTGAAAATTCACTTTTCAGAAAATCATTTGAAAATAAATGTTAGATATACACAAATTTTTAACATCATGGACATGGTGTTATTCTCCGTTAGACATTCGTGAACCGTACTTTGGTGTGACCATTTCGTAATTTACTGATTAGCATGCAAATGTCGGTCGGAAGTAAAGATTGTGGAGGTCATTGCTCCATGCGGCGGACAGTCTTATATCTACTAAACTGTCTACACAGGATTCTGTCTGCTACAAGATGACGCTATCATATTTCTCCTTTATTGAATTTCCTTGCGTACGCACAAGAGACACGTCCGCTTTTTTCCGTGTGGGTATTATTATACATTAAGTGAGAAGATAACTTTTATAATAATTTAAATAAAAACCTTTACATTAACATATTTTAGTTCACCGAAGTTAATATAATAACCTCTAGTTTTTTACAAAAGGCAGTCGATAACACATATTTTATATTTTTATTATATTTTTGTATATATTTTTGTTATCTCATAAATTTCTTGTTTATCCATAACAAATTATAAACATATAAATGAACGACTAAAATTTAAAAAAGTTGTCTCTGTGTTAAATTTAATTTTATGCGAATGTGATCTTTATGCGTAATTTAATGAGAAATTGGATATTTTTTTTTTCGTAATCTTGTATGAAAAATCAGATAAATCAAAAAAAAACAAATAATATTTGAAGCATACGAGGTACAATAATATGCATATATTCTTCTCATTTTATATAAATTAAGTACTTTATTGCACTTTTACACAACAGATCTAAAGCATTTTAAAAGATTAGTAGATACAATAATGTAAAAACTATAAGTGTAACTAGTCTGGCACAATAAATTTAAAGAGATTATCTTTTTAGGGATAAAATTAAACGTTTTTTTTTTGTAATATAAGATTTGTAATAGAAGAAATTTGTATATAACATAAAATAATAAAGCAAAAGATTTCTTAAAAACTTTTTTAAAAGAATCACAGTTGGATTTAATAATTAAAATAAGTTGAATAATGATTTTTTTCCTGTTACAATTCTATCAATATTTTTAATTACCTATATAAATATATTTACTGACCTACTATATATCTCGGTCATTTGCGTAAATTGCTCCTTTGAAAACTCACTTGGCACGCCGCTGTGTTGATGGTATGTTACATGTCTTAATTTGGCAGGCGCTAAGTAAATATTTCTGTAATAACTTGCATGTAGCCAATATTCTACAAGTTAATTATTCGGCTTTCATGACTTCCAATATATTAGGCAATTCCAGAGATGTTACGATATTTTTCAAGACAATCGGAGGAGAATTAGAATGCAATGTCTTTAGAACACTACAGACATATAAATTATATTCAGGGACCTGAAAATTAAATTCGAGTTTTTTATACAATAAAACATTTTTAGTTTTATCCGGACTTTGAAATGGTCATGTCTCTTTTAAATTATCTATTATATACAAAGAATACGTTTATTTAAAGTTTTTTTTTTGATTTATTATATTTCTGTCAACCATTTAAACAAACATTTTTGTGCCATATGTGTGGAAATGGTACACGTCAATAGTCATTATAAGATAGACACTGACGTTCTAGGGGCGAACCTTACCAACTGAGCTATTTCTATTTTAATTCTGTATTGTTTTTTTTTAATGTACTACTATTTATGAATAAAGTATCATGGATGATAAATGAAACAAGGCCCAATTGGTTAAAATTTCGTTCCGCCATATAAAAAGGAGACAATATGTACCATGCTTAACAAACTCACATTTATTAAATGGTTCATATCTCAGTTACTATTTTGACTTCCAAGATTCCAGTTAAGAACTTTGTAAGAAAGCAGAAAACAAAGTTTTCTTTGTTAGAGTGTACTGGCGCCACCGAGGCGAGTAGGTATCTTTAACAACCAAACGAACATGACAATTATTTGCCTGTCTCCGCGTTTCATTTAACTCTCGCATAAGACTGACAGCGACATACCATGTACGTTACATAATTACCGAACGAATGTTAATATTCATAGCCTTAACAATAACTAAACGCGTTTTATCCTGCTTAATAACAAGTCATTCACAGCCGTTCATAAAGAATTTCCATGGTATATTTAACCTAGTGAATTCGTGTCGTCGTTATCATAACGGTCAACACAATTTGGGAGTTGTGACCATAGACTATAACGTAGTGTGGGACGCCCCCCGGCTAGATGGTGCGACTATCTGCGCAGGGCGGCTGGCAGAAAGTGGATGCGTGTAGCCGAAGATCGGGCTAGGTGGCGCTCCATGGGGGAGGCCTATGTCCAGCAGTGGACTGCCGCAGGCTGCTGCTGTTGATGATGATGATGATGATGATGACCATAGTCCCTTTGCTTGGCAGACGGATTAGAGATCATAAATTAATTTTTATATTATTTAACGCTATTTTATAGACACTACTATAATATCATCGAATTAAGACGGCGTCCCGGCATCTTAACATGATAATATATTTGTGTGGTAAAATAAATCAACATATTTGGAAGAAAATTTTATTTGAAGAAGCCCCTTTTAGATTGCGGGACTTTTTCACAGAAAATATCACTCGTGTGTGTACAGTAGGGCGAGATGTTCTTCCAACCTTGTTCTGTGTGTTCTATATGAATCCAATCGTAATCCGAAACAACAATTATTTCTTTTTAACTTTTTTAATTTTATAATCGCGAACGTTAAGAAATATAATTTTATAAAAAAAGGTTTTATATATTCGAATAAAAAGTTTTTAAGATGATAAATGGAATTAGGCGTTACTTTGCGGAAATCCATATCTTATATACTTAAATATCAGCTTGCCGTTTTCACTAAGATAGTTTTTTAGGAGAGAAACAGATACTCTTTATATTATAAAATACTTTATATTATAAAATAAAAACATAAGTTTGAAAAACTTTATTTCTTTATATATATATATATATATATATATATATATATATATATATATATATATATATATATATATATATATATATATATATATATATATATTATAAAATAAAAACATAAGTTTGAAAAACTTTTTTTCTAATAATTATTGTTTTCTATTCAAAGAATCTGATACTTTATCCTATATTATTTGTATAAAATCGATAGCCAAACGATACTACTCATCTTAAACATAAAAATAATAATATTATACTACATCATATCCCTTATCCGAATCTATTCTCCCTTTTAAAAATATATTATAATATCATGGTCAATAAGGCTTCTTAAATATATTCTTTTCTTTTTTGTTCAAAAAGATTTATATTATTACATTTATTGTACGTATCATTAATCAAAAACTAAATTAAGATATGTCTGATACCTAAATTCAAATGAAAGTAATTAGTACGAAACAGCATGAAGACGTATTGAGGCTTCGAGTCGAAGTTAAAATAAATCCAGATTCACTTGCAAACTTTCGATTTATTACTTGTACATAGAATTACTAACACGGACACATTAAATTGTATAAATTGTAAACAATAGTTATATTGAAATTGCGCGGAACAAATATGATGCGTGTCGTCGCTATTCGAGCGGACGGAGAAGTGGACGAGGCACTGGGTGTACAATGTTGCCACACTAAAAACAATGTGGTGTGTACAGACGCCACATCACCCCCCTGGGTAGAAAATAAAGCTATATAAAAAAAGAATTTTTACAAAGTGCCTTAAACTAGAGACCTGCCTTAATAATATTTACAACTTATCACTAACTTATATATCTAGAACGTCGCGGAATCTAACTCTGCGACCAGAGCGAGTGATAACGGGGGCAGGAGGGGTAGGGGTGGTTGATGATGAAGATGATGATGGCTCAGGTGCACGATCCTCTATTGTAGCTTTTGCAAGAGATGCAGGATGCGAAGCAGGTGTTGACGCATGTGCCATGGTGGAGGGAGCCTGTTGTTCCGCCTCCAGATGCGCTGGCTTGACGCGGTCAATGCTTACCTCATGCTTCTTGCCACCAATATCAACCGTTAGCGTCTTAGGATGTCGAGCCAGGATTTTGTAGGGTCCTGTGTATGGTGCTTGAAGTGGCCGTCGCACTGTGTCGTCCCTCAGAAACACGTGAGTCGCCGAAGACAGGTCTTTGAAGACAAATGTCGTTGGCTGAGAGTGTCTCGAAGCGGGGACGGGGCGTAGAGCGGCCATCTTCGCTCGTAGGTGGGCTACGAAATCGTGCGTGCCGTCAAAGTTGTTTTCATCTGGCGCGGGTGTAAGGACGAACTCTCCGGGTAGCCGCAGGGGTTCACCGTACACAATTTCTGCCGCAGAACATTGCAGGTCTTCTTTTACCGCTGTCCGGATGCCTAGCAGGACAAGTGGTAGAGCTTTGCTCCACGTCTCGGCGTGGCACATTAAAGCTGCTTTTAGCTGCCTGTGGAGACGCTCTACCATACCATTGGCTTGTGGATGGTAGCTTGTCGTCCGGATACGCCTCGTGGCGCAGACCTGCAACAGACGGGAGAACAATGTGGACTCGAACTGGCGCCCTCTATCGGTAGTAACGATGAGCGGGACACCAAAGCGCGAGATCCAACCATTAACGAAGGTGTCTGCAACTTCCTCTGCTGTGATACCTGACATCGGCCAGACCTCTGCCCACCGCGAGAATCTGTCGATCGCAGTAAGACAGTAGGTGAAGTTGTTCGACGACGGAAGTGGGCCGATGATATCCAAGTGGACATGCTGGAAACGTGCAGACGTGCTTGAGAAGTTACCAACCGGGGATGAAATGTGCCGAGAGACCTTACTGCGTTGGCACGCGATACAAGAGCGCGCCCAGGAGCTGCAATCCTTGCGTAGGAGAGGCCAGACGTAGCGATCAGCTACCAGGCGTGCGGTTGTACGCGCGCTCGGGTGGCTAAGGTTGTGGAGCCTCAGGAATGCATTTCGGCGGAATGATGCCGGCAGGTATGGTCTCGGCTTGCCCGTGGATGTGTCGCACGTAACCTGTATGTCTGTACCTGGAATGTAAACAAAAGCTAGTTTTAGTGAGGAATTTGTACGCAATTTTTCAAGCTCCTCATCGACAGCTTGAGCTTGCGCAAGAGCAGCGTAATCGTCCGTGAGAGATAGTGCCTCCACACGGGACAAAGCATCAGCTACTATGTTGTCCTCACCCTTTATGTGCACAATGTCAGTCGTGAACTGGCTTATGAAGCTGAGCTGATTGAGTTGCGGTGGCGGAAGCTTCTCTCGCCGCTGTATGAAAGCGTAAATCAAAGGCTTGTGATCTGTGTAGATCGTTACATGTTGTACTTCTAAAATGTGCCTGAAGTGCTGTACGCTTTCATAGACAGCGAGAAGTTCCCTATAATATGTTGGCCACTCGGTCTGCTTTGAAGTCAGCTTCCGACTGAAGTATGCCAGCGGTTCCCAACTGTCGCTGTCTGTCCGGCGCTGTTGAAGACAGGAGCCGATATGAGTGCCAGACGCATCAGTGAAGAGACCCAGCCGTGCGCTGCTGTCAGGATGGGACAGCATAGTGGCTGATGAGAGGCTCTTCTTGCAGGCGTCAAAACTCTGCTCCAGTTCCGGCGTCCACGGGAAAGGTTTTGCACCTTTGCTGTGCGTGGAAGCAACGGCGTCTATCAGGGGTGCCTGGAATTTAGCAGCGTTAGGTAAATATCGGCGGTAAAAATTAATCATGCCCAGAAATCTGCGCATTCCTTGAACGGTCTTGGGCGGGGGAAGTCACAAAGTGCCTGGATGCGGTCTTCGGGTGGGCGTGTGCCTGCTGCGCTGATGCGGTATCCCAAGAACGATACCTCAGATGCGCCGAAGACGCACTTTGCTGGATTTATAATTACCCCGTACTGGCAAAGCCGCTCGAAAAGAATTCGCAGGTGCTGGGCATGTTGGGTACTGTCCGCGGAGTGGACGAGGATGTCATCCACGTACGCGAAACAGAAGTCAAGGCCTCGCACCACCTCGTCGATGAACCTCTGGAAGGTTTGCCCAGAGTTCCTCAGCCCATACGTCATATAAGGGAACTCAAACAGCCCAAAAGGTGTGATGATGGCTGTCTTACCGATGTCGCTGCTGTTGACAGGAATCTGCTGGTAGGCCTTCACCAGGTCTATCGTGCTGAAGACAGTGGATCCAGCCAGGTTCTGCGAGAAATCTCCTATATGACGGACTGGGTACCTGTCTGGAATGGTGCGGGCGTTGAGAGCTCTGTAGTCGCCGCACGGTCGCCATGTCGCATCTTTCTTGGGGGCGAGGTGCAGAGGCGACGACCACGAGCTGCTAGATGGGCGAGCAGTACCTGACTGCACCATGGCATCAAACTCTTTTTGAGCGATGCGAAGCTTGTCGGCAGCCAGGCGTCGCGGACGACAGGTGACAGGAGGTCCATCGGTCGTGTTGATATAGTGGACCGTGGAGTGTTTGATCACTCTGTCGATCCCAGGAGGGCGCGTGATGACGGGGAACTCAGCGAGCAATGAAGCATACGGTGAGTCCCCACAGGTTACGGCCTTGATGCTGTCCTGGGTAGTTTGCGCGGTGTTCGCCTTGACCGACAGCTTGGTGGTGCCATCTATGAGCCGCTCGTGTCTGCAATCTGGAAGTAGATTATAATGGCTTAAAAAATCTGAACCAATGATTGCAGTGTTAACGTCGGCTATGACGAAGTTCCATTTAAAATTACGGCGCAGCCCCAGATTTAAATTTAAAAAAACGGTGCCATAAGTTTGTATAGCCGTGCCGTTAGCTGCGCTGAGCTCGTAGGTGCAGAGTTGACGTCCCTTAGTAAGTCGCCGGGGAAAACAGCAGATATCTGAACCGGTATCAACGAGGTATTGCACGTTGGTGTACCGGTCCACTATAAAAAGTCGGCGACTAAGAGAGGGGGGCGATCGGTACTCGCCACTACCGACCGCTGTTCGCGTTTCCCGCTGCTGATGTAGACCAGTTGCAGGGCTGTGTGCACTTCTGAGCCTTGAGTGCAAACCGGTCATGGTACCAACATACCTGGTCATCTCGAGGGCGGGAGCGAGAGCGGTTGCGTGTGCGATGTCTACTGTGGCTGCGGCCATGTGACTGACTTCTAAAACGGCCACTGTCACTTACTAAGGAGGCTAACATGCGGTTCAATTCGGCTACCTGTTGTTTAAGGTCTCTTACGTCGTTTTGCATAGTGGATTGCCTACCGTTATCACTTACAGCCATTTTTGTTTACAGAAAAGTTAGTTAATAAAGCTAATATACAATACTTAGGTAAAATTAATTTTGGTTGAAATGTTACACACAATGGCTAACTTAAATGAGACTGTATAACAATAAAAAGATACAATTGATAACACAGGTGCGCACACTAAACTTAAAAATTTAAAATAGCTATGACTAAAATGTTCAGTACAGTACTATTTTAGTGGTTAAGTTGAAACCGCTTTCAGTCCAAAATGTTTTAAAATTCGAAAACAGAAAGTCAAAATTTAAAACGCGAACACGTAACACAATGCACCAAAAATAAATAAACGTTTAACGCTCCGCAGTCTGTCTTTGTTTGTTCACTCACTTAACAATGGCCGCCCGGCCAAAGATGCGCTTGCGGTGCGGTTTGGGCGACTCGACAAGATGGCGTCCGACTATGTGTATAAATGCGAAAGTTTGTACAACCTCAAAGTCCACGTGTGATGCGATGTGTGGATGAGTGATGCGAATACCGGCTGGTCTTGCGGCCTCCGCAAGCTAAGGCTCCGTTCGTAGAACTCGATGCGTGTTCAGATCACGTCGGGGTCACCATTGAAGACGTATTGAGGCTTCGAGTCGAAGTTAAAATAAATCCAGATTCACTTGCAAACTTTCGATTTATTACTTGTACATAGAATTACTAACACGGACACATTAAATTGTATAAATTGTAAACAATAGTTATATTGAAATTGCGCGGAACAAATATGATGCGTGTCGTCGCTATTCGAGCGGACGGAGAAGTGGACGAGGCACTGGGTGTACAATGTTGCCACACTAAAAACAATGTGGTGTGTACAGACGCCACAAGCATATTTATTGCATGACTAAAGAGTTCCTCTCCCCTAATGAGTATGAGTGCTACAGAGGGCTGCAACAGGTCCAGTGAGTGTTCACAAATAGCCATTTGAATTCTAATATTATTGAAAATACTCATTCAGCCCGTGTATTGAACACTCGAAGTAAGACAATGCCGCATTGTAATGTTTTCTTTCTTCAGGCGTGTATGTATGTATATATGTAAATTGGCGCAGTGTACACTTGTATAAATACTGATAAAATGCAAAAAATATAGGATAAGTGGTGTCTACATAATTTATTATTTAATAAAAAAATTTCACAGCCCATATACATACATATGTCCTGCAGCACGACCTGCTCTTTAGATAGTCAATTAATCTACATGTATACTGGTACCCTATTATAACCGTATTGTTCTTATTAAAATAGATTATTATTAACGTCTTAAATAGATTATTATTATAATTTATCAATCTCTACAAAAGCAACGCTCTACAACGGCAAAACTACGTGCCAATATTTGCTTTTACCTGATATTCCAAAGTCCTAGTTTCACTTACAATCGGTTTCAAATTCTTATCCGACCCTGTTACTAATACCGTTAGTTTACTTTATGGGTTCGTCTAGCCATAAAGTTGAGTAATGCGCTGATTCACCGAGCGGTGAAACACCGCTCCGTTATTTTCAAGATTTACAAAAGATTTCCGCTCCTTTGTTTCAGGTAAGCCTGAAATTTTATCAATGCAATTCATAACTACGTGACTTGTCATTTCTATGTAGAATTGTGCGTACATATTGCATATGATTCAACTACTTAGAACAGTGGTAAAAATCGAGGTAAAAGTGACATTTTACCTGTTGGGAATTCAATTTCGATGTATATGATGATTAAAGGTACTATAATTTAAATCATCAATAAAGGAAAACTGTATGCCTATTGTTATTCATATCTTTTGTACACAAGTTATTTAAAGAACTACTCTGAATTAACCTACAAAGCACAAGGTCCCCGGTTAGATGAATTGAGAATCTGCGTGGTCTGGCTTTCAAAATCTGGACGCGTGAAGCCGAAGACCTTCCGTTGATTATGATGTCCTACAGTTGTCTGTTATACCTTCATGATAATGATAATAACATGTTTTACTCATTTAATGTTTATTTAAATAAGTAATATGAGAAGAGTTAACGGCAGCTTGTTCTAATACATTAGTATAGGTGAATAAAGGGACAAATAAAATTTCGACTTGCTACATAAAGATGGCGTTTTTAAACAAATTTTACATACAAGTTTACTTAATATGCCCCAAATTCTCGTCGATAAGGTAAATTCATATATTCACTTTGTATAGATGGCAAACAAATAAGATCACATAAAATAATAGATTTTTATTTCATACAATGGAAACCAAGTCAATTTAACCGTTTTCATTCATTGTCTAGGGCAGGAGTAGCGAGCCGGCTGATCGATCTTTATTATGACTTCCTACGTATGTTGTTTAAGGTCGCTTAGAAACTATATTTTTAAGGTTAAAAAGTATAATGAAAAACTCTTTATGAAGTCCTCTTTTCCCTTCCATTATAATCATAAACAGAATATAATAATAGATTAAATATAGTTATGTCTATATTACAAGTTAACAAGTAACAAAAATGTTATCTTTATGTTAATGATAAGTTTCTCTAAACGTAGACAATGAAATAAAGCATAACTGCTTACATCAAATTTTATTGTGTGATACAAGAAAGAATTTTTGGCACAAAATGAATGTCTTTAAACAAAAACTCTAGGAATTTCATGTGAGATAAACAATGGCTTATCAATACGTGGAATACCTTAAATAGAGTTCCAATGTCCATTAAACTGCGGCGTTTTAGTTTTTCAATTTATTTACCTGCACTGGTGATAAGAATCTATTGTAACTGTTTTAGTCTATCATTCGTCAAATAAGTGTCTAGTTCCTGCCCACGTCACTACAGCGACTTTATTATTCGGTATCCGGTGAAGTATCTTCTGTTGAGGAAAAGTTTGGCGAGCGAAAGAATCGTCACATATGACTCAGTCGGCTCTGACAAACTCTGTATTGTAACAATCACATTACGTGTATTACGCATTCATTCATAAGTATTTATTCGTAAGCCCTCTCGAAATCCAAAAGGAAACATTTATTTACTTTACATTGATATGACAAGGTGATTGTTATTTTTGTATTACTTAATGATGGAAATGTTTTGATAATGACTCATTCGTAATCAATTTATTTATTTGGTGTTAAAAACCTTGTGTTAAAACTTGAAATAACTTGCAAAGCGTTCTATGAATACATCATTTAAATAAAATTTAATTGAATAACTATTTACCATCGTCATCATCATTACAGATGTAAAAAGATTTTTGACTTCCTCAAAGTTGAAGGGTGTCGATCTAATCTCTCTCTGCAGCATATTGGTTTTCATTCTTAGGTAAAAATTGCTGTTGCCAAACAGTTGCTTCGTTCGACACCCACGGGAAGAAATAGGGTGATTCTATTTTATCCTGGGAACCACACAGTAAATGAAATCGAATTATCTATCAATACATTTTAATAATTTTTAAGGGCTTTTTATTATTTTTAAAAAGATAATAAGCCAGCTCGTAGTAATGTAGGGTTTTATTCAATGTTGGCAGGTTTTATATGTCTCAAAAAGGAGTTTTAATTTACAGCACACAATGTTTTTTCTTTATTATGAAGCACGTACTAAGAAATCCATAGCATATAACCACTGAAATATTAAATAAATGACAATTTCTGAGATAAATGCACAGAGACGTGGAGTCTGTTATAACGCCCACTGCGATATTACTATCTACTAATAATACGATCTTCAATATGTAATAATTTAAGTACAGAAACCCAAGTTTAAACTAAATATAACCAAGTTTAACTACAAGTTTAAACTCTACCAAGCCAAATCAGCAACCAAATGCAAGAAAAAAAATGAAAAAAGATTGTAAAATTGTATTATGACATATCGTATTACAATAATATCATATATTGCTACGAACATCAGAGGTCAAGCGGCCAGTGGAAGTGGTCAATGAATGACCAACAATAAAACCATAATATACTAATTTGCTGGAGCGCACGTAGGATGGTATTAAACTTAAACAAATAACTTTATGCCGCTTCTATTGGGATGTCCTGTCTCGAACAACTGAATGTTTGTACTAGTTGAGTATTTTAGCAGGCACTGGATTCGTGGTTGCATAGAGTAAGAAAGAAGACAACCAAGACCATTCCTATAAAATATTAATATATTTTTATTAAAAAATTTAAAACACACGAGCATTCACGCTTATTATATTAGCAATAAAAAGCAAAAGTAATAACCATCAGAAAAAAGCGACGCATTAATTGAAAAAACTTCAGTTAATTCGTCCTGTAAGAACATTTCGTAGTAACAGAAACACATAAGCGGACCATTGCTGACATAACTCCTATTGCGTTTTTCATTATATATGACCTTCCATTACTGAATACCATCAGTCTGAATAAATATCAGAATCTGGTTTGCCAATATCTAATTGTTTTTTACATATATATAAAAAGAAAGTAAATATTAAGTGCAGTTTATAAGTCATTGTTGGTCAAAGCACACATTATTAAAACTATAAACTGCACTTAATATTCTGTGCGAATTCACTAGGAAAAACATTATTTGTTATTGTAAGAAATTGAGTTTAAATTAAGGATACTAAATATAAATCGTACTACTGGCTTAGGATAATACCTACTTACAAAATTCATATGAACTTATTTTTCTCATAAATTAAAGACAGTTTCTAAGAATAATTTTTCTAAGATGCGTCTTGCGTTCAGACCTCTATGTCCGTAATAGGAAACTGGATACAATCGAGTAGTACAATTTAGGCTATTCGACGCCTACTCTAGTGTTAATAATTCCAATGTCAAATTGATTCGGCCATTGTCTTTTTATGTAACATTATTATTTAATCAAATTGAGCTCTAGTTCAAAGAGCTCGCTCTCTTTGTATTGTTTATGAATTGAATTAGCCAATGTCAATTTGCGTTTATAAATAAATGGAATAAAACGATTCAATGAAATGGAGTTTTAGCAATTTACACGAAATATAAATTTAATTTTAATATTACGACTTTAGTCGTCAAGTGACACAGAAATTATATAGTCGACATCAGTTCTTTTTGTCAACACCGATCATAATTTACTAGCAACCTAGTAACTTGATTTCCTCTGAAACCTAGCACAGCCAAAGTTAAAGTTATTGACAACTTATGAGCCATGCCATTCCACCTTATCCTCGATCCCTAGATCAAGGATTAGGTGAAGTGGCGATAATTAACGTCTAATTGTTCATTAACTTGATCTCTAAAAATCTCTCTTTTTCTCATTCGTTCCCACCTTTTCTCATTAAAATTTTCACTAAGCTATCGTGTGAAGTCGCATCAAATAAAAATTGTAATTTTGTCTTTTATTTAACATTAATATTCCGTCTTCCATTCTCCACAGTTTTCAACCAAATTTAGTTTATGTTCATTATCATGATTATTAAAAAATTGTAGGCTTTAACTTTTACAATGAAACTAAAGCAAGATGGAAGCCTATCCTATATATAATTCCTATTATATTCTTACTACCAACATATCTGTATACGTCAGCACTACATATATTCATACATGTGTTATCTTAAATCTCAAATATTTTGCCTTTTTATATATTCCCATGCCTACTAATAAAGCCAAAATATATTCTATTCTGAGGAGGAATTCAAAAGATGTCAAAGAATACAATAGAAAAATCGTTAAAATTATATATATATATATATAATTTTAACGATTACACATAATAGCTAAAATTAAAACCTTAATAATATTATAATATATAAATAAAAAAAAACCAAAAGAAAATAATTTTAATCTACAAGTGTTATATGTTGTATAATGTTGTAATGTTATATAATGGTTCTTGCTCAGCATATGCCAGGCGTTCAATTGGAGCACCTGACGTTGGTTTTCAGCAAGAACCAACATATATATATATATATATATATATATATATATATATATATATATATATATATATATATATATATATATATATATATATATATATATATATATATATATATATATATATCATGTAATAAATTCGCCGCAACCAAAAGAACAAGTTCCTGTTTGCATAAAATTAGATTTTTGTATTTTTTTATTATAGTATGCAAGTCACGAAGAGGTGGTGGCAAGTTGTTCCAACACTTAGATGCAAGACTTACTTTACTCACATCGGCGAAAATTAATTAAATAAATACTTCCTTAAATTGCTCCCTAAAGCAGACAATAGTAAACGATTTCCATGACGGCTGTTTATCTTCAGGAATTTATCGTACTATTTATGTTTATATAATATACTGTCTCGTAAACACGAAAAATTATTCTTCTAATTGGTTTTGGCGGATCTTAGGCAGGACAAAAGCATTCTTAACAGGTGCACTTGTATAGAGTTATGAGTGAGGGCACAGAACGTGTGCCGAGATCGTTACAGTTGGAGATCCGTGGTGTCTGTTTACCCCTAAGGGAAACAGGCGTGATTATATGTATATATGTATGGATCTTAGCAATTCTTAGTCTTATACATAATAAGATCATTGAACAGGTTATGTTATCATATTATAAGTTATAAAATCATCAATTATAATGTCATCGTTTTTTTAGGTGAATGGTGTAAACAAAAAGGACAAGTATTTTGCTTCTAAATTTAAGCACAATTCAATCTGAGAAATCATTATTGTGACCCAAGAACATACGCATAATTTTATTATATACAGAAATACTATTAACGTCACTATACTTACATGATGACCCGGGATCTTAACGAGGCTTCTCAAGTAAAACTATCATCCGACTCAATCGGTTTATTCTCTGAACACAAACATATATCACAATTTTGAAAGAAAATATCCCTCATGTGTACACGGAAGGGCGAGATGTTCTATGTTTTTCTATATATTCTCGAATAATCTAAATAAACATTTAATTCTTTTACTTTTCAAATTTTAATTAATACCAACGTTAATAAAATAATAAGTTAATCAAAAAAGTTTTATATATTTGAATAAAAAGTTTTGTAAATTTAAATACATTAGTCAATGTGTCACTACACTACTTCATTAATTTACTAATAAAGCTAGCTTATATCTATTGTCATTATACAATGTTTTGATTTTCAGCAATTATCAATTAGCACTCGTGTAAAAATGTTTTCAAAACCTATATAATTATTAAAACAACACTTGTTCAATTGAATTCTCCCTAGTTGAGAAAGAAATCTGAAGAAATGAGATTGCTATAGGCAGTTAATGTTTAAGTAATTAACTTAAAAAATATTAATAATATAAAAGAAGACAAAAGAAAAAGAAACATAAAATTACATAGATACAATCAATATTACTTTCTTTAGTTGATTTTTGAAATGAGTATATATACATTTTAATTCAGTTACATCTTATTTAAAATTACCATTTTACCAAAATTTATATTGTGTGAGTTTAAGTGACGAAACGCGAAAATATGTTTTATTACTATGTGTTATAAACAACCGCTTAAATTAATGGTTAGCGAAACTGTCTTCTGATATCTAAGTACTTGCTAGTCTTGTTCCGGCTACTTATATTATACTCATTGATTCATATTAAAGTATTATAAAACAATACATAATAAAATATACACCATGTTTGCAATATCCGTGCCAACTTCATTTAAACTGTGTGACATTCCTAGCTCTGCTGTAGATACTACACCTATTTGACGAAATAACTTCAAATATCAACATAGGCGAGGTTTATATGTCCAACAGTTTATATAAAGTATTTAGATCAAAATCATCTTATTACCAAGATTATCATGTGACCTAAAAACGTTAAAGACACAGTTACTTAAACATAATTAACACTTCATAAAATTTACAATTAACTACATATTATAATAAACCAAGAAAATGAAGAAAAACATGTATGCACACATAACAACAATAATTGAATAAATCAGCTGAATACACAAATCTGCCACAGCAGCAACTTCTCCCAGACGCACAATACAGTTGCAAAAATTGTGTCAATGAGCATTGTGTATATAATATTTGTTGTTTACCTCATCAAAAACCGTAAGGATAAATAACAAATCATCAACAATACGCGCTGTTCTTTGGTGTTCTAGTTTCCTACGAGGAATATTATACAACATTAAATCAAAAGAATAATTGGTAAAATTGTAAAAGTTATACATATAACCGTCACGATTGGCGCAAGGCTTTTTCTTTCATTCGTCCAAGTGATTGTAGTTTACCTTATAAAAACCCAGAGCAGACAGTTTACGATGGAGAGCTATATACAAGTATGTACATAAGTATGTATTCACTTGAATCTAGTTATCTATAATAATATACCGATGAAGATGTCTGAGAACTAAGAACCGTTGGAGTAGTCGAGTGCTATAGTAGAGATCGCGTCTTAGTATACGCAGTGTGGGACGCTCCCAATCTAGATAGAAGGATAATGTACGCAGGGCGGCTGACAGAAACTGAATACGTGTAGCCAACGATCGAGCTAGGTTGCGCCTTGAGGGTTGCACCTATATGCAACTAAGGACTGCCGCAGGCTGATGATAATTATATTATGTCTTCGTTTATATTGTGAGGAAATGACGGAAGAAGAGAGAGGATGAGCGTCTGGTTTTTAATTCCCGTTCAATAAACTCAATACAAAAATATTACGCAGAAATCTGCTGCTACTCGAGGTCTGTACATACAAGAAGCGCTATAAAATAAGTATTGCGATATATTTCGTACAGTTCACTATTCAATTTCACTGAAGATAGACCTGCCCTAAAGCGCGGCACCTGAGCCGATCTTCTGCTATACGCATCCAATTTCTGGCATTCGCTCTGTTGAGATTATAGTTCTATTTAGCCATTGGACGTCCCATACTACGTTTTTCAAGAAGCGGTCTTCTCTGCTTATGTTACATCTTAGTTCGAAAACAATTAGCACTAGTTAGATTAGCGAAAACAATTCTACATCTATGTAATATAAACAAATAGGTACTGTAATAATTTTTATGAGACATCTTTTCCATGTAAATTAGTGTCATTGCTATATATTAAGTAACGTTAGTCAAAAGATTACCTCAATACTTGTATTCTTCATACCAACAGTTACAAAAGCTAATAAAACATGAGCGATATTTATTTTTATAATAAGCTTTAGTGAGCCGTTCTTCCAACCGATTAATTGTAACCCACGCATTATAATAAAGTCTGTGTATGCAGGTAATAATGTACTTCCACCTACGATAAGAGGTCAGTAGTTCCATACGTGGGACATTTAACACCACTTTTGTTTACTTTACAGACACGTGCTCCAGAGATAAGCACAGGTTCTTAATAAAAATACGTAGCTGCAATGCGAAATATGCGCGGATATTTCAAAGAAGTGATGTACACTTGTATAGATAGTGTTGCTAATTAGTAACTTTTATATTTCAATTCTATTAATAAAAATTTTGCGTTTATGTACGTGCAATGATGTAAAATCATCATTATGATAATTTCATATATTATAACTATTACAATCAACTGCTGGACATAAGTCTCTCCAAGTAGGTTTTAATGGTGTTAAAGCCATGTACCATTGACGACCAATTGGCTCAGTGGCGTGGTCCCCCGTCCACGAAATTAATGGTCGCGGGTTCGATCCCGCATCGAAAAAAATATATGTATGGCCTACAGATATTTATTCCGAGTCTGGTAACCACACCAATCCACATTGGACAAACATGATGGGTTTAGTCAAGATGGACTTTAGTCCATTCCTGCAGAAAAGGAGAGGCCCGTGTTCAGCAGCGGGACATATATGGGCTGTAGAAAAAAAAAACAGAGCCATGTAAGAATGGATGAGCTCGATTGGGAAATTACCTAAGAACCGACTCTCACAGAATATAGGTGCCCCTAACTGGTGGCATTCTTCTGTGCTACTGGGTTAGTAGGCTTCGAGGACCAAATTCCGTTCCTTTAATTTCTTCTTCACATCCCATTACTTCCTTTTCCCTGCCATTAAATCGTTCTCTCTATTAAACTTAATATATTAAATAATGGGAGGCAATCCCATTATTCAAGTTTTTGCCCCAAGGTGGATACCCAAAATTTACCATCGAGCTTGCTCATTGCCTACCTGGATTTGTCTATCCTGGGACGGCGACTAGGTAACTACAGAACCAGCTATGTGGTTGGCCTACGTACATTCAATCTTTTATTTACAAAAGTAAATATAGTAGGGATGATGACGAAAGATTGACAATGCATTTTTGCGATTAGAAATTTTGTGGAGGGCTTCTCTTAACTACTTCTCTTACTATCAGGTGATCATCAGCATGCTCATTTACTTGCTTTGCTATAAAAAAAGTTAGGAATTAATAAAATTTTAGTATAAGTGCGGCTTACTTTAATCGCCAGATATAGTCAGTGATATTTTATTAATTTATCGTTATCTAATCGAATCTTACATGATTGAATATTACCAAACGAGCCAAAGTCGTATTATCTATATGGCAGGCCTGTGTTAAAAAACCCATAACAAAAATATTATTGATTTTTGGACATAATGAATGATTTAATGTTGAATTCGCTAAAATTATTTTATTTATAGCTTTTACAAAATAAAAAGTAATTCCAAAAACACTAATGGAAAACATTCTTAACATTATGTCTTCAAAACTATATTCAAATGCGATGAAACTTTAAAATACATATATGCAAAAGTTTGATTTTTAAATTGCCAATTGCACCTATATAAAAAATATTACTTTTTAAGGACATATATTACAACATATTCTTAATGTTAAGGGCATATGTTGTCCTATTTTTTATATTATATAATCATTATGTTATATTTTCATATACAAATATGCTTACGTAGATCAGTTGCCTCTGAGTTACGAAAAATTTACTACCTATATAATATATGACATATTATGTACCACTCCTTGGCACGGGCCGTTTCTGAAGGATCTCACATTAATCCACCATGCTCGTCCAAGCGGATTGGCGGGGCACCCAAACTCAGAATGAATACTTGTAGGATATAATACCTTTATTTATCGCGATGCGGCAGTTGAACTCGTGATCATCGACTGCGAAAGCGGTGGCTTCGCTACTAAATTAATAAGGTCGTTTTTTTTTGAAAATTACTCATATTCATATTTATTACTAGTCCTCATGTTCTATTACATAAATAATTGTGAGCTTATAACATTTTTGTTGATGCTCGAGCCCGGCTATTAAGACGACTCAATTCTCCTACGTAAGTATAATTATTGTTTCACCTCACGTTGATCTTTTTAGTATAGCTTCCCACACGTCTTGGTGGCTTCGCGTAATATCCAATTGCCTCAAGTCAGCGATACACGATTTGCATTTAATAGTACAATATTCTTGCATGGCGGTACATAGCTCAAAGCTATTACGCAGTTTAGATCTAGAGTCTGATAACATGAGATAGGAAACATTGATGCAGCAAAATCGACGTGTAATTGATATTAACACTTTGACCCAACGGCAATGTTGCATTAAGAATCGTTCAATTTAATTAGTTGGTACACGTTATGTCAGTTTTATTAGTACACCAGTGAAGATATCAGTAAAGTTATTTTTCCTTGTTTTTCATATTCACATGATCCACTACTGGACACAGGCCTCCCCAGTTCCTATTTATAGCGGATTGGCTGGTTATACGAATCCGGAATAAATACCTGTAATCCATACATAGATATATTAATCTCGACGAGGGAATCTAATTCGCGACCATTGACTCCGAAAGCAGTAACTTGGCACTAACACTGCAATTGCGTTGCCAATCTAAAAGGTGAGGATGTGAATAATAAAAGAAGAAGAAGAAAGTAATGGGAGAGGAAGAAGTAAGTAATGGGAAAGAAAGTAGAAAGTAAAAAAAGATAAGAAAGAAAAATTGATATATCATATCTGTGCACCCTCCATTGAAATAAAATTACCTAGAAAAATTTTAACCAGTTTAAGCCAAAATTCTTTGATGGTGTGGTACCTCTCCGTTCGGACTGATCCATTCCCTATTATTTTTTCTAACAAAAAACTAAAGTAAAAACTGACGAAATTCTCTGATGCCATATATCAGGCTGTCAGATGAAAACAGAAATTTCGCTATATACTAAAAGATGGAGAGGATCACGAAGTTCAGCAATGAGCAAACAACCCGATGAGGACGATTTATTACAAAATATTAAAAGATTTACAGTGTATTTGCAACAATTGTATTTTGTATAAACAATGGTCCCCATAGAAATCGATAACATATGCCATACATATGGTATACGTGCAATTTGCATGTAATGTAAATATGCTGTTAATGCATTTTGGTATTGATGTCGAAAACCGTACGTAAAAGGGAATCATATTCGGTGCTACTGGGTGCAACGACCGCGCTCTGAGCCGAGACTATAGCAGCAACACAAAAAACAAGGAGTACTTACTACCGTATATACAAACAACTGGCCGTTAACACTGGTGAAAAATATAAAACAAAAAAATTGTAGATGGCATTAAATAATACTAACATTGTTCAAAGTAGAAATGTTTTATTAAATTTTGTTTTTCACTTACTTAAAACATAAGTAAAAAAAGCGATGAATAGAACCAACTTAATTTCTGTAAATGTTTTGATAACTTTTGGCAGAAATTTAATTTGAAATTCGAACATAAGATACTTTTTTATTTATGTTAATAAAATCATTTTTAGTATCATATTTAGTATTTGTCTATGGAATAAATTTTCAGCAGTTTGATCATTTTTGTTTGGCTCTCAGCACAGAATTGGGTTAACCCATTTCTCCTGTGGATGTCCTACAAGGCCATTATGGAAGAAAATACCTGTGGATAGGCAGCACCTACCTGAGTATAAAATCAACCTGCAATCCTTAATGTTCCCACCAAGCGTAAGGATTACAACACTACTCAATTTTGAGGGAGGCCAAAGTCCAACCAAAGTTTTATTAAATGATTTTTTTTTATTTATTTATTTCCACATTCGCTCTTCTTCCAAATTTGTGTGTATCAAAGTTCAAAGACAGATTTGAAATTTTCTTGCATAAAAATTGTGTTTTATAAATTGCAATTTTGTAAAAAAATATCGGTCGACCAAATGATTTGTGCTGATTTTGTTAAAACGCAAACGTGCATATAATTTCTTTTCACTTAACGACAGAAGTCTCTGAACTATTACATGATAAAGACGTACTCATAATTAATACGCGGGTGTACACGTGTGGTCAAAGATCGAATTTGTTTCTTTTTTTTTGAATACTAAGTGAAATATGAAATTTAAGAAAACCGTGATATATTGTGTAAAAGGAAATTCTATTTGCACCAGGTACAAAAGTAAAATAGTACCTCAGGTATTTATACATTTTTTAAATATTTTTCACTAACCGAATTTGAACAACTAAAAATATAAGCTTTAATATTAAAACTGAAAAATGGCAATAAGTAAATCTCTAAGAAAGGTATTTTGTATTCGCTTAAAAAAATTGCATTTAAAAAAAATTTAACTGTCTTAAAAAATCTATGATTTGCGTAGCGTAACTCGCAGAAATTGAAAGCATGAAACCAAAGATGATATGATATGATAATGAGAAAAACATTTTCAAGAGAAAGCAAGATAGTTTTTTTATAGATTCCTGTCTTTAATCAGCATTTCCAGTGTCATGATCCTTGCATGTCATGGAAAAACTATTAGACGATGGGAACAAAATCACAACTAATAGAAAATATATATAAAAAAAATATATTTTTTCTAAAGAAAAGAAGATTTGATAAAGAAGCGCAAGCTGCAAAATTAATATAATAAAATTAAATATAAAATTCAATACAAAAAGGCCCACAAAATAGGCACATGTTGACGACGACTTGGATACCAGCCCCTTCTAAGTACCGATGACCTAACTGGCTTACTGGTGAAGCTAATGCTTTCAGAGTCAATAGTCGCGGAATCAATTCCCGCAAGAGCGTAATTATATGTGTACCTTATGGGTCCAGTCAATAACTTAATATCCATTCTTCCAGAAATAGAGATGCCCTTGCCGAATTGTAGTAGGACACATGTAGTATGTATAAAAAATTAGTATCAAAATTGGTTTACGAAAATATATACAGGCGAGGTTATGAAGTATTTTGCAAGATATAATTATTTATTTGTTGACTATTTTTATTATATTTTAGGGTGTGAGTCAGCTACAGCAAAGTAACGATAGTATAAAGTGTGCTTCCTATGGTTTCGGCAATATTGCATAAATAAACCGACATATAGAATGTGTCTCGGTAGAACTGGCCCTGGAGATATATGATAGGAAGGTCTCAGTAATTGTACTCTGGTATAAGCGCGTACTTTTAAAAGGCGCATGTTCCATTAGGATACGCTGCTTGTTTGAACCCTAGAAACCTAGAAACCTAGAAAGCATACATTATGCTATCACTATATTATTTTGTATTGAGCTGACGAACTATTTTTTTGTCAAAAGACTAGCGGTATTTTAATATTATTAGAATTCTAGTAAACTATTCCAACTAAGCTCGTAATGCTTATGTCAGGAAATGGTTAATATCAATAGTTCAATGTAAACTTACAACGTACATTCAATACAAAGCGTAAGTCCGAGCCTTACCAACTGAGCTATTGCTGCTCAGTTTTTGCAACATAACAGTTTTTCCTTCCAACAAATACATTTAGTTTCGTATTCAATAACCAATAAATTCTTGAATAGATACGAGTATGAAACAGTACAAACATCAGCAACTATAATTAATGGTGCTACACCACATGGCTAACGAGCAATATCTCGGTCGCCGTACGGTCGGGGTCTTTCTGAATATAGAGACTTATGACCAGGTGTAGCACGAGAGCGTCTTGTACAAGCTCTTTGGAGCAATCCACAATGCCGCCTTCCATGGTTTGGAGTGGATGTTTTTCGTTAGTGAAGAGGGTACCGATTCCACCACGCACCCCGTTGAAACTGTCGGTCTACAAGGCGTACGTTCGCTCCCGATTGACTTGTGCTTCGCCAGCCTGGTGGTCTCTTACCTCAGAAACACAGTCCAAACGCGTCCAAATCCAGCAGAATCTGTCTCTGCGCACCATCGTGCTCGCTATGTACGTAATGATGTAATAGCGAGGGACCTCAGGATGGAAAGCATCCATGAGTGCAATGTGGTTCGGTTGGCTCGAAAGATGTTTGACCGAGCCGACAATGGACCACACATCTTGCTCCCCTCCACACTTGTCCACCTGAAGGACACCCGCCCCCATGCGAAATCCTCCTGTTGCCGCCTGGCTGGCAAAATTCAAAGCAAAATATATTCTAAAATAAAAGCTTTTATTATTCATTATTTTGTATCACTTTTGCCCGACATTCAGACAATTGCAAAATGCCATCTCTCCTTAAGAAGGCTCTTTGCTCTCGGAAAATCTCTCAAGATGAATTGTTATGTAGTCCAAAGATGCAAATTTCTTTTCCGTTAAGATAATTATGTAGTGAGCGGAATAAATGGTAATCGATTGGTGCGATGTCTGGGCTATATGAAGGGTGAGGTAGAATATCCCATGAAAACTCTATCAACTCCTGTACGGTACTTACGTGCCGAGACGATTACATGCCGTAATTGCTGCAATTGGTTATACTCGTTATTAATTAGTCGTCTTTTTTTTCTTATAGTACCATAAAAATACTCGTAGCCTTAATTTCACTATACCTATAAAAAATTCTGTTTACATTGACTAAAACACCCATTCCAGGATTTAAGTGTTAAAAAAAATTCTAAACAACTAATGTATACATGTCCTTATTTGTGTGTATTTATATATGTATTTGAAATTTGAATAATGACCGAATCGGAAGGTCTTAGCACACTGCCTACTAGCCTATATGTTATATATATATGTATATATATATATATATATATATATATATATATATATATATATATATATATATATATATATATATATATATACTACACTTTTAGTAATCAATATATTATATTTTTTTATATATATATTCACGCCTATCACTCGCAAGAGTTGGCAGAGACCACAGAGCTCCATCCGCTACCATTCATCGCTGCGAATCGGCTCTCTATTGGTCACTTCTCGCCCTCGTGAGAATCAGGACGTGACGGGTGGCGAACCACGTCGCCGTCATTTTTCAACAAATTAGGTATATTAAATTCGTCTTACTGAGTCCCACGAGCCGCAAAGGAGGATGGAGGTCAGGCCCAGCAGAGCCCTGCATGCTGAGGTAAGGCAGCATAGTACCCGGGGGAGCCTGATCCCGGGACGGTCGGCACGCTTTGCGACTAAACTCGCCCTTAGCCACGCATCCTTTGGCACGGCAGACCGTGGATTGGCGGGGAGGAAGGAAAAGGATAGAGAAGAAAGGAAAGGGCAGGAATGGAAATGCGGATTGGGGGGGTTACCAGACTTCGGAATAAATATTTATAAAACTATATATATATATATATATATATATATCGATGTGGGAATCGAACCCGCGACCATTGACTTCGTGGGCGGTCGTCATATATAAAAATTAATTGCTTAAAATAAATTAAGATAGTATCTTAATAAATAATTACTGTCGGAGTTAGCAAGTGTATAAGAAGACTATAATATTAAAAAGTCTGAGTCAAACTTTGAACTTAAAATACACCATACGAGTATCACGTCTGCCCAGAGGCCGGCGCCGACGGGAGCTCCGACGCCGGCGCTGAGTCGACGCCGTCGCGAACTTAATGTGTCACTGCTTTCTATTTCCACCAACTTACACTAACTATGTATCTATGACAATCATTAACATTCGTGATACATGTACCATAACAGGTTCATCTAATCTGCACAATGCTGAATGCAAAAACAACTGCGCAAGTTTTAGAAACTTGCGCAGTGGTTTTTGTATTCACGGCAAAATTGGCTGTTTTAAGAATTGGATCTAAAATTGCAGTCCAAATGTCACTTAAAAATGAAATTTAAGTTTAAAAATCAATAGATCTCGTTCAAACATATTAAGTAGATCGGCCTCTAATTAACAATATTAACGATCGTGGTAAAATCCTTTCTTGTTTGTATATTTTCCTTCAAATGTAATTTTCAAAAAATGACTTTATACACAGGCTAGGACTCCTGCCCCACTTGCACGTTTATGAACATACATATATGTTTTGAACATTTTTGCTCCGACGTACACATGTAACATGCAGTCAGCGAATAAATTTGAGGGAACATCCTACTAACATTATAAATGCGAAAGTTTGTGAGTATGGATATATGTTTGTTACTCTTTCACGAAAAAACTACTGGACGGATTTGGATAAAACTTTACAGTAATATAGGTTATACATCGGAATAACATATAGGCTACAATTTGTAACGATTTTATGCAATTTTCGTCGGAAAAAAATCTGGCCTCTGGGAGCTATCTTGGTGTATGCTGCCTAAGCCATTGGAGTTACACAAAGATGATGTACCGTAGGATTGTTTATCTTGAAGAGTTCTAAATAAAAATCCACGACAGCATATTGTGGAAGCCACTATGACCAAAATTGTGAACCATAAATTAAGTAAAACAAAATATATTTACTTAAAATGATCTGTCACGAAACTTAATGTGGCAGACCAAATTCCACGCGAGCAAAGCCGCGGGCAAAAGCTAGCTAATCATAACTGTAAATTAAGAATAAATAACGACGAAGAACAATGTACTTGACTTAGTGGTAAAGCTTTTAGCTTTTAGATTCAATTGTCAAGCGTTTAATTTTCGCATCGGGTTAAATATATATAATATATGGCCAACAGGTATGTATTACGAGTCGAGTCGAGATGGCGGGGCCATCCATTTTGGACAAGGATATATCCATTTTTATGTAACTGAGGAGGGCCCGTGCCCAGCAGTAGAATATATATGGCCTGTAAAGAAAGAATAAATAAATTATCGATAGTTATCTTTCTGATGTAGAATAACCAGTTGTTTAATATATAGATTTGGAATATGCATAGGTTTCATTTATCGTAATAAATGATAACATTTTAATCGCAAGCCAAGAGTTAGTTCTCTGATAAATATCATGATTGCTTATATCCCATATATGTCTCACTGCTGAGCACGGGCCTCCTCATTTCTGGAGGAACGGAAGTTAGCCCACCGCGCTTGTCCAATGCGGATTAGCAGGATTACCAGACTCGGAGTAAATATCTGTAGGCCATACATATATTTATTCCGAAGCGGAAATCAAACCCGTGACCATTGGCTCACGAGTACTCCGAGGAATTGTTCGGAATAATTGTGGCCGCTGAATTCTTCTACCGCACAACTTCTAGCAAGGTGAAACTTAATAAATAGATCCTAATATTGTTTTACGCAAATCCTTTCAGTTAGTTATCTCCTGCCACGCTCTTAGCTTGGATGGCAATGGGAATGTTGAGAATTACTAAAATATACTGCATTTTTTTAGGTGGTTCCGAGTAGCTATTATAACGTCAAAAGTAGTACGTAAAACGAGATCTCTAGCCTGAACTACTATTATAGATTCCCACCCACGTGTTGCGGCATAAGGCGAGATTGGATATCGGTAAAAAAATATTTTTAATTACGTCCTTAGTGTGTTAGTATTGAGAAAAAATATTAAAAAAGCAAAATGTTTGAATTTTTTCATATCCACCATGAACGTTTGAGATGACACAGACTAATATGAGTGGGCGGTGGGCAAAGAACCTCGCAAAACCTTTAATGTTGTTTCACGTACCTGATGCCAAATATGGCATTCTAAAACAAAGAACTTTTGAGAAACTGAAAAAAAAAGAAGGCTAAGTCGTATTTATTAATTTTTATTATGATCTTGAAATTATGTTGTTGGTATTTAATATTATTTATAATTTGATATGAAATGTTTTAATGGTTTAATACCTGCTCTACAACAGGCTCTACTACAAAGATAGCATAATAGTTTCATCTATGTGCGGAACGCGTCTCATACATTTAGTGGCATTCATTCGTTGTATGTACTTATAATGTGAACGAGGAGCAACTATCATGCCGTCGCTCTTTACGAAATTAGAAGATGAGTGGAGCGAAAGAGATAGACTGTAGAGTGCGGGGGAAGGCCGTCTGATTTGATAAAAGCAACTGGTGAACTGAACGAAAATTTAGTTTTGAAAAGAACTTGTGCGTAGCGTTGTGTTTCGCAGCTCGTAAACAATTACGTCGAAATAAGATGTGACTGCGAAGTTGTATAAGTGGTTCGATTTATTTTAACTTTAGTTTTTCCTTTTATAAATTAATCCGTTTAAAAAAATAATAAGAGCTTACAGGACCCTCGCTGCGCGACTCCGGTGACGTGGGCGCGACGCGTCGAAGGATTAAAAATTTATTGTGACGAAAATCCAATGAAAACATATACTTTCTTTGTGATTTCTATGCGTACCGAAGTTGATACATTTAAACGTTTTCTTCATCTCTCACACAACACGTGATCGCCGAAAATTCTCGAAGTCATAAGGGAACATTTACCGTATATATTCGTTTTAACTAGTGTTTACTCGTGCCGGATTAAGTGTTCTTTGCTAAATTATGGTTGTTACGAAAGTCGATAATATGGCTTCATATACAACTTATACAGGAAAACCGAAAATATTCTTCCCAAAGAAGGTAAGAATTCAAAGTATGATTGTTATTTTATGTTTTTAAAATATTCTATAATCTCGAAATAAATGTATTGTATATTTACATAAACTATTAAGAGCCTAAAAAAAATTAATAAATAATAAAAACAAAAGTATATAATTTAAAAAATATGTGATAATGAAATTATTTGACTGACTTCCTCAATTGCCTTTATTACTTTTATATACAAGCCTAAAACTGTTGTCCGCCAGTTTTCAATTTACTTTCCATATACCTTGAGCCATCAACATTAATTCAAACATACATCTATATATAGGTGTACGAAGATTAATGATATTAACCATTAATAAATCTATGTTGGAATGAAGAAAAGATATAACTTACCGTAATGGTGTTACAAGCCATATATGGCAAAAAAATAATTACGTAGTACCCACAGTACCCATATAAACTTGTCTATGGACTGAATAAGAAATTGATTATTTATTGCTTGGATCTTGACGACATCTGTTTTAGTACATATTATTCTTTACAGAAATAAAAGCCTTAGTGTTTGAAATTAGAGTGCTAAATTGTGATTCATAAATTCATGTAAACAACAATACAATTAATTTGAATCTAATGAAATGTATGAATTGAATCATTTGTTTCTGCTATTTTTTTTATATCATGGGTATATTCAAAGGACAATAAAAAATAAGCTGCTTATGCTTTGTTGGTGGTAATTAGTGAAAAGTGAAATAATAAAAAGTATTTCGAAATGTCTATTCTTGATAAAATGTATCGATTAAAACGTGTTATGGACTTTTTCAGTTAAAAGGCACATTACGCATTTATTTTATCACACATAATTTTTAGCTTTAACTGAATATTTTTAACGCTATCAGAATTAAAAATTATAAAAATAAAAACACCTTCACTGATGTAAATTGGCGGGAAAAGAACAAAGATGAACTGTTAAAATTATTTTTTTTAAGGAAATAGATAAATAATATAACTAAGTAAAACAGAACAGAATCTGTTGTTTATGCTTAATATTTACTTTTACAAAGCAAATAAAGCACTAAGTATCTACATACCTACTTATATTTTATACCTATACATAGTGTATCATCAATATTTATCATAAAAAAATTACACAATCAAAAGAACTCTGCGTTTAATTTATTCCATTGCTTTAACAATTGCTCTTGTTCGTTTAATTGCTACGAAATCGTGATAATCCTACAGCATTAACATCCGGGCTGCAAAACAAGAAATATGCTAAAAATTTATTACACAATTGACTTATGTCACGAAATCAGTGATAATGTCTTGTCCGCATATGTACTAAATATGTATATGATTCAAAAGTCGTTCCACTTTGTCGACCTACTTCAGAAATATTCTCACCTCTGGCCTTGGTGGGATTCTGAGAAATACGCCTGCCATTTGTAGGTTTTCACTTAAGAGTTAGTGTAAAAAATCAAGACGTTCTTCATGGTAAGCTACTGGTAATATAAACGTTTCAGTAAAAACATTTATGTAACGTTTGTTATCTTATTCATATGCATCGCGTGTCCATTTTACATATTGTAATATATTAAACAAGGTCCCCTGTGCAATGTTTGTAACCTACAAATACAGTGATCAGACACATAGAGGATAGAGACTGGACCAACAGTCACCGTCTTAAAGACGAAATTCCGATATTTTACGTTCAGGTTAAAGGTTAAAGTCGTTTTCACATCTGGACACACATGATAGCAAGCGAAAATAAACTTTTTCTCTTTGATGACAAGAATGTTAACTCTTCACGTTTCATGTCCCTTTGATAGCACCGCGCTCTCTGATAAGAAACCAGTGCGCGATGCACTCTTTGCCCCGATATTACAGTATGGTTGCTCATTAACCAAGAAGTTTCACCGTTTATGGCACAAATTGCAAACAATTGGTTCCAAAATGGGTCAGGGTCGTATGTGGCGATACTACACGATATAAATCAAAGAACGCTTCTTTGTAAAATATTGCCTCTTATATTAATGTCGGACAAAGATAAAAATAAAATAGTAAGTAAGCCTAAATACATCCCATTGTTGTGTTTAGGTTTTTCTCATATTTATGTGATTGCTAAATTATGGAGCGTAATTCGCTTTAGGGTTTTAATCTAGATTAGCGGATTATACATCCTTTAATATTTAGAATCTCTGACATTGACAAAATTTTAAATAAATAACTATTTCACGTACGAGTACTACTGATAACCCTTTGGTGTTGATGATTGAGTTAGTGACGAAGTTACCCCTTTCGGGAATCAAAGGTAACGGAGATAATTATAAAAAAATATGTATGTATAGTCCTACACTGCAGGGCCTATACAGGTACGTATTCCAACTTTGATTTTCCCACCATCCCACTTTAAACCAGCGTGATTGATCAATGTCCAGAAAATGGGGATGCCCCGTCAAAGATGTGCTGTTACAAAAACATACATTTATGGGTTGTTACAAAAATAATCCATTAAGCTACAACGAATCGGATTCTTTAACATATATTTTACAATAATTCGAACAATTTTTATAAATATCTCTTTTAAAAGAAATATGTGACAGCACAGCCTATGATATCACTTTACTTATCACTTTACTATAGGAAAATATGAATACAATAAACTAGATATACAACTTCGGGAGCAAATACCAGGAAATAAACGTCTATCGAAGTAATAAAATCTTTTACGGTGGTGGACTTAAAAGGTAATAAAGTCTGTTATGGTAGTATTGATATTTATAGGAAAGCGTATTCATTTAAGGTATCTGTTAAGCATTAATTAATAATAGCTTGTTCCCAGTAACATGCTGAACCTACGTTAGCCTCTCCCATGTTGGGTGTTGTAACATTCGCCATGCTTGGTATGCATTTTTGGCGAACACAACGCCAGACATCTTTCACTGATAACGATCCTGTCCGCCATTGGTCTGTATTTACTTGTGCCTTGCCTTTATTTTCGAGTCTAGCGCCATTGGCTAATCGCCAAACAACTAAGACGTTAATTTAATAATTCAGGCGTCAAACATTTTTTTTTCATAAGGTTTTTTTTTTAAGAAACACTATCCTGAGACATGCAAATTTTTTTCACCAAATTGGCATAGGTTTTCATAAGGTAAATTTTGTAGATCCAATGGATCGAAAACTATAGGATCGAAATATTTAAAACGATTCCTAACAAAGCTTCCTTCTAGTTAGCGATTGATTTTGATTTTTATATCAAATTAAGGATCAAAATTACCAGGTTGATGTTCTTTATAATATTTTTCATATATTATATTCATAAATATTTTAAATACTATAAAAACGCAAACCCACTATATAATTTAAAAAGATAGTACTATTACATTACGTAATTTTAGTATATGATAAATCTATCTTTAGAATGACCACACATGATCGCTTTCTGAGAATCAGGGTCGTGGATTCAATTCCCACATCAGTATATATAAATATTTGTATATTCTATAAGTATTTTTTATTTCCATCATTTGAGTGTTTAGAATGACATCCTATTAAACAGGGAATTCTAGGCTATGAGATAAAGTATTTTATTTCTTATGAGCAATAACTATCGACGACCAATTGGCTCAGTGGCGGGGCCCCCACGCCCACAGAAACAGTGGTCACGGGTTCGAACCCCGCATCGCAAAAATATATGTATTTTTGCCTTACAGATATTTATTCCGAGTCTGGTAACCCCGCCAAACCGAATTGGATAAGTGTAGTGTGTTAACGTCCGATCCTCCAGAAATGGAGAGGCCCGTGCTCAGAAGTGGGACATATATGGCCTGTGAAAAAATTATCTTCAATTTTTTTGTACTTCTTTGTATACTCAGAAGTAGCAAATAAAATGTAAAATTCTTAATTTTATTAGATATGCAATAAAAATGCTTACTTATATATTATTCAAAGTATTGCAGATTGCAAGCTACAACTTTTTCCCATTTTCCTGACAGAACTCGAATACCGTTACAATACAATATAATACAATACCGTTCGTCTTTTGAGGCTATCTACGAATCAAGCCATTTTTCTATGTCTTCATATGAGCGGAACAGCCGATCAGTCAAATCATAAGCAACCCAAGTTCCTGACGTTTTGGATACGTCAAAATCGACCAACACTTACGGCTGGAGTCCATGTAATGACAAACAGCGAGAACTTAGTTGCGTACCTAATATAACAGTTCTACGTACTTCTTTAATAAATCACATATTTTATGTATTATGTCCACTTAGTTACATTAAGGTCGTTGTGTGTAATGCAATGCAATTCAATGTTGGGTTGAATCCAGTTCAGATGCATCAATTATAACATGCAGCCGTGGCACACTGAGTTTGAAATTAAAAGAAACGATAATGGTCGGCTTGGATGAAAGGGTCATTGACAAAACGGAGAGAAATAAGATGTGCACGCAATAACAGATTAAAGTGTATAGAATAAATTATGGTATTTGGTGAGTAAAATATCAGTATCAATATTCTCATCTTTTATTACAAAACGAGATCCTTAAATTGAAAGACGGATTGGACAACCACCCAGACTACGAATTTGTACATAAATATCAAATATATACCGTCACGTCCTGATTCCCATGAGGGCGAGAAGCGACGAACGGAGAGCCGTTTCGCTACGATGAATGTGAGAGAAACGATGGATGAGTGTGAAGGAGAGAAACTGCCTAACCCTACAGGGAGACACGCGTGAAGATATGTATGTGTGTGTGTGTGTGTGTGTGTGTATATATATATATATATATATATATATATATATATATATATATATATATATATATCCAGATGTGGGAATCGAAACAATTACACAATATTATTAGTCTCATTAAAATATTCATCATTAAAGGTCTTAAACATAATTTATAATATGTTTTATACCTTGCTACATATATATTAATAAGATAAGATCAAACAATTCAAATGAATGAACCTTGAGTTTATCTACGATTATTAAAAACACAAATTTTTTTGCTCGCCATTTTAACCAGTTTTGCGTAACACCATGTGGATCTAAAAACACGTAAAAACGTGTTTTAAACACTTGGAACATATTTAATGTTATAATATGTGTGTATTGAGTTAATTTTTTTTAACTAAATAGGGATTGGTGTAATACACTACACTATAAGATGAAATCAACTATGCAACGATAATATATAATATATATTGTCATCTTTCAATAATTTATCATAGTTTCAACGTGGAAAGCAACGTTCCAGCGATAAAATTATTGCTGATAACAGAACGACTGTATATTAAGAGAAACTAAATATTCTATTTCAAGGATTATAAGTAATGTTATAAAATTTATACATTACTTCATTGACTTATAATCTTAATTTAACGTTATTATTAGAAAATTAAATGGAATAAGATTATATTTATTTATAATATTACCATTAAGAATTTCTGGGTATTATGTACGTAAAGTACGTTGGGTAATGTTTGCTGTGTAGATCCCGACATAAATTTGGGTCACATTTTTTCCTTTGGGTGTTTCCGATCCAAAGCGACGAAAGTATAAAATACCATTAGATGGACAGCATTGTCTATATGAGAAATAAAAAATAGTCTGCGATCCCTAATCCACGTGCTTATCGTGGGATTACGAGAAACACCCCTCCTGTCTGAGGGAGGTCAATGTCATGTAACATGTAATGGACTGGTACGGCTGTACTGCTGATGATCAACCTAAAATTCAAGAATAACTATTATATAAATTAACAATTAAATATATATCAGGTAGTGAGTAAATCAATACGCCAGACGCCCATTCATAAGTTCACAATGAGGTCTTTTATATTAACAATAGAGAGATTGTAATGTGATAATCAATCGACGCTGGCGCCAGTGTCAATGGGGTTAATTTAGGTAGACGAGTTCGCATGAAAAACTTTTATGCTCTAACAAACGGTAACTAGGTCATGACGAAACGAATGTTTCAAAGAACCTACAAAATGATTCTATTTTCAAATCCGTTTCCAATAAATGACTCAGTGGCGATGTCATGCTTGCTGAAACAATAGTCGCAAGTTCAATTCCCGCATCAATAAAAAATATATGTATAGCCTACATATATTTTTTTGGAGTCTCACCAATCCACCTTGGTTAAACATGGTGGGCTAATGTGCATTCTCCCATAAATTGGGAACATATGTATGTATAAAGGCTGTAAAAAATTGAACAAATTGAGTTTGAAATTTTATTTTTGATAGTATGTTTTTGGCTTGAAAACGTGATGCATTACCAAAAAATGGCAGTTATCGAGTTATACATTTTCGTAACTGGAATTACGGCTAAAAGGCGGGTGCATTCCATACGTGCCACAGCGGTGGTTACAATGAAGGGAATGCCGGGACCCTCAAGGGAGTGAAGAATGCGGTAAGGAATGCTTTGGCTATCTTCCTGTCGCGCACAATTTTACGAGCGGTTATTCAATATTTTCCTTTTTGAGCCGTCGTTATCTTTTCGAAAGAATAATTAACATTTGACAATGATATGAAAAAAATCGTACTATTTTATTGTATTATTTATACCTATAAACACATTAACGTGTAAGATTGTCATTAAAACCATATCAGAATCGTTAGTCTTAAATGTACTTAAAAGTAAGTACGTAACATAGGTAATTTGAAGATCTTAACGATTCCGATAACGATAATGACTCCGGCGGAAGAGTCCTCCGGCATTACGGATGGCCGGTATAATTTCGGTAGCAGAACACGTGTTAGGATATCCTTCAAATATAGTAATGCAACAAGTATGTGGTACAAGCTTGTGTAAAGCGTTTATGACTTTATTTAAGAAAAAAAACTTCGGGCAACATATCGTCCTATTCTACGTCCTATTCCAACATACTCAGCACATAAGTTTTCAGGAATTTTGATGTAACAACCTGCGACCAGTTGCCCTAAATGATGGCCATGAGATTATATAGAAATCACTTTGCATGTTCGCGTGGTTAGTCTCATAGGCGCATTCTTTTTTAGAACAACACCTTACAGTTCAAGAGAATATTAGCTCTTCTATTTAATTTCTAAAACAAAATAATATTAATGTCGTGTTTATGTTAATTTTTTAATTTTGTATTATCATATTATATATACATAAATCATCATCATCCTCAACGGCTTATGATAGCCTACTGCTGTACATAGGCCCCTCCCAAGATGCCTAGCCTGATCGTCGGCTAATGCCTCCAGTTTCTACCAGCGAACTTGCACACATGGTAATTCCTTCTGGCCGAGGGTCGTCTTACACTACATTTTCCTAGACACGGCTTAATCGTCAGCACTCGCCTACTCTAGAGGTGGTCGGTTTTCGGATCCGGTCAATGACTTCAGTTGTACAAAATACTAGTACATAGTATATTAAAATACTAATATTTATAAAATATTTTATATATGTTGTTACAAATTGACGGAGTTGGAGCGTCCTACATAAAGCACGTGGCAGGAAAGCGATGCGCCTGGATTCCATCAGCGATTGTATTCACCAGTAGACTTTCCTCGGAGGAAGCGACGGTGGGCGCCAAAAATAGCATTTCCGTCGAACACCGAGCACTTTAAGTAGGAAGTCCACTAACAGTCGACAGTCAACCCTTCCGGCCGCCTACTGTCGCGACGCTTATCGAGTTTTATAACGCACTTATGAGCTGCAATGCAATGTGCCCACGCGACGTCTCTTAAGCTGAATTAAATTGCCCATTCGTTAAATCGAAATTATTGACCGCCGGCGATTTAGAGCGGTTAGCCGTCTGACCCCAGCATCCTAAGGGGTATTAATTGACACTGACTCTTTGTCATGCCAAATCACGCTTGCGTTCTTAATCCCTTGATTAATGACCCGTCAATGTCACAGCTTAGAGACATAAATCATTCCAATTAATGTTGATTTGTATGATTGCGATTGTTCAACAATTGCGATGTACATGTTACATTCTAATTTAAGACAAATCGTATTGCGTATGAGATATGAAATAATAGGGTATTACCGCAATCAATACACGTTTTTATCATTAATGATTCTATCACTTCGGATGTAATTAAAGGCAAAAATTTGCCGACTGAAAATGATTAAATCTATAAATAATAAATATCGTATGATTTTTTGTTATAATATTTAAAACAATAGTATGTCAAACGACAGTTTAACTGTGATAGGGCCACGCCAGAGAAACTATTTTGTCAAACATTTTTAACACAAATTATTAAAATTGTCTGAATTTTTTCATAGATTTATATCTGCAAAGTGAATGGACTGGCTGGTACCAGGAAGTACAACACTAGCAAAAAACAATTTTAGTAGCCTTACTACTGCATTCCGTTCTCTCTGATATCCATACTCCCTTATCCTACCCCTCCGATTATCCAACATTAGACATTATGCAAAATGTCTTTGAGCTGCGGTCATTATTTACTATCATCATCATAAACTTCCTTCAGAAACTACCATAAATAAGGATAAAAAATCAATTAATGGACCCCGTATTGCTTCCTTGTACAGAAAAAATATTCCGAATCAATTCCATAAATATATCAATATCATAATTTTTAAAATATAAAATTTAATCTAATATTAACTAAATATATTCGCACTAAGCAACGTCGAGCGCTTAACACCGGCTAACATAAAGCGACAACCACAGTGTTTCATTTGAAAATATTAATTATTCTGTATCCACATAATCTATGCTTCGTATGAATATTTAAAAGGCGTTTTAAAGTAATAACCGAACCATAAAGAGGTTGTTGACGACTACGTGGATGCATTTCCGAGAACGTGATATATAGCTATTGCCGATTAACAGTCATGATTAAACAGTAATCACGTAGGCATGCAGCATGGATAACTACCCACGCTACGAAGCCAAATGCGGAGTATGAATCCAATGTAATAGGTGTCCAACAAAGTTCTCTCTATTTGTCATTAGATGGCTTCAGCAGTAAGTATTGGTCGATTTTGACATATCCAAAACGTCATGAATCAAGCTTAGACGTATGGTAAACAAACTGCTCTGACACGTTAGTGATTTTATTGTGGCGTCTTATACTTTTAGTTGTGTGAAAATGTCTGATTTTGTGCAAAATAATCGTCATTTGTGGGAAGTGTTACTTTTCTTACTTCATTAAAAATACAACAACAACGTGCCGCGATTGTTTCCGTCGCTTTAAAGATGGCGATTTCGTTGTTGACGACTGTCCGTGCGAAGGAAGGCCAATAACATTCGAAGACGCTGAATTGGAGAAATTGCTCGATGATGATCCGTGCCACCACGACAACGCAAGAACAGTTTGCTTTTTTTCCGCTCATATGAAGACATCGAAAAATAGCTTTAATTCGTGGATAGCCTCAAAAGACGAACACTTTTATAGTAACAGTATTCGAGCTCTGCAGAAAGATGGGCAGAAGTTGTAGCTAGCGATGGGCAATACTTTGAATAATATATGTATGTATTTGTAAGCATTTTTCATTAATAAAGTTGCATTTTTATAAAATAAAAAAACAGCGAGAACGTAGTTGCGGCCCTAATAAAAAAATTCTCAAATAAAATAACATTTGTATTTTACCTTTTTTATGAAATTGTATGATTTTATTTTCTTTAATATTGAAAAAGAATTCGCAAGACGCATTAGATATACACCAATTACATCTTGGTCATTCATAAACGTTTCAAGCGATTCATCGATACCTTAGGCTAATTAATATCTTGGGAGTGATCGTTGTCCATGACATTATAACCTTATTTAAATACATATCAGAATTGTATATGATTTAACTATAAAGTTATTTTATTTATTTTGAGAAATGTTTTCCTTTTTATTTATTTTTTTCGAAATTATAAACACAAACGCCTGCATTAACACAACAAATACCTTCATATTTTGAAATAATTTCGTATAATTGCAAGTAACGAGCAAAGTTTAATAGCAATGGGATGATCTCGCATGTCGGAGAACCGTCGACTATACAGTTGACGAATTCTGGTGTGGAATGGAATTCTTGGTAAACGTGGTGTGGGACGCCACTCGGCTGGCAGAGACTGTATGCGTAAAGCCAAAGATCAGGTTATATGGCGTGAAAGATCTGTGCTTAGAATAAATGAGGTAGGCTGATGATGATAATCGGTTATGAAGCACTCTATATGACACTACTATGCATATTACTTGACTGAAGTCAAAGAAAGTGTCGTTAATGTTGTGGAAGTCCTGATGTTTTATATACATATAAGTGTGTTAAAAAATAAGAAAATACATAAAAATTACCATATTTGTTACAGGTACGTTCAGAGGAATCCCTGCTTGTCCCGGCAAAGACTTCCAAGAGTGCACGATGGGTATGTTGTTTTTGCTTTGCACCGGTGATGAGAAAATTTTGGCTTACTGCTAATCATATTTTCTTTAATTTTGTTATTCATCGCTTACAACAAAATACTAAAAAGACAAGATACAATAGTACATTATACTAGATTGATTCGAAGATGTTAATGCTGGTAGCCTATTGGCTTTAACAGCTTTATCGTATTCAGGGTATCAAGGGTCAAGTAAAATGTAATTGGGAATCTGCGCAAATCGCAGACTCCATCGGCCTGACGCCGTGTCGGAGGTACACATATGTGTGTGTGCTGATTTTAAACTCGTCATGATTCTACGTTAAACATGTAGGGGAGGATTGAACTTTAGTGACTATAGTCCCTATTAGTCCCATAGACCCTAAGGTCTAGGGGGTGAGAACCGACCGGGTACGTGAGAGAATCTCGTGTAAGCGGCCGGTGTAGAAGTGTTCCCTACTCTACGTGCTCGGCTAGAGCCGGGGTGCTTGTGAGTGTTGGTGTCGTGAGTGGATCCGAACGACGCTGTTTCGTCGTCCGGATCGTGTAACACGTTACGCGGGCGTCGTCTTTTCGGGCGCGCGTTTAAATCGGGTGAATAATTTACCGATTGTACCACCAGTGGATTCGGATGGGATTCGGATCTCTCAAAATGTTTCTTAGAGAGTGTTTTAAAGTGTTGTTTGACGCTCGGCAAGTTAAGGCGTCAGTGGAGGTCGATATTGCGCTGGAACCACTGAGCACCGGTGGCTCGACGAATGAAGCGATTTTGTATCACTTGAAGTTTATTTATTTTTCTTTTATGCACGTGCGCGAAGGCGACACTTGCGTAGGAAATGATTGGCCGGACGCATGTTTTGTAAAGAAGCAGCTTGTGTCTGAGGGACAGTTTGCTGCGGGCGTTAATTAAAGGGTGAAGACGACCTAAGACGAAGGCCGCTTTGGATCGAGCGTTTTGAATGTGTTTAGTAAAATTCAGGTGATTGTCAAAGGTGACGCCTAAATATTTGACAGACTTTTTCCACGGGATAAGTCTGCCAAAGAGAGTGATATCTAAGAGTCGGCCGCCTCGTTTGTGGGAGTCTCTACTGGTGCCCCTTGAGAAGTAAATTGCTTCACTTTTCTCGGGATTTACCTCGATTCTCCATTTTCGGAACCATTCACCAAGAGTAGTGGCCGCGGTTTGAAGCCGTTTCGACACGCGGTATTTGACCCTATAAGAAGTGTAGAGGGCGGTGTCGTCCGCAAATAGGGCGAGCGACACGTTCGCGTGCTTGGGAATGTCGGCGGTATAAAGTGAGAACAGAAGTGGCGAGAGGCAGACATTATACTAAATATAACAGAATATGCCAATGTATAAATCATAGATCTCGATTCGCTCGTACTTTCTGGCATTGAAATCGGTGGGATCACGAAGGTTTGAAAAGTAGTTAAACTACGTCATTCATACAATAAAAATTAAAGCCTTTTATTTTTTAATTTTAAAGGAAATATACCAGTCAACGTGCCTTTTAGCTTAGGCCGCCTCTTACTTTTCCACTACTTCCTATCTTCTACTACTCTTGTTTTGCAGTGTTACCTTACTACTTATACCACACTGTTAGTTTGAAGACATCCTCCCATTTCCTAGCTGGGTGACTTCTTTTCTTTTCTTGCTATCCCTTGGGTACTTGACTTGCATCTATTGCCGCCATTTGCCTAAGTTTCACTGTAAAGTGTTTCCGGCTCACCCCCATTTCAGTAAGTCTATACGAGTATGAGAATATCTGTGACCCCGGTTTTTCTACCTAATATTGGAGCTACAAGTGCTATATTTTAGCCTAACATGTTTCGTTGACATTTTGCCAATTTTTCTCATTACTTTTTTGTTTACGGACCAGTTTTCGTAGGCAAGACATAGAAGGATATTATACATGAAAGGATAGTTTTCCATAGGTATTATTTGGCTCAGATAGACATATTCATGTTTCTGAGCGTTTACTGTTATTTTTCTGCTTTGACTTTGTCATCAGTATGGTTTTTCATTACTAACGCTAGAAAAAGTAAACCTTGGTTTAATTTTTCTGCCAGATCCCGAATCTCTATTCATATTCTAGAGATAATTTAATATACAACGGTTTTCGCGTGTTATTTTTTTTCATGCAACTAACGCTGGTAGCTCCGCGACTTAGCTATGTATGAATAATGGAGCCACAAACCACTATACAATGCTTTGTGCACTACATATGTTTGTCAAACAGATGTTTTAAATGACAATAATATTGATGTATTGTAAATTAGTTACAGTCACTTCGGTAAATATATAATATTAAATTCGATTCTTTACAAATATATAACATCGTCAGTTGTCTTACTCTGTCTTCTATAATAGATATTCGAGAATAACATGCTAGGTATAATACTAAAATTTTTACAAGACTTCCTTAATAACAAAGAATTTCTCTCAAACGAAAGAAGTTTCGATGTGGTTGCAAGATCATTATTATTTATATTACTGTGTTTTAAATAAAAAATAAATTATACTATTTTTACGTACAGATCTCTTTGATACACTGAAAATTTGTAAAATTAATTTCTATTATAATTTTTATAAAAAATACGGATAGACCAAATGAGTTTGTTTCAGAGTTGAATAGAGATGGGGAATTCTTAGAAACGGAATTACACCTTTTGGCAACTTTTGCTTTGGTCAATGCTACACGATTCATATTCTAATGGACGATACTTGTACTCTCATTATTCCGCCAGACAGTAAATGGTTGGAAAAAACCGCACGCTTACAATACATAATTTTATTACGTTTCGTTTCGTTACTAATACATAATTATTCACAAAGCTTAGACATTCGTTTCTTTTTTAATGGCTTTTATATTAAGTTGAGAAAAGTAATTTTAAAGTCACGTGCATCTTCAGTATGTGTACATTATTGTTTGAAAAAAAGAAATTAAATTATTTTTTAGGCTATTCTAATTTGAAAAAGCTATTCAGTCTGTTTGCATGAAGTTAAAAAATATTTTTAATACTTTGTGATTTATCTTAGTTCACAAAACAACAATATTACAAAAGTCTACTATTTTTTTTTCACAGCCAATGCTAGATACTGTATTGATCTGAAAAAATGTGGAGGCCATTTTTAGAGCATGGACCCACCACGCTTGTCTAAGATGGATTGGTGAGAAATCCATATTCGGAATAAACAATACCTGTGGGTCACATATGTATATACATATATTTATCGATGTGAAATCGAATCTAGAACCGTTGATTCCGAAAGCGATATATACACTTAGCGGCATATGTATATAACCAGTTTATTTTTTATTATGTTACCCATACTATTTTAGGTAAGAATGAAAATGGACATGAAAACAGTAAGATATATTTACTGCTAAGGATTAACCTTTTTGCGCCTAAGACCGTATATTTCCGTATGTATGTATTTTTTTACAAATATATAATTATCAATTTTTTTTAATGTAGTACAATATTCTTGTAGAGACGCCGTTTACCATACTTTTCCGGTAATGGACGATTAAGATCGTACGATTCCGCAAACCTCGAAAACTGCCCGTCTTAATAGAAAAATAACACGTCGCGAAATGGTTAAAATAAATATTAATATATTTGAAAAATTAATACTCACTTTTTCCGTGACTTATTTAATATTTGACGAAAAAAGGAAATGGTTATTTTAAATAACGCATCACTGGTGAAATTGCGACTCCATTTTTCATTATGTATCGTAATATATGTCAAGAAAATTAGCTTCTTGGTGAGCAGAACATTCCTACAACATGTAATATGAATCGATACCAGTTAAACATCAAGCTTCGCCACTAAATCACTTAGATCGCTAATGAATGTGAAATGCAAATTTTATAGTATTTTAAATAATGAATTTACGTAATTTGTAATGGCTTCAAAGTCACTAAGTTTGTCTGTAACCAAGTTATCGCAGTGACTCGTTACTATCGCTAAACTAAGAAGGTAAAGCGTGCGCGCCTAACGCGTCAGTGGGGATACGTTATCTACAAACAAAGGTATTGTGGGATTAATTTTGAACGACAAGCCAGCAGCGTATGTACAGACAAAACTAGGAAACAAGGAAGTTTCTAGATGTTTCGTAATATGTATTCCATGTAAGCACCAATTCCATTAGCTTTTACCGTTAAACCCAACGGTTAGTTGCTCTACATAAACACTGAAATTAAAGGAAAATTTACTTAAGCATGTGCTTGCAAGTATTTCGCTCTTTCCAATTTACTGCTATTTCCTTTCCCAAGTATATAATATAATAGTGACAGTTTAAATGAATATATTTAGTAATTGGATGATTTCATCGGAAATGTATTTACATAATAAAAATCTCATTATTAATCGATGAGTCAATGACTCATAACGAACCGGTACGAATATACTCAGGTTTGTTAGACAGAAAATTTCTACCTGTCTATTTACTATAATATTAATCACGTCTCCGAAGTATTATATTATATAAATATTATCAGATTATGACATCCATCTATAAATGTTTATGGCGCAGAGGCAAAAAATTTTTGCAGTTCGATTAACGCTTGGATATATAAATTTTGTAAAGTCTACATCTCAGTCTATTTACCCGATGCAAGAATTGAACGGCAAACATTGACTCTGAAAACGGTAACTTCGCCACTAAACCAAATAGATCGTATTTTATTTTGTTAGTTGCACAATACAAGTTTTAAATAAGTTCATTGTGTCTCTATTTGTATTAAATTGGATACTATATCAGATATTTACTTTATATAAGATTCTTTAGCCATTTAAAAACGGCATGCATAATAAATTGTTATAAATTTTATCTCAAAACGTCAAAATTGTAATACGTAGTCAGTAAATAGTAAAATGATCATGCCTCAAATCACCATATTAAAAAATTCATGTAATGAAAAAAATATATTTTATGTTTTGGGACTATATGTATAATAATAAATTTGATGAATATTTTTCATGTTATGATTATGTAATTAAGTCTAAAGAAGAATAAATACATTTTAACCCTTCGATTCACGCTGATGCATTTCTGGAACATACCGAAAATTCAAATGATTTGATAGATATAGTCAGGCATACCCAAATGTAATCTAATCTATCATTGAATATAGATAATTTTATGATGTTTTTGACAGTGGACAAGGCGTTTTGTCTTGAAATTTCACCAAAAACAAATAAAAAATTATAAATTTAATTAATTAACTTAACTACTAAACTTAATTAAGTAACTTAACTAATTAAACTTAACTTCGCTTTAAGGTTTTAATTTGCACCTAATTATTTTTACATTACATATTTCGTTAGTTTTTTTTTTCAATTTCGGTTAGTTTAAGTCAATATTATATTTTTTTAACTGTTTTTAATGTGCGTTATAAACCCTAATACAATATAATTAAAAAATATATGTTTTAAATCAATATCAAAATTCTTGCATTCACGGGTTAAACCAAAAATACCTCTGAAGGTGTGTTTTTGTTCGTGAAAGTGCCGCGATAGGTAGAACAGGATGTAGTGCGTGAGTCATGGTCGGTTGTAACCGGCGCACGCGCCAGGTACCATGCAACCATACCCACAATACATGCGTGCTGTAACAATAACGTACATACATAGTTTTGTATGTGTGCCGGTGATAAGAGGCCACGTGACAGGTGAATCATCGCGGCTTTGAGCTGTCCGTCTGGTCCGATTGCGTTGTTATCTTATAGCAAAAGCATAGTAAGTAAGAAAAGACCAAATGAATTAATTGATGAAGTCAGGGCGTTACTTTGTGGAAATCCTTTACAAAATTGACACTGAAACTTACTTTACTAAGATCCGCGAATGTGCGCCAAATGAATGACATTATTTATAGGGATGAAATTAAAATCTATTGCATATTCAATTTATTTATGTCGTAATTTAATATAATTTGTTTGTATTTTAACCAATTAATTTTAAGTATTAATTGATATGATTTACTATAAGAATTTTATTATAATTTATTAAAAAGCATCTGTGAATAAAATATAATTACATTGTTTCTCAACGCTGAAAGTGGATTATTTGGTTAGTTGTTTGTTTGGAAAAAAAATTTAACCCCTTGCGCTACAATGACGAGTTAGACTCGTCATGTATTTTTAATGTCTATCTGCCCAGTGACGAGCTGTACTCGTCATCAAAATAAAAATATACATAGACTATTTAAATATGCGTGACGTGCTCAAACATGTTTAAAAACACTCAATATTTGTTAATACGTACTCTGCGATAAAAGTAACGCTAGATATTTCTCTCTTTTTAAGGCATCAATTTGCTTCTTTATATCACTTTATTTATGCAATGATTGACTCAAATTAAATGGTGCATTATTGCAACATTTTTCCTAATTAAATCGAAGCCCAAGGGGTTAATATTGGAGTAGCTTTAGGTTTTATTATATATAATTTATTTCAATATTATATAATAATATAATTTATTTCAAATTAGTTTAACTAGCGTCATAATATATTAAATATTTATTGCGTAACGTGAAAGCCATTTCATTGGCTTACATCAGAATTTCGATTGATATCAATGATTGCCAAAGGTTACACATTCCAAACATTGCTGTGTTATCATCGATTTCCCGCAATATTTGTTATCGTTGTACCAATTCAAACATTTAATAAAACGTTGCTTGTAAACACTCGTGATCAGTGAACCGAATTTAGTTATGAATGAAACGACTCATTCAATTTAGTCATATCGACTTGAGAAACTTGTAGTACAGTTGTACACACGTAAATGCACAATCCTGTGACTCAGCTCAGTGCAATAGGTGTAACTCACTTTCCGACATTTACGCGCAGTGAATCAGCTGAGGTGCCTTAAAGGGATTTTTCGTTTCATTTAAATTCTGTAAAAACAAGAGATATGGAGCTTTTTTAATTTCGGATTTAAAACTCTTAACAATTTTACTTTGTGGTTCTCGGCATAGAATATGATCAATTGATTTCTCTCCGTGGTGGTCCGATAAAGTAATGATTTTAGCTATTACTAGTAGATGGGCGTCTGAATACAATGTTATCACATACATTATTTGTATAATATGATATTTATAAGTAAAAGAATGATTTGTGTATTCCATGTACTGAGTCTATAAGATAATGTAGACAATGTACCATTTATATAAGTAGTAAAAATCTATCTGCGGTCCCCGATCGCTTACATACAAATGGCACTGCAGAAACGTGAAAATGAAAATAGGATCGAAAAACAACATCCTATGACGCCTCACGACAACATCATGGGGAGCAGCCCCGCATGTGCTGCGCACGATTGGTCTAGCGCTCTGGTTCTCCTCTGGTGAAAACGCGTGCCCTGTCTGGCACCGTTCAGCTCACGCCAAGGAGGTCGATGTAGCTTTGAATGAGACGCCGCATTTATAACGGGTTGTCTTATACCTAATCTAACCTACATAAGATCTACCCTTTCCCTGGTATTTCACGACCCGGTGTTCGTCGTGAAGTGGCGTGTAAAATGGAAAAGCGGAAGCAGGAATTAAATCCACGTCATCCACGTCACGACCATCGGCTTCTACAGATACGCCTAGAGACGTAAGAGCTTTTCGCGGTCCACTCAATCCCTCGATTGCACAGCAGCCGAGACTAAAAATCAACTTTAGGTTGAGAGTAACCCACCGCCTCAGCCAGCCAGAAGCCAGTCTGGAAGTCCCTCAACCGCCTGCGCACCCAGACTGACCACTTATACATGGTAAATTCGGGCTTCTCAGCAGCAAACCCCTTTTGCGACTGTGGGAGAGGTACACAAACAATGGCTACCCTGATATCCTGCTCTCTGTGTCATGTCACCTGCTCAGCAGATGACTGATGTAATAAATTCAAGAGAATGAAAAAGAAGAATTTAAGAGAATGAAAACATGTAAAGAAATAGGGATTTTAAGTTTTTCGTTGGATTATAAAGTCTGTAGATCCGGATTAGACCCTTATTGAAAACTCTAACTCATACTCTCTTGTAAAAAAAGTAACCATGGAACATATTATCTCTGGTCTGGTCTGGTCACTTTTTTTACTGTGTAGAACCAATCGTAGGAGCGCATAATTGTAATAATTAAATAGTTTCGTGTTTCAACAATCTCATGGGTCTACTGTTTTCATTATCTCTATAAAACAAACCAGTTTATCGTAGGTACGGTTATTTATATATAAGATGTTTTTGTGTAACGTTAATTAATTGGCAACAATTAATTAAAAAATAATTACTTAATTGAAATTAAGGGAGGCTTAATTTTATTTAGGTTTGTAAAATGTATTAGTTAATTAAATTTCATTATTATTGAATTAATATGACACCATGTGTTTAATGGTTTAAAGATTCACACTATGGTTTTAATTTAGTTTTAAATGATTACCAGCATGCGGCATTCCACTGCTAGACATAGGCTGACTGATTTTTCATTTCGAATGATATTCACTAAATACTGCTACACTTACACACAGATGGAAGGCACATAGAGATAATGGATGAAAGACAACTGATAAAAGAAATTCACTTTGCGGATGTGGATGGAAGAACAAGAAGAAAATACCAAATTGCCGAAGTTCTTAAGGAAGGTCAAAAGTACTGTAACGTGCCAGCCGTACTGCTTACGGCGACAACCGGAATCTTTAGGGGGTTTTTATTTTCGATGTAATTGCAATTCTTCCAAGGCAAATTAATTTATTTTTCTATTCATTGTACATTCATGCTTTATTAACACTTTTCACTTTACATTTTATATCTCAATATACATATATAATTTCAATGTTTTGTGCCGGATGGGTGACATGTCTATCCAAAAGACGTCAGTCGAACTAATTTTTGCTTAATTTTTTAAGCTTTTGTTTTAATATAAAACAATTTTTTTTAATTTTTAATAACGTATTTAAAAAGAAATAATATAAATAGTTTTATTCCATTAGTGAGACATTTATCAATGTATCACTACAGTGCCCTTAACCGGCGAGCTTGTATGAAGAGCGATACAAGTGTGATGATGAAGCAAAGGTGTGCGGAGATCATAGCAGATGGAGATCTGTGGTCTCTGCCTACTCCTACGGAAAATAACGGTGACGATATGTATGTACTACTGCGCTACTACTCCGAGGATAAAACTTTCCATAGTTCTCTGTGCGACAATGAGCTTAAGAACCGGAGGGCCAGTCAGGGTTCACGGTTCAGTAGCGTAAGAGATTTAAGTTGATTTTTCATTATATTCATCAATATATTCCATGTACCTCAATTTGGAGCGAATCAATCTCCAAATAGAGAAACTAAACAACTCCAACAAACAAATAGGTAGGACAAGATTGCCTTCTGTACATTTCCACACATATTCGTCAAAAGATATCACCTCAGCCGAATCGGCTACTTGAGAACATTTTTTTTAGTTAAACGTAAGGTATTTCAGTATTAAAAAAAATAAGAAAAAGTCCGATATGTTTTTATTGTGATCATAACAACAAAGCACGCGATATTAATACGAGCGTTGACGTTAATAAGACAGGTCACAAGTTCGGCAATGTCGCTGAATAAGTGCTCTGTTACACTGCAACTAGATTATTATCCCGCAACGGTGTATAGGACACGCTTACTCACAAAATTTACTAAACATTCAATGTGCTACACAGCAGTGAGACCAATTCGCCATTCGTTATACTTCACGTGCATAAGAACTATTATAGATGATTTCTGAACACCCACACATTTTCAATAATTTAAGATATATAATAGGTTGTCCGGAAAGTTCGTGCCGATATTTTAGGATAATTAAAACGCAGCTGCATTTTAATTATCCTAAAATATATTTAAATATTATTTATATTTATTAAAAATTATATAGGTGTAAGTATAAATCTACTAATTAACGTAATGTCGAGCGTGGGTTGTTCTCTATTTCTGTTCTCATCATATCTTCGTCTGTGGTGAACGGCTTACCTGGGCGTTCGTGATCTTTCAGGTAGAAATTTTCAGCTTTCAACCGAGCACAGTCTTTCGGCTACAGCATGCTCGCCATAAATTTTTAGCCGCTTGTGAGGCATTTTTTCCCTTTCGGAAAAAGAAAAGCATTAAATGCCTATAATGCACTTTATTTGCACCATATTCTAAGACGTACAAAGTGATAAAAATTAACGAATTGTAACCAAACTTTTTGCCAAAGTTGATGAATTTGTACTGTTTTATAATTATAACAATTACTTATATACATATACAATGAGTACGACAGCAAACTAACTGGCTCATTGGCGAAGTTACCGCTTTTGAAGTCAATGATCGCGGGTTTAATTCGGAATTGCATGTACAGCCTACAGGTATTTATTCCGAGCCTGTGCAACCCGTCAATCGGCCTTGGACAAATCTGGTAGGTTAATATCCATTCCTTCGAAAATGGGGAGGATCTTTGCCCAGCAGTAACACATATCTTCGACCTAATTATCAAAATTCGTAAGTCCAAATGAGTAAATTTTACAGAAACAAAAAAAAGAACTGATTTTCTTTCATAGTTTGAGAAATGTTTATAAAAACGTTCTTACTATGGGTATAAAAAAGGTATTTTTTGTGGTTAATATAATGTTCCATCAGATGCGCTTTATAATTATTAATGTATAATATTAAAGCGCATTCGATGGAACACACACGATAGCATCAGCAGCGAGAAGTACGAAAAAATGTTTTTGGAGAGTCTGTAATAATAAGTAAACAATAAATATTAAAATATAAGCTAAAATTTTGAACAAGCGAGAAAACAAGACAATTGCTTCCAATTATAACATAACTTTATAAACACATGCATAAATCACAACTGTTAATGTTTGAAATCTTGGAAAAATATTGAAGATTTTATAATTTATAATATTGAATAAATTATTTAACGAAGTAACACATTATTTGAATAGATAAGACTAAGGAAGTAAATCATATCATATAGTATGACATAAATGATACCGTTTAAGTGTTTTATGAATTTCTATCATATCACATAATCGGTATTTCAAAGGATTTTGATTTTATGTTCCTTGTATTGTGAATGCCGATGATTCGCCACTCAGTCTCTCGTTGACATTGAGAGGTTATTGACTCATCACAGCGACAGAATTATCATCGAGTCTCCCTTCCCTCATTTTTTTACCAAGGCGGCAAGACCTTGCTACAAGAATAAAACAAAAGTAAACTGTATTATGTACTTAAATATATATATTTTTTAATATGACTTTTATACTAATTATTATGTTGAATCTCTTTTAATAACAATCAAGTCGTCAATTGAACGACAAATTAACGTGAATATCAAACAAAATATAGCTTGGCTGTACGAAAAAAATTACACGATTTCTGATTTAGTGTCTTCAATATGTAGGTTAAACAACAAACATTTTCTATTTTAAATTGCAGACTCTTCGAAATGAACCCATTACACAGTAATGGTATTGACTCTTTGCACGTGCATTAAGATTTACAAAATATATGGGTAGTGATTCGCGGAATAGAATAGAGCTAACCCATTCCTTGGGTGCAAATACCGGTAAACGATAGCAGCTTCTACCTGTATAATAAAAGCAATTACGAGGGAGGCCAATGTCCCAGTAGTGAACTCTTTTGGCTTTTTTGTATGATGATGATGATAATCGATAGAAACGCTGTATGTATGGTGTTGCAGATAAATTCTAGGTATTATTTTCAAGAGCAGTAAAGTTATTGCAGTGGGTTCCTTGACGACATGAAGAAGTCAGATAAGAGCAAATTATGTTTTTTGTTTGTATATGCTTATATATCTATGTATGTGTATAATAGAATAATTTTTATTATTCATGTCAATAATGTATGACCAATCCACACCAAATATATCTACTTTTACACCGTGTCCATTCAACAGTTGTCAGAAAGAAATATTGTTAGCGATAAGACTGCCCCTTTGTTTATAAATATTATTTAATCAACATCAGTATATTTTTTGTGTACAATAAAGAATAATCTATCTGCGAGCATCCGAGTTAATCAATGGTATTTTTGTCGATTTTGAGGGACCAAGTGATAAGATCGGCGTCTCGTCAAAGTAATTTGTTTATGAGGCGGATGCAAAGGTCCGTGGGTGGAGTTCCCTCTCTGCTATTCGCCCCGCTCTACTCGCCATTCTAATTAGCCATTGTAGTCGCCAGTTGAAGTTTGCGATCGGCCGGCCGGCAGTCAAGCCGCAGCCGCCGGCATGTTGTTACGTGTTGTCGGTTTCTACAACTATAACACGAAGCGGCACGATAGTGAACACGATTGTGATGGACAGTGGTTCAAATAGATAACAACAAACGCCTCCTTTATTCATCCGACATGTGCGCATAGACTCTCAAAATGATTGCTAGTAGTGTGCTCAAGTTCTAAATCTTGGCGTAACGCAAGGTAAAACAATTATTTACGAGTCATATACATACTTTTAAAGCTGGCACCATTGTGCTACAACCAATGGATATTCATCGGAATTCTTTCTGGACGTATTTAAAAGTCATTTTTAGTAGTTTCTACTTGTTAGGTAGAATATTGCATCGGTGAAGTTAAGCGAATTTGATAATGTTGAATCTCTGATATTTGTTATTGTGAAAACAATCTACGTAAATTATTTCTCGATTATAATTAATTATTTCTATATTAACATAGAACACGTGTGAGCGATCAACTACAGTAGGTACAAAAAGCTGTTTGGAATGCAAATAGAACTATAACACGTTGGACGGTACAAAATTTTAAGTGTATCAAAACTTAAATTTTATGGAGCTTTCATAAACATTGCATTATTTTTTTTAAGAAAAGCAATGAAACAATTATTTTATATTAAACTAAAGCTGTATTAACCAACTAACATATTTATCATCGGCTATGTCAAAAGAGTTTCACAATATTAATCGTAAGGACGGCCCGAATCGATAAGTTTATAGCGTCGTTAAACTAAGCTTTATAACGCCACTTTTATAGTTTTATGGGAAGCTAATAGGACAAGAATACCATACGTATCGAAGAATGGCATTTCCATATGCATATTTATATAACAAAGCTGTCTGTTCGCCTCGTCGCGAATAAGTACCATTGCGTATGCAGAACTGACCTTCGACAATAATGTCCCTTAGCTAGGAATGCATTAGTTGCCGAGGTGAGTGCATTTGGCACTAACCTGGAATACTGCATTGCTTATTATGTTTCGATGAAATCCCTTTATTAATATGGACGCTATTCTAATGAATTACATAACGCAGTGTGAATAACTAAATAAGGGAAAGTTTTACCGCGATGTACGAAGACCGCTGCATGAGCTGCATGGCCATTATTTTACTAATGAGATGATTATTATTGTAAGGTATTTTTTTTAAACTAATTTAACTACATGTATTTGTTATATATTTGATATTTATTTACTACAAATACTATATATATTTGATTTACCACTATTTTATCTTCATAAAAACTAAGAATAGCGTACAATAAAATAAAGATTTAGTAAAGATAAAAAATTAAATGACTCAGTGGCGAAGTTAAATTCAAATATGGCTTACAGATATTTATTTCGAGTCTAGGTATCTCGCACATTTTGCCTTGGACAAGTGTTGTAAGTTTATGTCCGTTCATTGTCCAGGATTGGGAGATAATTAAAGAGGTATATAAAGAAAAATATTTAATACACATTTTTAAAGTAGAGGAGGCAAACGAGAATGCGAGTCACCTGGTGGTAAGTGGTCAAGCTGGTCACCGCCGGTCCAAAGACATCTACAACGCCAGACGTGTTACAGATGCGTTGCCGGTGTTTTATCGATGTCAACATCTTTGTTCTTTATAATTTGCTCACAATATTAATCATTTTGTTATATTAAATATTTATTTATTGCAATCATGTGCAGTATATATTATAGCCGATGCCAGTGACTTCTTGTCATTTGTAAATATTCCCACAACTATTATATATATATATATATATATATATATATATATATATATATATATATATATATAAATATATATATATATATATATATATATATATATATATATATATATATATATATATATATATATATATATATATATATATATATTATATACAGTCGACTTAGAACTTTTTTGTTGCGCTTTGTTGGTGAACGTTGAGAGGTGAGCTTGATGATGATATGGTGAGTTAGATGAACAACGACTCGTCACTTTTCTATCAAATTTCCGTTCCAATTCAAGGAAGGGCATTCGATGGCGTTATTGAAAACAAAACTTTCCAAACTGAGTTACCCCAAAAGTCCTACGACCACTTTGATCAAAAACCTGTACAGTAGATACAAGCCGAGACCCGTTTTAAGTATTTATAGACGTCTGTTAAAACCAAAAATAAAAATTGTAAGCACCGCACTGTTTGAAGCGGTCAAGGATTGTATCCGTTTCGATAAAATTAAAACAAAATTATTTTCCTGCTTTGTTTGGGAAGCCCAAGTCTCTTCTGGTTTTGGTTTCTTCCAGTGGTGACATGAAACGCAGATCTGTTCCACGATTTCTCATATCTTAAGTATATCCTTTCCGCTCAAAGATTAGATAGCATGAAATTCGCTATCTTAAAGAAATGTTTCCTTTTTTCCATTTTATATCTTTCTAGCAGAAGTTTGTTTTTCTCTTCCATCCATTATATCTTGCCTTTAATTAAGTGTTTTATCTGCAGTGCCCTTGGTATTTCACGGTGGTGCTAACTTACCATCTAATAGTAGACATGCTTACTCGTAAAAAGTAAAAACTAAATAAAAACTTAGGATTTTTACAAATTCTATACACAAATTATCATAAGAGTGGTGGAAGGCAGCAGGTCTTTTGTTCTTTCATCTGCGGACAGCAGTCATCGATATACGGCATGGGACTCTTTGTTCGCCAGGAGACCAAAGCAAGAAAGGATGGAAAGGAAAGGAAAAGGAAGGAGAAAGCTAATGTGGAAGATACGCATCTTCAGCGCTATATTTATACATAATTTGGCGACCCAAATGGCACAAGGATGAAGTGTTCGCTTTCCGTGTGAAGGGTCGTGAGTTCAATTCCCACTTACGGATAAATATTTGTGAGGTCTACAAGTATTTAATCTGAGTCGTAATCGGTCTTTTTACTTGGCATATTGTATGTTTGTTACAATAGCTACGATACGGTGGGGCACACGACATAATCCTTGTGTGGGGCTATATCTCATAAGTTTTTACTTCAAAATATTGAATTTTGGCCATGTTCATCAATGTTATCAACATTTTAAACATTAAAGTCCTTATTTTTCTCTGCATTTCATACTTTTTATAGCACAGCAGGCAAACGAGCATACGAGTCACCTGAAGATACAGTAATCCCCGCCATTTATAGATATCCTCAACGCCGAAGACGTCTCAGATGCATTGGCGGCCTTTTGCGATGACATCGCTCGTATCTTTAATGTTCCTATGTCGTAGTAATGTAGAAAGGCCGCAGGTGGTAAATCATTCCACATTCGCAGTTTGTAGACTAAACCACTGTGCGGGACAGTCTACGTAACGCACGTTGTCCGATGGTGGAACTGTGCGGCTGGGAGGAGATTAAACTCTGAGGACTTCTCAGAATATTCGGTGTAATTATTCCATATAGTATGCAGAGATAAGGTAAATCCCTGTGTATAGATAACATATCAAGTCTATTGGAAATCCCGCAGTCTTCGCAAATTCAGGACGCTTTCCGCTGGATACGGTCAAATAGAAGGTGTGGGTCCTCGGGAGCCCTAGCCCAGATATGAAAGCAACACTCCATATGCGCATAATGTATACAAAGCATTAAACACGTGTCATCCCGTGACGTATAGTTTCTTCAATTGCGTGACGTGAACATAACACTGACTAGTTATTAAATAACATATCTGGAACTGCGATGAAACTTCTGCGAACCATGAGTCACTTAGAGCTGTTACGCTCTCGGAGTCAGGTCGCTTTTTTTTTACGCCAATAAGTATTAGTCACCAACCGCGCTAGGATAACGAATTTATTAATGAAATCATTATGTTATCATCCCTGTGGTATGTGAATCAATGCTATCATTTTTTTGATACACTTTAAAATATGTTTTCGTTACGTCTTGATAAATTATCAGCGTGACTAATGAAAACAATTATAAGATCTTTCGGCTATACTTCCTCTCGAGTTTAAATTTAACAATTAGTATTTCTTGTTTCATTTTATTATTATTTTAACTTCTCAACTTCTTCCTACGCACCATCACCGTCATACGTCTGTGGCGCCAGCTTTCTTAGGCGATACATCATCGGAACCATTCATAACAAACGGACACATTTCTAAAAGGTCGGTAACGCTTTTGCAACGCCTATGATTTTGCAAATGTCTATAGGCGACGTTGATAGCTTTCCATCAAGCAGTACACTTGCTCCATTTCCGTGTCCCATAATACAATATTATACTTACTTCTGTCAAAAAAGATTAAAATGTCAAAATATTTGGGAAAATTTTATTTTCACATCCCATCTAATATGGGCTGGATTGTTTTTGAGAGTACCACACACACACACAGTTGACTTAGAACTTTGTTGTTCCGCTTTGTTGATAAGCATTTAGAGGTTCAAACATAACTCCTTTCCTTAACCTTAACACCTTAACTTCCCAGTTACCTTCCTTACTACTTACCGCAAGATGAGCAAATACATCTGTTTGCAGTGCCCGTAACGTTGTAGATGCTTATAAACAGCGGTGATTCCTAAATATTAGCTGAAACGATTTCGCTTGTCTTCATATACCTAATCAAATATTAAAGAACTTCATTTTGCACAGTAATTGCGAAGAAAAACAACGCTTTTGTTATTATTAATGGATATTATAGACAATATATAAAAATTCATTAAAATCTTTTTTCTCTGCCTTTTCAATTTTTATTGACATGAATGCAACAAATAAAATACAATATTACTATTATTAATGGAGTCAGGCGTTACTTTGCGGAAATCCATCACTATATGGACAGTCAAAAGTTTTACTTGGCTAAGATCCGCGACAAGCAAAACAATAACAGAAAATTAATAATGTGTGTTTTTCCGTTGGGTTTAGTGGATTTATTTGGAACTTAAACCAAAAACTTACCGAAAATCGGCCATCAACTCTCCACCCACCAACCACTATACACAACGCCGAACACACACTATCACTTTTCCATCTTGTACACGACACGTGTTTCGCCCCAACACGAGGCATCTTCAGGTATAGTAGACTCTACGGAAGACTTTTCGGTTGTCTTCCGTAGAGTCTACTATACCTGAAGATGCCTCGTGTTGGGGCGAAACACGTGTCGTTTCACACGACAAGTTTAGGTGATTTTTATATTTTTCTTTACGTCGCAATTTTTGCTATTTTCTGTTTCTAATGGAGCATGTAAACTCCATTAGAAACAGAAAATAGCAAAAATTGCGACGTTAAAATGACACCTTACCTAAAATATAAGGCCTAAAATGTAAGGCCATATCTGCAAATAAATTTTGATTTGCTTTGATTTATATGTAAAACGTTCGCTCATCAATGTGGTAGTATGTAATTAGATAACATAATATTGTATAATTATTAAATAAATTTTCGTTATATTTAGCATACATTTAGAAGCTAATAATTTAAACTTCGGATATTACAAATGTTTGGAAACAGAAATAAGTATAGTAGAATAAGAAGTTCTTATACCAAATACTTATCAATGAAAATACCTGAATTAGAGAACGATTGACAATCACTGGCTTAGACGTGATCTTAGGACGTAGTTTCAGGTTGTTTCGATGACGCGCCATTAGCCGGCTCTATGAATACGTTGTCCATGACATCAGCGATGTCCACGTCAGCTCGCGTCACACGAATCACAATCGGAATCTCCGTAACACTGGTAATCATCGCTGTTATACCGCCAATTAATGTCCATAATGTTATCATGACGATTGCGTAAGAGATATATTTATATATCACCAAAATGATATTTCCAGCTATGACGTGCGCTCTCCAATCGCAGCATTTTTATCTTTATTGTTTAATAATGTCTAAAAATTATTGATAATATAATATAATATGTTTAAATAGTTATAGTGATATAATTCTTCTTCAATTTACTCCTACAGTTCTGAGGATTGTGGTTCTCCCTAGAAAAAAATTATATAATACGTTCTAGGTTTTCGTGCTCTTTCCTAATGAAATGGCCAAAGTATCTTAGGGCGCGAGGAGTGATAAAGGAAAAAGACTTTCACGAATAATCACATTTCTACGATCGGACTTAAGTATTTAATTCGTTTTTTGTTTTTTTTTTTAATTTTGTTTGAGTTCGAACAATACTTTCGATATATTCTCGAACTATATAGATATGACAGTGGGTGGCCAGTTACGAAAAGGTTTACCGTCGGGTCGTTCATGTTAAATCAAATCTAATTGATAGAGCGTTCGTAAATGATTGACACACTGCGACTGCGTCGGCGAATCCAAACAATTGAGAAGGCAACGTAAAACGTAGGCGGTGCCATCAATATGCACAGCGCGACGCTCAGCGATCGACACTCGAACGCGTGAGCCGTGTTCTTGATTGATAGAGTTCCCGGGGTCTCCAGTGACTCAGACATAGGTATCACGTTGCCGCCAATGGTTTCTTTGACCCCATTTAACGGTTCTAGTTAGTGCATTCGCTTATCCTTGCCCTGAATTCAAAGCAGTCTCCGTATTCCTGGAATAGCAATAAAAGTTGTGATATGAAATCAGCAACAAGTCACATATTTATATTGTATAATTTATGGCTACGATAACATTCTCTTGTATATTGTGAATGACAGCTTTAAATAAGTTTTTCTTTAGAAAAATAATTATTTTTTTAAATTTTAAATTATTATTTTTAGGATCTTATGCAATTATTTAATAATTGTATAATATCCTAAAAATAATAATACCTTTATTTTCAAAATGTTTACATAAGTTACAGGACACTAGGATTGCCTGTATTGTGGGAAACTAGGCTCTTCCCTTCGTAAATAATACAATGTTATAACACAAATATCAAAACAGTAGAGAAAAAAATAAAAATAACATTAAATTAAACACTAGTGATAATAAAAAATGGATTAAGTTAGATAATAAATTATTAAAGACGTGATCTGTATGTGTGCAGATGAGTGTATTTATGTGTTAGTCTTTTAGGATTCTGTGGATTTATCGTTTCGAAAAGCAGCCTCTCCTTATACTTCTCATTCAAATTTAGCAGCCAGCTAACAGCTTTCCACACTTGTATTATGTACAGTTTATTATGTTGAGTATATATTATATAAGAACGTATGGTAATCAGATGAAAAAGAATTAAAAAATAGAGAATACTTAGGAAGTTTCTTCTCTGTTCAGAGGAATCTCATTATGAAATGGTTGTAAAAGCCTAACTGTTGGCGAACTAACGTTTAACAAATGAAATGAAATTCCGTATGTCAGAAAATAAGCAATGTCTATGAAAGACGTTACTACAACAAATTTGTAGATGTCTAAAGTCCATGTTAAATTTTGCCCAGAAACGGAAAATTAGCAAAATTTTTCATCGCCTCTTATTTCCAATAAAAACATTGTACTCATATTATCTACCCAAGTTTTTTTAGTTATTTTTTTCTTTTCTTTGATGGCAATTAGTTATAACTATTATGCCAGTGTCGAGTAAAATACGATAACATCAAATCTCTTGAAATATAACTAGTTAGCTTTTCACGTTACGTCTTGATAAAATGGTGGCTATTCTACCAAAACCTTCTATGTATTTTTTCAGTCAACTTAAAAAGTCACGATACACGCATTTATTTTATATCACATCACTTATACACCTTAATCGAACTTTATTGTATAATATCACTTTTCTTATGAAAAAGTTTTACCGCTCAACTATACCAAACTCATAATTAAAATTAATAATTAAACTAACACTAAGATTTGATCTTTGTAGGTTCTAGTGGCTTACATATCTTAATACGATCAATATAACATATCTAAATTGAGTGTCTACTCGGTTCGCAGAAGTTATGAGGTTTAAAACTGAATTACTTTTTTTTATCGTTACCACACAATGTAAACGTTAGATTCTGATCGTTCTTAGACGCTCATCTAATTGTAAGAATAATTGAATTATCGTGTTGATGTACAATGATGATAAGTGTCCGCTAAATCACACTGAATTGTTAATATTTATGTCAAGGACATCAGATACGGATGTCGGGGGGAACGGCACAAGCTTGATTCTATTTACGAAAACGAAGGGTATTTTTATTCGTAAGTCTTGGCTTTACAATTGTCGCATTGCAGTATAAAGTATATTTTGTGATCTATGCCAACTACAATATTATTCAAATTTATCTATAAATTAAATATACGAGTTGCGTTGTTGCTTTTGTACGTGTTAGTATTGTTTATTTTTAAAAGATATGTTTTTGACCGATCTTCTATTTACGAGTGTGTCAATATTTTCATGATATCCTATTTTTAACGCATAAAGAAACTAAAAATTATAAACACTTTCTTTGAAATATAATTCTAATTTTTTTTTTAAATTGTGCCACTCTATGCAATATAACATTTTAAAATTTAAACTAATCCTAAATTATTTTTTTAAATATGAGAACCAACTATAGCAAACTGAAGTGGATGGTCACGTTTGCTGTAGAACCGACAATCGATAAAAGGTGAGCGGTGGAGTTGAGGCCGCGTGTTCGCAAACGTAGTTTGGGACACCAAGACTAGATGGTGCAACGAACTGCAGCTGGCAAAAACTGATGCGATGTGGCCGAAAATCAGGCTAGATGGCGAACGTTGAGGAGGCCTATATCCAGTAGTATACTTAACGTGATGATAATGAAAATGTAATTCTATTATAAACTAAGAAAAAAATTGTAAAGTGAAACTTCCAAAAGCTGAGCCGGACTCGTTCCTAGGTGTTTATTTGTAAACTGATTTGTATGAGAAGGAATTTGATTTGTATGAGAAGGATATTTGAGGTGTATTTAATGGCTATTCTACAATAGTATAGAATTATTTTCAATTTTATATTGATAATAACTTATGACAGTGGCAAGTATTGTAACAATTTACTTGTTGTTCCACAACAATGAATTATATCAATTATTCGTTCGTAAGTCACATCCATTCAATATTTACGAAAACTTCAATAGCGCGCAGACGTCAAATGCTTGTCGTCGAGTACCGCTAGTACAGTAATGAGGCAATATTAAATGAAATATAAAAAAAATCATTTTATTCGTATCAACATGGCAATTTCAAATTCTTTATCTTGGTTATTATACCTTTTAGGGCTAACCTCAATGTTAACATTAAGTGAACTATATAAAGTTTCTCTGTTGAAATTATAAACGGGAGTAAGGAGTAGAAAAATTGGTGCAGACATGCATGATTTTCCTACTCCCTTCCTATTATTCAGATTATATATACTTAGATACATATATTTAGGTAGGTAACGCGTCTGCGGTGTCCTTGTCATTACAGCTTTCTATGGGCAGTGGCGATCATTTACTACCACATCATCTTCTTGCTCGGTTGCTTGTCTCTTGTATAAAAAAATGAGTACAATATAGAATTCTAAATATTTATTTCTTAAAAAAAAAATACTAGCCATACTTATCATAAGTATTACTTAGAATTCCAAGAACCATTCTTACTAAGTTAATAATGTTTTCCCTAAGGGATCTATTACATCATTAGTCTAAGGGAAGGGAAGAAGATTGTTAACAACTGAATTATTGTTGGGTTTCTTTATAAATCCTTCGTGTTATTAGTTTGATATACTTCTTTGTTTTGAATTGCGTAATAAGTATAACACATAAATGCACATAAGGTTTCGAAAGATTAGTTTTGTGTAACATTAACTTTGTTAGCACGGGCGATAAAAACACTAGCCATGGTTAAGGCACGTTACAACACAGTATTATCTGCTAAGCCTTGATTCGTTTGTAACCATTGTTTTGTACCGAGGTTGATTTAGTGGAAACTTGAAGCTGTTTTACAAAGCAGTTAGTTAAATATAAAGAATAATCATAGTTTACATATATATTATAATATAAGTAAAAAAAATCATAGCGGGACATAAGCGTTTTCTGCGACTTTGATCGATCTCTTACAAATATGGCAGCTATTTTGAGATTACAGATCCTTTTAATATTGTTTGCATACATATTTTATTTTCGTAGAATTGTATCTTTGTAGAGATGTAAATACCAGGATTCAATGAAATTAAACTACCATGAAACACATTTAATATTTAATAGTATGCAATACTATCATCGTAACGATTTTACACTCCATTATCAACTGCATTTGCTGTTCTAACATTATCCATAACATTACATTTTTTCAATGTATTTGTTATTCATGCCAATAATATTCTTCTACAGATACCGGAATTCAAATTGGATGGCAACAACAGTTTGAAACACAACGGCAGTGCCAAAGATTTGGCCTCCGTCATGGAGAACTTGAAGAAAAGCAGTCTCGTCACACGCCAAAGCCAGACTCTGAATACACAAGTGACTAGCTCTTCTTCGCAACAGGTAAATGACTATAATAAATGATGTAATTAACCAGTTTTTCTTATTATTTTTAATCACTGACTTTCTTGGATGTTAACATACTGACTACCATGTTTTGCAAAACGATTAAGGTATTTACATCCACGTACTTAGGTGTATCAACGTTTTATTAAACATCATTGCCTGTGGCAGTCCATTATTGGAAATAGGTATTCTTTAAGATTTGCCGCCTAGCCAAACTTTTGGCCACACGCTTCCAGTTTCTGCCAACCGCTATACGCAGTTTCAGGCTGTACTAAAATGCGTGCGTCCCACACAACGTTTGCCAAGACACTACCTTATAATATAAAATATTTTATATGACATTATTAATTTATTTTTCTTTTTAAATAGTTTTATTTTTTCTGTATTTGGTGAAAAAAATAAATTTATAGATTTAACATATTATTATTTAATGATCTAAGTTAGATTACTCTTAATTATACACACATACATATCGTCACGCCTGTCACATGTAGGGGTAGGCAGAGACCGCAGATCTCGATCCGCTACGATCCTGGCACACCTTCCTTGCTTTCTCCTCACTCATCCATATAGCGAAACGGCTCTCCGTTAGTTGCTTCTCGCCCTCGTGGGAAGGACGTGACGGGTGACGATCCACATCGCCGTAATTTATTAACGAATTAGGTTTATTAAAATTTGTCATACTGTATCCCACGAGCCGCAAGGGAAGATGGAGGTCAGCCCCAGCAGAGCCCAGCATGCTGAGATTAAGGTATTATAGTACCCGGGGGAGCCCGATCTCGGGCCGGTCGGCACGCTTGCGACTAAGCTCTCATACAACATAATTTTAATAATAATTGCAATTACGGCATAGTCAGTGAAGGATAAAATTTGGCACAAGTTCATATTTATATTACATAACATATTCAGAATTGTTATTAAGACCACTTATCAATATATCGACCAAGTCTTTGGCGTACTATAACAACACTGACTTTATTACGAGTGTTGACTGTACCTTAAATATAACGACGACGTATTTACGATCTGAGTAGACATCTATCGATCACTGCGCTCTTCCGTCAATGCCGTATAATTTGTAAACGACAGTATTTAAATATGAAATATTCACACTAATTAATATATCTCATCTGGGGGCTAAATCCCACGACTTAATCAGGGGGTAAATTATAAAATTTTTACTTAAAAAAATTACGAGTATTAAAAATCTTTTAAACAAAGTTATGGAATAACCGGAACATAGGCTATGTTGCATATAAATGTCTATCAAACGTAAGCGCGTAAGCAAAGAATTTTTTTTTGTGCGACTACCGTTTTAGAATGGTGTGGCCACAATCTATGCAGAGATCCACACAGCGAATGCAATAAGATGTTCAAAGGCATAAAAGAAATATGTAGAATGTATGATTTTCAGTTGAACACAACAATGGATAACTATGTCAACATAATGGAGGAGTTGTATTACGTAAGGTAGGTATATATTGAATAAGAATATTCATGAAAATGTTAGTTGCGTTCATAAATAGTCGGTGGGTTATTTCGGCCCGGCCTCGGCCGGTTCATAAAATGAGCAGTTTATTTAGAATTCGACCAGCGCGGTTTACGAGAAAAATAAATAAAATAACGCGAATGCGCCTTCAAGCTAAGTGCGGTGTCTGATGCGTGTACCTATTGTTTGTAAAAATTACAATCCCAGCTACTGCTTATCCCAGCATATGTTATATTTTAATATTTTGATACACTTTACGATGTAAGTAATCATTGTCTCTGAATTAGCACGTGAGCATTTTCATCAAATCTATAAATAATATATGTAAGGTTTAAAACATATTATTCTATTTCTGTAACAATTAATTTTACTTAATACTATATGTATTTCGACAACCGTTGAAGTAGACAAGTGCTGGAGTCTGTATCTTGAAGGGACGTAGTAGGGGACGTTCCTGGACAGATGAAATAGCGATCTGCGTAGGACGGTTAAAAATTTGTTTTACCTTCCCTTCCCTCTTTGCCAACCATTTATGATGTTTTACCCTAAGGTAGATAAAGCATCTGCAGTACAATGTCTGGTGAAAACTTACAATTAGTATACACGCTTACTTACATATGCTTGCCTTTACCAATTCACATTTACATTAATTAAATTTATGTAAGTCCTTACGCAAAAATATTGAGATATCCCTGACTGAAAAGCAATTTCTAGAAGAGCCGATTCCAATTTATTATTTTTTAATTATTTTGTTCTTTAATTAAAAAAGCTAACTTAAAAAAGTAAACGATAAAAAGAAATTTCTTTATATTTTGAGTGACAGACATTATGAATGTCAAACAATCTGTGGTTTTCTGACGTTTTATCAGTTGCTAATGTATAGAAATTTTATTGGTTTACTAATAATAATCCCTTTTTGCTTTTAATAATTAAGAATGTAGTTCACAGGACAAGAGTTTGGCTAGAGGACCTAATTAGTTTTTACCTTGAGTTTAAGAATAATGTAAAAACTAATTGAGTCAGTCCATTGAGTAGATATTATTTTTGTTGGCATAGAAAAGCCTTTACATATTTTTTTTACCAAAAAACAGTTTCACCGTGATTTTATTACTAAAAGTAAGTTATTATATATATTTTAATTTTCATTTTTAAATTCTATTGTATGGTTTCAATTAAATGTTCTGGTATATACATATATCAATAACAATCGCTTTTTTATACAGCCCACATATGTTGAGCTGCACTCGAGCCCCTTCTAGAGGAATGTATGTTATTTACCCCCCCCCCCCATCTTGTTCAGGGCGAATTTGCGGGAGACCCAGACACGTAATAAATAACTGTAGGCCACACATATATTAATCCCAATGCGGGATAAAACCCACGACCATTGACTCCGAATGTGGTAACTTCGTCACTGAGCCAATTAGATAGTCAACTTATCTGATAACAAAACTTGTCCTTTGTGAACATAGAAAATTAAATTGGATAGTCAAAATTAATTTATGTTAAACCCATTAATAATTGCCGTAGCGGTCATTGGGTGCGCCAGCGCATGCCGACACGGTGTCTATTGGCAAGAAGCCAGAAGGAGCGGCGTGGCGTAACGTAGGACTGTAGGTCTGTGCCCCAACAACACTCGCGAGGTGAACTTTCTGTACGTTAAAATACCATCGTTATAACACACTATCTACTACAAACAAAAACTTTTAAATGTACAATTTCCTCAATTATCCTATTACGTTTCATGCTTTACAAAAATAATTGATAATCAGTTTCTATTCTCGTATTGCATATTTATGTACATATTTATGACCTACAAGACTCCGAAATCTGGGTGCCCAACTAATCCGCCCCGGACAAGTGTGTTGGATTAATAACTTATTCATCTTATTACTATTTTTTTAATATATCTACATATGTTGGTAAAACTGACATTTTGAATATTATAATATTTTGTTCAAAACAAAGCAGTGCATATTATAATATATCTGTTGAAGGTAAACTATTATATTTGTTTTCTATTATATTTGTTTTCGTCATTATATTCGAGATTTTCGCTTACAAGTTGTATTGATATTCTATTACCAGCATTATCCTGACGACAAATCGTGTTTTTTTGAACAATCCCACTTCTAAAATGTTCTTAGGATTCATGACAACATTTTAGTTAAACAGGATTATCAAAAATTTTAATATTGCTATTATAAATAATAAATTGCTAGTTTTCTTGTTAAATATGTACCTCACTCAATCAATTAATTTTTCAAACAATGATTTAATCTAATATTGTAATTAGGTATTATCTATAATCTATTTAATATGGTAAACAATTTTTGATAATTAAGATAATTAATAGTCATGATATATATTTTAATGAATATGTATGTTATAACAATGCGTTTGTCAGTCGAAACCATGCAAAAACCTGCTTTAATTAATTTGTTGTAGAATATGTAACAGTTTATAAGAATTGTTTTATTCGTATAAATTATAATAGTTTGCCAGATGTAGATATAATCTCGAAGAACTTCAAGAGCCTTGCCATCCACCATGATATACAAATGGCGGTCTTATCGCTAATAGGGATTTCTTCCAGACATCATGACAAAATGAAAAGTAAAATTAGTACTTTACTTAAAAATTTTTTCTTCGTCTTTCGTCTAATGTTTAAATTAAGTGAAATCACATCCAAGATTAGCTCGAATAAGCAAAGAATGGAGACAAATATACAAGATGTTTATGAACAAGTAAGAAAACGCACATACAGATGGATTAAAACAGTGCGTATTGATTGTATTCGAAAATAAAAAAATAACTCGAAATACCGTCGTAAAAATGATAAATGACATATTTTTGTTTCTTCTTCTTCATCTTCCGGGAGTGCCCGTCCGACTAGCGAAGCGACTCACCTGCTTTTTTGTTTCAGAAAATGATATTTAACTAAATTAATATATCAAAATATTATTCATTTCCACGAATACATTTTATTGTAAGGTTCCGTATTGTGTGAGTATTATTAGAATGTTTCACAACATACTTATTATAATGTTGAGGCGTAACGAATTGACATGTCTTAGCAAGTTACAAAAACCATCTTCACAATCATTGGCTGCGAGGTTCAAGGCTACAAGTTGCATCCCGCCCACATTTGTTGAATCACACATGTTGCCTTTCATCACACATACATAGTATATAATGCCGGGAAAAAAATATTTTAATGATATCTCATTTAACTTGCTATCTATCATCTACACTAAACGGAAACGGATCCACTTAATAAATTTAAGCAATTTTTTCTATTTATATACTTATCTTTATATCGATGTAAGAAAGCCAAAATGTTAAGGACACATGTCAAAAAAAATTATTGCATATTTGCTATCATAAAAAATACTGCGTCGAATTGTCTGAGTATCCCAACTCTACAACCACTAGAAAATTTTGTACAGCGTTGAAACTGGACTGTTTTTGAGTTATTAGATACAATTTTTTCATCTCTGGTGGTAAGTTTTTATTTTCTGGTTTACTACATTTTCGCTTTTTTTGTGTCGATATTGTAACAGTTTATTTATCCATTTATTTGTTAAAGTGAATATATTTTTTATTGTATCTCCTTACCCGACCTGATTATTCTCATATTTATATTTTATTTCAGTGTCGTCTATTTTCCTTCACTATTTACTTCGACCGTAATTGCGCCAAGACGCGTGACGCCAATACGTGAGCCTCTCTAACATTGGCACTGAACTCTCCAGTCCTCGTCTAGATAACGAATAGGAACGACGAAGTATATTATCAAATTTGTTGTCCCCTTTACTTTTTAAATTATTGTGCAAAACACAACTTTTATTTTCCTTTCTCTCTGTTACGAAGATACTGTTATCAAAGCAAAGGTTAATAATCTTGTTTGCATACAAAGAGCTCTAGATCGCACACAATTCATCGGGTAAACTGTTTGTTGCAACACGAAATGATAACGTGATGAACATCAATCGCAGTAAACATTTCTCGACTCGGACCGTATGTTTAGTATATAATAAATTGTTTTAGATGGTGTCCAGTACGACCTCGAGTAGCGCTGCAAGCAACCAGCGACTGCAGAGTTCGCAGCGCCTCCAACACATGACTGCCTCGGAGATAAAAGCCAGTTCGATGAAATCAGACCTATCTGAGCTCCAGAGTTCCATCTCCGAAATGAAAACCTTAAGCAACTCGGCTTTGAACTTTGGACAGAGGTAAATAGAAGTGTGATTCACTAGAATTTTATTTTGGTGTAGGTACATAATATTAACACTTGTGACAGATGTGTCAATGTTTTGCTCGTCCCGTCAATGGGTATTTGAGATAACACTCGCGCTGGCTCACCTGAGCAGCCTTGGCTCCGCGCCAATTCCCATCCGCTCTCCACTGGTGTTTGCAGTATCGCGTCGACAAACAAAACTAACAGTACGATCCCGCTGGACCGTTCCAAAATATCTATTGTTAAAAGTTTCCTCAAATTTAAAAATCTCAACCGTAAACGGTGGTTCCGCTTGATCTCGCAGCATTTATTTCGTTTTGCCTTTACAGACTGAGGAACTCAATGGAGAACATAGTGGATCAGGATGAATTGGGAGAGAGGCATTTACCAGATATCCGTGACCTCAGTGAAATGGGCGAATACAGTGACATGGGTGACATGAGCGAGCTCACGGGCGACGGCCCTTTAGTTACGTTTCCCGAGTCGGACACGCCGCCGCCTGTTGGTGATAAAAGTTTGATCGCGGGGAACAACGTGACCGTTGGGTCGACTGCTGCCAACGAGTTGAAGTACAGTGCGGCGCGGATGACTTCGGCCAGCTCTACTCGGGTAGTGGCGGATGGGTACAGTGCGTCGCGGTCGGCCGCCAACAGCGCCAGGATGAGACGGTTACAGCACGGTGACGTGCAGTATGCAGAGCGAAGCGCCGCTGGAGCATCACACCGACTTCTACAGGCCGAGGGACTCACTGCCGAACAGAATAACACCTACTTACAAGTGAGTACGCACCGAGTTTATATTGAATCAATTAACTCTTCTGCTCTCTCTCTCTCTCTCGCTCTCTCTCCCTCTCTCTATCTCTCTCTCTATTGGGTCACAGTGTTTGATGAAGTGTTTACCTTATAGATTCATTTTAACGATAAGTGGCAATATTACTATTCCGACTGGACCAAGTCTCTGTAGCGAACATATTACACAAAGCAACGGTGCCAATGATAGAATTTAGTATAAAGGTCTTATTATACATAAATAAAATAAAAAGAAAGCATTCGTTGCAATTTGATTAAAATCAAATTTTCAATTGTTTTTTGTACATCATCTACTAAAACATTTAAGTCAACAGACATAGTCGTAGTACAGCGACTATTTACAAATAAATCACATACATTCAAGCCAATTATTTGTTTTTTTTTAGGTAAACGTACATCTAATATATAAGAATCTCGTGTCACAGTGTTTGTTATCGAACTCTTTCGAAACGGCTTAACAGATTTTTATGAATTTTTTTTTGTCTATTCGGTAGATTTAGGAATAGCTCGTGAACTATTTTCTATATGGCAAACCAACGTTTGCCGGGTGATTAGTAATATTATATATTTACTTTGGTGTTCACACCAACCGCATATACCCTTCCTTGCAGCGCCAGTAAGGCGCGTCGAAGGACGCGACCTCGCGCGCCCCAGACCGATCGATAGCCCACCGTCCCAAAGGCGACGCAGTGTTGTCGCTCAGTAGAGAACTCTTTCTTGCCGCGATAACATGAAAAGTTTGAGATGTAGCGTATGAACGTAGGATGTCGGGACGTATTGCCACGTGGACTGCGAGGCTGTTCCGCCGAGGGTCACCGAAGGCGGTGAGATCATTTATCTCGCTTATCGCAATCCACCATGTCTCAGTCTGTGCCGGGCCGCGAGCTGCGCGCAAGCAACACACGGAAGTAGTTCACTGCGCACGCGCTGCTACGAATAGTACGTTAAATATAGCATCGGAATGTCCGGGGGCGGGGGGTCAGTTCCCTGGCCCGTGCACCGACGCGTCCTCTCGCGCTTCCCTCCCAAGTCGAGTCCTTCGGTGAGAAACTTTCCCAAGGAAAATTCTGCCGGCCTTTCAATTGCGTGACGTCTGCACACAAACTTTAAAATATCAATGCCCACGAGTTCTCTCTATTGGCCTATATCCAATAGAAACTGTATACACAGCTTCAGTAGTGACGTGTATTTTCATATCCAGTATAAAAGTAGTTCTCGTAACGAGACGAGGAGATTGTGTGAATCGTGTAACAATGTTTTCGAAACGACGTCCGAGGCCTAAATTGCGTATCGTTATTCCTGTAACTAACTACTGTAAATTTTTATATGAATCACAGTGCTAATATAAGCGCGCCCAATATATCAAAACATGAGTGATTATCTTGATAAGAGTGTATAATCGCCTTATAAGACAATTATTAAAAAATTAAGACTTAGGATATCACCCTACTAGTTCGATAAAACATCCAAGAAACTTAACAGTTATATTTAATGTTGTGTTACAGGAGCAACGGTCGTTAAAAGCCGGAGAGGTGACGTCTCAGGAAGCAAACAACATGTCAGCCACCAGTTCGCGTTTACAAACCGAAGCATTTAGTGCCGAGAAGAAAGCCATGGCATCAGCGCAAGCCCGACAGACCGTGACCTCGAGTGGAATGTTTAGTCATAAGGAGCACTCCAGTGTCGCACACTCAAACATGACAATATCCAGCAAAAACATGTCGACCAAATCAACACTACTTTCATCACAGGTCAGTAGTACATTTGAATAATTTACCATTCAACTGTATTATAAATGTTTTCCTTAAATATCTACTGCATGATATTCAATGGTCCACATAAGATTAATAAATAATATATAACTTCACATATAAAATATTTAAATATACATTATAATTTAGACATTCTCTACGACAGTGTAGTATAATTCACGCACCGTATTAAATCTAACATTTAAGCCTCTGTTTATACAGATATTTGATTTGTCTGCTTTCACTTTATGTTAATATTGTGTCCTTGTATAATAAAATTTTAGTATGTTTTTAGAACAATTTAGAATAATGTATAATGAATGTAAGTCAATGTGCAATGCAACTTTTTTAAACGAGAATTTTATAAATTTATGTACTAGTTATTTCATAAATTTACGTACTTCCCACACGTCCACAATTCGTGTTTGCTTCATTTTTTTATTATATATTCCGATAACAGTTCCATCAAACAAAGGTTATATAAACACGCTAACCACAAGACACGCTACTTGACGTAAGTGCGATTTATTTCGGAAGTAAATTTTTAATGTTGTTCATTGTTATTTCAGATGAGCCAACTACTAAACGGTACAGTCAAGTCTGGCGATGAAGACCTGACAAATTTAACCTTTGAAGATCTGGACAAGTTGAATGCAAATTCGAATCAAAAGGACGTTGATCTCGCCATACAGAAATATTCCTCACGCATGAACGCATTTATTTGCTCGATAAAGAACAATCAAATGGATATGAAGAATGCGTCGGTACATTTCAATAAACTAAATGAAATGCTACGAAGAGCGTGGGCAGTTCCGACTTATGGTCATGAGCTGGGATACTCCCTTTGTAATACGCTACGTACATCAGGCGGCCTAGATATTCTAATGGAAAATTGTTTGGAGTCCAACAACCCCGAATTGCAATTCTCCTCAGCGAAACTTCTAGAACAATGCCTTACGACTGAAAATAGAGCGCATGTTGTAGAAAATGGTCTTGAAAAAGTTGTAAACGTAGCTTGTATGTGTACGAGGACCGGCCGTGAAGGTGATGATACTGTTGACCGTTCTAGAGTAGGCACAGGGATACTGGAGCATTTATTTAAACACAGCGAAGGGACATGCAGTGACGTTATCAAATTGGGAGGTTTAGACGCAGTACTGTTCGAATGCCGCAAGAATGACGTTGAAACTTTAAGGCATTGTGCCACAGCACTTGCAAATCTGTCTTTGTACGGTGGTGCAGAAAATCAAGAAGCCATGATAAAGAGAAAAGTACCTATGTGGCTATTCCCGTTGGCGTTTCACACTGATGACAATGTAAAGTATTATGCCTGTTTAGCCATCGCCGTTTTGGTAGCAAATAAAGAGATCGAAGCGGCAGTGCTCAAGTCAGGTACACTTGATTTGGTAGAACCTTTCGTTACATCTCACAATCCATCCGAATTCGCTAAATCAAATCTTGCTCACGCGCACGGTCAAAGCAAAAACTGGCTGCAGAAACTCGTCCCTGTCTTGAGTTCTAAAAGAGAAGAGGCGAGAAATCTAGCCGCTTTCCACTTCTGTATGGAAGCAGGCATCAAAAAACAACAAGGGAACACCGAAATATTTAGAGAAATAGGAGCCATAGAATCGTTAAAGAAAGTTGCCAGTTGTCCAAATGCAGTCGCTTCGAAATATGCCGCCCAAGCGTTAAGATTAATAGGCGAAGAGGTTCCTCACAAGCTATCCCAACAAGTACCTCTTTGGTCCATAGAAGACGTACGGGAATGGGTTAAACAGATTGGATTCGCAGAATATGCAAACAACTTTCAAGAAAGTCGAGTTGATGGCGATTTGTTACTCCAAATTACTGAAGATAATCTCAAAGAAGACATTGGTTTGCAAAACGGAATCAAAAGAAAGAGGTGAATATAACTACTTTTCAAGTTACATCATTGACGTTTTAGAGAATATAATGCATGGATACATTAAGGGACCAACCTTAAAATGGAGGCCTGCACACTAATTCATATTTTTTATGAAATAGGAAGGCATGCAAACAACCTCGTCACGTGATGGATAGAAATTTACAACACCATAAGCATTGTAGATGAGTTGCCATCTTTTGAGAAATAATTAGCTTTGTTTTTTGAAGGTTCCAATGTGGTATCAATTCGGAAAGACTGCTGAGGGTAGCTAGTTTCAAAAATTCGTGATGCTTCGAAAGATGATTAAAAAAACGCACCTTACTATATCGCCATTCATTCAAATAGTACGGATGAAACTTTTATTGTGGCGCGTTGTGCGTTAGTAAAATCAACGGAAGTAATTATTTTAAAGAAATATTGTGTATGTAATAAAAAACAAAATAGATCCAAAGATACATAATTAGTTTGAGATGTTTAACCCCGATTGCCTTAATTAGAGAGAATCTTATGTATTTAAGGTTCGATTGTAGATTTATATGTGGTGTCGTTCATAAGTGTTTCGTATAGTACATATGGGATTCGTGTTTCTGAAGTTGCGTTGCACTGCATCTCCATTAGGGTCGGGCGGAGGCAGAAACTCAGTTTCTCTGCTCAATGAGTGGAGGTTTTGACTGAGCCATCGTCCATTTCCATCTCTATGTACTGTTAATTATGTAATAATTTAATGTGCATTCAAGTGTATTGTTGTAGAAGGTAATAAATGAATCTATCTATTTAGAACATGAATTTAATTTTTCAGATTCACCCGAGAGCTTCAACAATTGAAGAAAATGGCCGACTATAGTTCACGTGACACGGGCAGTTTGAACGAGTTTTTACAGAGCATAGGACCCGAATACACAATATATACGTACTCCATGCTGAACGCGGGCGTCGACAAGGAGTCAATACGTGGCCTCAGTGACGAACAACTTGAAAATGAATGTCGCATTGGCAACAGCATACACAGATTACGAATTTTAAACGCTATCCGAGGTGAGCCAATAATTATTTCGACGATTTTGACCAGTCTATGTAATTTATCCTCTCCCAAAGTGCCTCATTAAGAATGATGTTTATCTTCATGTTCTTCATTTCATACTTGATTCTCAAATTTTTTAAAATATAAAACCTTAAAATCCCATAAAAAAAGAAAGAATGTATCGTGACATCATTGAGAAGGGGATGCTTAGATGGTTTGGGCACATAGAGAGGATGGATGAAAAACTACTGGCGAATGAAATTTACGATGCGGATGGAATGTTCGGTAGAGGAAGACCAAGGAAAACATTTTTTTTTTAACAGCCCATATATGTCCCATTTCTGAGCATGGGCCTCTTCATTTCTGGAGGAATGGACGTTAACCCAACACGCTTGTCCAATGCGGATTGGCGAGGTTACCAGACACAGAATAAATATTTGTAATCCATATTTATTCTGACCATTTGAAAATACGAACAATTGCTTACTCTAGCACTAAAAGTTATTAATTATTTTTATTACCACTTATTTTTAGATTTTTACTTATTTATAGATTTTTCTACATTATTGGTCATAATTTAGTTCTAAGGAGGTTTTAATAGCCAAGTCTTTCCGTTACTGGCACTTAATAAAGTGTCTGGGTATAAAAAAAGTTAATTTAAAGTTAATTTAAATTTAAAAAGAAACTTTTATTTTTTAAATAATCCCTTTTTAGTTTGTGACTTTTTACTTTTCGCGGGTTTGTTATTAGAAGATTATCAGACAACTGAATCTAACATCTTGTTATTTTTAGCAGAATAGTTTGTTTGTCGCATCATCCTGCCTTATTGTGACTTAAAACAGATATAAAGATCTATCTGATTATAAATATACGAGTCATAACGATTTCTTAATTTTTCCCACTCACGTTCTACTGTTGGATTCGTGGTCCCCGAGTTTTGGCGGGATGAACATTATAGATTGGCGTGATACGCAGAATCGAAATAAATTCGCCACTGAGTCTTAAGCATACGTTTTTATTTACAGTATATGAAAGTACACTACCAAGTAAAGGCGAAGAAAATATGGAGAAGAATCTGGACGTGTTTGTGAGTTATAGACGATCGAACGGATCCCAGTTGGCAAGTCTACTCAAAGTCCACTTGCAATTGCGCGGCTTCACCGTTTTCATAGACGTGGAGCGACTTGAAGCGGGCAAGTTTGACAACAACCTGCTGCAGAGTATAAAACAAGCGAAGAATTTCCTACTAGTCCTCACACCTAACGCTTTAGAAAGGTGTAAACATGATACTGAACAAAAAGACTGGGTTCATCGGGTAAGTTCAAAACATTTCATTAATCCTCTATATACATAACAATAACTCCATATTTCTTTTGGTCACGCCAACTTGAGAACTACTTTACGGATTTCATTCTTTTTTTATAAGTTTAAAGTTCTTATGGGAAATCAATTTATAAACTTGCACAGAATCTTAAAAAAATTCAGAAAATATAATAACTATTGAAACTTTGTACATTTGACAGATCGTTATGGACTTAATTAAGCTTCGAATTGATTATTCATAGCTGAGACAGGACTACGTGTGTCGGGTCAGCTAGTATTATATAAAGCTACATTACCACTAACTGATTGACTCACTGAAAAAATGATGAGAAGTACGAACACATTAAATTAAAAATGGCCGGCATGTAAAGCTAAAATTGTCATTTATGGACCGATTTCGGTGAAGTTTGATAGAGCCCCAAAACGCTCGCGTAGCTTTGAGGGGTGCTGCGGGCGGGCGTCGCAAAGCTAGTTAAATGTATAAAGTAGACTTGTTAAGATTTTAAAGATCGATATTCTGTTATATACAATATATTTAGAGAAATAAAGAGTTAATATATCGCATCACAGGAGATAGTGGCAGCGTTGCAATCAAAGTGCAATATTGTACCAATTATCGATAACTTCGAATGGCCGGAGCCCGAAGAACTGCCCGAAGACATGCGTGCCGTGTGTCATTTTAACGGAGTGCGGTGGATTCATGACTATCAAGACGCGTGCGTTGAGAAATTAGAAAGGTAAGCGTTACTTATTTAACCCTTTCGCTACGGAGCGCTTTCGTTAAAATCTGATCGCTGTGAACGGAGCGCATTACTGAGTATGGAATGCTACGAAGTAATTACAACTCGTTTTTGTTCTGTAAACTTTACAATGTTATTTATTTTATTCAGTAATATCATCTTAATTTTAAAATATAAAAATTTATAATTATAATTTATTTTTTTGAAATATCATATTATATATAATATTTTTGAATACATATTTAAAGCCGAACATAAATTAATAATCAACTTTGGTATTATAAAGTTGAAAGCTTGGAACCTCATCACATTGTGAACAACACGTCTATTTCCTCTTTTACTGCAGACGAAACATTTTATTTTATATCAATAGTCAATTGTTGAAGGCATGCAGCGTTGCCAGATACTCGATTAACAAAAGTGACTTACGTAAAGCTTGAAATAAAGAATATTATATGGTATAAACGTATATGTATGCTCTTCGTATCCGCGCGCCCACTTTTCCAGAGCGTATATATATATATATATATATATATATATATATATATATATATATATATATATATATATATATATATACACATATATATATACGCTCCTCGTATACTAATGGTTATTCTTCGAGCGATGAGCGAGAGGACTCTTCCTCGAGCGAGAAGGCTTCGTCGGAGCGAAAGAGTTACGAGAAAAAAGGAAAAATGCTCTTGCAACACAATCATTAGTCAATATAACACACTTTCAATTCTCTTTCATAACGGCAATTAATAAAGAATTATGCTAATGTAAATTAAAAAAATCATCAGTAATTTAACAGAAATCATCAACATCTAAATAAAAAAACTGGTTTTGATATTATTAGAATTTTTGCTAACTATTCCAATCAAGCTAATACTGCTTTTGCTATAATAATATGGTTCACCTCAATAGTCTTGTCCATGTTACATCATAAGCACAGTTTCTATCAATAAAGTTTCTCTACCTAGATTTTAAAAATTCATCACATTGCGTATCCATAAAACCTGGTCATCCTAAGCTATGGACTATGAAGTAAACCAAAATCTAATACATGCATTTATTTGTTTTTACTTGTGCACCTTGATGAATATGTACTGAACAAGATAGATAAAGGATAGAAAATGTAGAAAAAAATCTTGGTTGAACAACATCCAACAGTGGACCAGGATAGCAAGTGTTGGTCAATTTTTTGGAATCGCTAGAGAGAGAAAAAAGTATTCTGAGCTGACTGCCAACCTAGTAAAGGTTGGCAGTCAGCTCCGAATACTTTGTTAGTTGGAAGGGCAGTCTAAGAAGTAGATTAACTTAGTGGATTTGAAAAAAGGCCAATAAATTGTTCATAATACAATCAAAGCCTTGAAATTGTATTCTACATTTATGATTATATTTTATCTCTATACAAGGTATACTTTCTTTTTGATTATTTAAATATCGAGGGTATGTAAATTTAACTTTTTATTGTAGTTTCCTTCGCGGCAAATCGAACCTTGCGAGCCGGCAAGACGGCCCCCTACGGGGTCGAGACGTGCAAACCCCGGGCACCGCGACCATCGGTAGAGGACCCCCCAATTATCAGCGGATGGCTTCCTGCGAAAGCCGGGGCAGCGACAAAGCAGACTGACTAGAACCGCCATTACACACCCTGCCGCCTGTGAGGTTAGTTTCCTTAAGTTATGTTATTTCTTATTTTTACTAATTCTTTATCTAAAATATAAAAATCTCGTGTCACAGTTCTTATCGAACACCTCCAAACCGGCTTGAACGATTTTTATGAAAAAATTTTTCTATATTTAATAGGTCTGAGTATAGATCGTCAACTATGTTTTGTACCTTAAATAACTTATATGGCAAACAGCGTTTGCCAGGTCAGCTAGTAACTTTTAGTTAAAATATTAATTAATTTCAAATTATAAATCTCAATTCTCGCCAAAATTATCATAGTATATTTTTCCTTTACATGTAATAAAGATAATGTATTGATGTCCTGCTATCGTGTTATATAGTTTCATTCTTTTATTGTGTTATTGTAAGTGTATATATACTTCCCACTGATAATCTACAAAGTTTTCTAATTTTTAATTATAAGAAAAAATGAAGCTTTGTCCACTATAAAACTCCGATTCAAATGCTTTTGAAAATATCCTTCAGCATGTACATTTCTTTACAATATTATCCAGTGTATAGTGAATAACTAAAAAACAATGCCCAGAATTACACGCACTAAATTTCGAAATTAGTTTATACGCGATTTATAGAACTTGAATGGAACACATCAATAAACTTTAATCCATGCATTTCAGTGTAGAGTCAACATAATTAACAATCACAATGCTGTTAGCCATTTGATTAGACATGTAATTTTTAAGTAGTTCAAGCTTTAAAAAGTCTAGGGATTGAATAGTATGGTTTTAAAAATAATAAAAAGGTAATACTGATATCAAGGACATTTTTGTAAGCCCACAATTCATGTTTCCATTTATTATAAAAATAAAGTTAAATTATAAAGTGTGTATCCCCCTATTTACATGGTACCTTTTTTTACACGATTTCATGTAAAAAAGGTATATGTAAATAGGGGGATAGATGTAATTCAATTAAAATGTCACCAAAATACCCCCATTCACCTTAGAACTTCTATTTCAGACCACGGAGAAGTCGTCAATCATCCTTAGAAAAAGCTTCATTTAATACTTCTCAAAGCTGTGAAACATTGCCTAGTAGTAGCACCAAGTCCACAAAAAATTCTCCTGTTAAAGCACTTTGTAGTCTACCCGAAAGACTGTCAGAAAGTTCTGACAACATAGACTCCAATGAAGTTGAGAAAAATTCACGCAGGAGTCGTAGCTGTGAAGGCGTTTTGGAAGCTGAAGAAAAAACACACGTGACATTTTCTTTGCCCACGCCTTTAGATGCTGCCACACAAACGAAAAGGAAGAAGAATTTCATGGACAGATGTGTTAACAAAGTGAGACTGTGTTGAGGAGGCAGTGTGCGTGCGCGCAGTGTGTGTAATGCAATGATCGCCATTGGACTATCGCATATTTATGTGAATCTTATTTAAAAGTACAAAAGTGTGCACACAATAGTGTAAATAATTTGTGTATGCCAATGTTGAACATAATCTTATTTGTGATCAAAAATACCAATTGTTGGTAATCGAAAAGTTGTAATCTCAATGAGTGCATGTAAAGTTTCACCCATGAGACGTGATGTTTGCCACCCTGCCGTGTTTGAAAAACATCGCACGCGGTGGTCAACCAATGGATAGGACAGTTTGCTATTCGTTGTAGTATGGCAAATTGCTTAAATCTTTTTATAATGGCTATTGAACATTCAAATATCTCTCTATTCTTCACTCTCTATACAATTTACAAGAATATACGGATGTATTTTTTTTTTCGTTTTACTTTCTTGCCATTGAAATATGTATGTAAAACAAATTCGTACAAAATTATAACTTGCAAATGTGATAGGTTAGATCTTTTATGTAAAATTGAACGATGTTATCTCGAAAATACTGTCTTATGCTAATAATTTATTTCTTCAGAAGTTATTGCGAAATTATCTTGTACGTATTATAACTGTACAAAATGTTATATTAGGTTATATTAGTCATTCATTGCATAATATGAAAGTTAACCATGTTTATGATAAGTTTACATTGTCAGAAATATATAATTGTATTAGCCTAACCATTATAATAAATGGTGTCATTACATGAAACTAGTTTTTTTTTTATAAAATTAATTATCTCAAAAATATAATTATGCATTGCTTATATTTTTCAAAGACAAATGATATGAACAATTTTAACTTATATATCAATCCACATCTATTTAACTCCTATAGCTTCCAGTTTTTGCATAATACTACTGAACTTCTACACACTTTCTTCAGACAGCAACATTTTACATATAATAATTTATGTATGTAACATGTGATAAAAATTCCTTTTTGATAGTTATTTTTTACTTTTCTTTAACGGCAATTAGTTACGACTATTATGCCAGTGTTAAGAAAAATACGATAACATCAAAACTCTTGAAATATAACTAGTCTGCTTATCACGTTACATCTTGGTAAAATGGTGGCTATACCAAAATCTTTTATGGATTTTTTCAGTCAACTTAAAAAAGTCACGACCCACGCATTTATTTCATATCAGTTCACTTTTACGCCTTAATCGAACTATATTGCATAATACACCACCACAATTAAACAATATAACTGATAATATTATAAGATTATGATAATGAAACAATTACACAACATCACTGATGTACCTAAGTTGGCGGGAAAAGTACCTTAAAGTTTTTATGAAAACAAAGATAGGGCAAATACCACTGTTTGCCCATATCCTCACAGAATAGTGGCCGTAAGTGGTAGCATTTTCCTGGTGACCAAGTTTGGTACGGTAAGTACAGTGATCAGAAGTTGTAACTGCTTTCCCATTTACTTCTTTTTTCCCATTATTTAGATCTTTATTCTAAGGTATATAATGCATTTAAACTACCCTTAGTGGTGCATACATACAGTGAGCATACATCCCGTTTTGACCATATGTCCCGTTGTCCCCAAACAAAAATCCGCGACGCCAAATAATCCCATTTTACGAAAGCGCGAAAATTTAATATTAGCATGTCAGACACAAGCGATATAACTAATAAAATATTTAGCATATAATTTAATAATAATTACTGTCACAGAAACTGCTTTAATAAGTCTGGTGATTTATTTTTATTTTTCATAATTTGTTACAATAAAAATAGTTAATGTGCAGAAATCGGTCTGTACATTAATTATAACTCAACAAATCGTATTGTTGTAATTGTTCAAAATAAAGAAAATTACAAAGTTGTGTTTACTTTCATTACCTTCCTAACTGGTATATATAGACCCACTAGTTTCGGCCCGTTGCTTTGTCCGCGTGGAATTCAGTTTATTGCGTGAAAACTATTGTGCGTCCTCTAAGAGCTATTTTTGGGGATAAAAAGCAGCCTATGTTTGAGTTTGATTGCATCTACATGCCAAGTTTCATCAAAATTGCTTGAGCAGTGACAGCATAACAGACTTTCGTAACTTTAAAATTGATATGGCAGTATGGGCGTACTGTTTTGAATTTTAAAAAATGGTCAGTTTATGCATATATCCATTGACGGTTGTGTTTACTTGACTCGCTTGCCATTTTCTGTAGCTTTTTCATAAATGGATATCAATGAAAACCCTATACTGTCCAAGCTGTGTACAAAACACTTTAAAGTTACTCACAAATGCACAAACCAAGATTATATCACTATTATATGGTAGTATAAGAGTATTCAACACACCTATGTAACTAATTTGACAGGGGGATTGAAGAATCGTCACAAGATTGACCTATAAGGATGTGTAATCTTAAACCCAACAAAAACACATAGAAGTCCTTTTAATAGGGAGATAAAATATTAACGCAAATAGCATCATAGAACAGAAAATGGAGACATACAAATAAAAAATATCTAGATATATACCCATGTGTATAAGACACAATTGCTATACATTGGCAACTTGTCTGATCCATCTAGAAACAAAACACAACTTTAAATTATAACTCACATTTTATTCTTATATCTTTGCCAATATTTTTAAAATACATTTTAACATTGTTCATGTGAAAGGAGTCATCCTTATTAAAATTAAACTATAAAAATATAGGAGAATAATTCTTCATAATACAATAGAACATCAAGATAATTTGAATTTCATGGAAAATAATAATAATTTCGAATTATTAAGTTTGCAAATTAATATTTCGAGACAAAGGTTGTTATGAAATAAACTTACAAAGGCACCTAATTCAATTTAAGTAAATGTTATTTATTTTAGAATTACATATCTTCTATATATATAGCTAGTAACTAAAGTAATCCGGTATATTATTTTGCATTAAAGAATTAAAATATACTAAGAATAATATATGTATTATTGAGAAAGTTGAAATAATAGAAATCAATAGAAAATATATGGATAACATAATGCCCAGGATAATAGAATAAACTTTATATTTCTGAGAATTGCAAACTATTAGGTGTACAAATAAGTTTCCGCAGTTTTTTATAAAAAATTAGGAATTTATTGTAAAGGAAAAGTACATTACGTTTTATTCAAAGTATTTTCCATCATTTGCCACTACTTTTCCCCATCTTTCTGGCAACATTCGGATACCCCGTCGAAAAAACTCTTCATCTTTTGACGCTATCCACAAATCTACCCAATTTTTGGTGTCTTCATATGATGTGAAGCGCTGCTCAGGCAGACCATGTGCCATCGACCGGAACAGGTGATAATCAGAAGGGGCTAAGTCTGGTGAATACGGCGGGTGGGGTAAAACTTCCCAGTTGAGTGTTTCCAAGTATGTTTTTACCGGCGCCGCAACATGTGGACGAGCATTATCGTGTAAAAGAATAATTTTGTCGTGTCTGGAGTAGTAATGGGCGCGTTTTTCCTTAAGTGCCCGACTCAATCTCATCAATTGTGTTCGGTAGAGAGCTCCAGTAATGGTTTCGCTTGGTTTCAGCAATTCATAATACACGACACCAAGCTGATCCCACCAAATACACAGCATGAGTTTTTTTCCATGAATATTCGGCTTAGCTGTCGATGTTGATGGTTCGCCGGGCTTAACCCATGACTTTCTCTTCTTTGGATTATCGTAGTGAATCCATTTTTCGTCACCAGTGACTATACGATGCAAAAAACTCTTTTTTTATTCCTGGCAAGCAGCATTTCACTCATGCATAATCGGCGTTCAACGTCTCTCGGCTTTAGTTCATATGGAACCCAATTTCCTTGTTTTTGAATCATTCCTAACGATTTTAAACGATGTGAAATTGCTTGTTGAGTCACTTGTAGAGTAAGTGCAAGTTCTTTTTGCGTTTGGGACGAATCTTCCTCCAATAGTACTTCTAATTCCATGTCTTCGTACACTTTCGGCCTTCCACTGCGTTCTTTGTCTTTAACGTCAAACTCACCGTTCTTAAACTTTTGAAACCATTCCTGACAACTTCTCTCACTTAAAGCAGCTTCACCATATGCTTCTAGAAGCAATCGATGCGCCTCAGCTGCAGATTTTTTCACATTAAAGAAGTAAATCAAAAGTTCCCGCAAATGATGCTTATTCGGAATAAAACTTGACATTTTTGCACGAAAAAAATTACGTGATGCTGATACGGAATCACTAGTACTTTAAGGTTATGGTGTTGCCAGATGACTAAACTTGGGATATTACGTTTTACATCTGACAATTTCTCCATAACCTTCTGGTGGGGCCATCTTTTGACAAACCGCGGAAACTTATTTGTACACCTAATATATATATATATATATATATATATATATATGTGTGTGTGTGTGTGTGTGTGTGTATATATATATATATGTGTATATATATATATATATATATATATATATATATATTTTTATTTATTCACACCTATCCCCCGCAGGGGTTGGCAGAGACCATAGAGCTCCATCCGCTGCCATTCATCGCAGCGAAACGGCTCGTCATTGGTCGCTTTTCGCCCTCGTGAGAATCAAGACGTGACGGGTGGCGAACCCCGTCGCCGTCATTTTCGACAAATTAGCTATATTAAATTCGTCTTAGTGAATCCCACGAGCCACATGGGAGGATGGAGGTCAGCCCCAGCAGAGCCCTGCATGCTGAGGTAAGGCACCATAGTCCCCGGGGGAGCCCGATCCCGGGACGATCGGCACGATTACGAGTAGGCTCGCACCTAGCCACGCATCCATTGGCACGGCAGACCGTGGATTGGCGGATAGGAAGGGAAAGGAAAGAGCAGGAAAGGAAATGCAGATTGGGGGGGTTACCAGACTCGGAATAAACATTTATAAATCCATATAAATATTTATTCCGATGCGGTAATCGAACCCGCGACCATTGAGTCCGCGGGCGGAGGGCCAAGCCACTGAGCCAATCGGTCGTCTTGTTATAGCAAACAAAAAATGTTAGACCTAATAAAAGATAGTTCATAATTGTATATCCATAAATTCAATTAAAATTTTAAAATTCGAATGAATTGGTATATGACCCTTTAAGAGACCGATAAATTATAATTAAATAGTCTTTCTTGCATATTGTGTCAGTAAATAAAATATT